>JACBWW010000004.1:927916-1119190 GCA_020086605.1 Lanius collurio
CCCTCTTTGGGAGAAAAGAGTTGCATTAGGAACACCTGCAGAAAATTGCCTCAGGGAGCATTTTACCTTAGAGAGGCAAGATACTGCTGAGAGCAGATTAGAGCCAGCTTACAAATTGCTGCCAGAAGCCCTTTTGGCTGTGAGAGGTCAGGTCTGTGTACTCTCTACCTTCCCCCCATTTTCTGTCCTCCTTCCCCCGGCTCTCTCCTGTTTTGAGTGTTGTGAGTAGCTGGGTTCAGATGTGTGGTTTTATTTTACAGCTTTTCCATGCTGTTTTTGAGGAACATAGGTATTCTAGAAACTGGAAACAATTTTTTAGCAGCAATAAATGAATTCAGTTTCACTACAAAGAAACATTTTGCAGGCAGGGACAGTGGGGATGGATTTGCCCTGAATGCTGGGGAAAAATGACCCTTCTCATACTGGGATTCAAAACTACCTCCAAAATGTTCATTCGAAGTAGCAGTTGTGTGGAGAGTGAAGAGAGAATGTGCCCTCATGGTAAGTGAGGCTTACACAGAGCCTTCCTTAAAATTAAAATTAACATTGGGATCAGTGCTATGCTAACACTTTTTGTTCTAAGAACAGCTTTTACCTCTGTGTAAAAACCCATTGGGAAGCACAGAGCTGCTGGCACAGCTTTGCTTTTCCAGCCTGAGATCCCCAGAGATGGAGCAGAGCCTGGCCCCAGGCTGAGCAGATTTCAGGGAAGTAATGACTGGCTGGGCTGGGCAAGGGGCCGGATGCTCCCTTTGATTTAGACTGAATGATCCTTATTTTACTGCAAATCTGTGGGAATCCAGGATGGAAAAGGTACACTTCTAAACTGGATCCAAAATATTTATTACCAGGTTGTGAATTTAAGCCAAGTAATAAATTGTATCTCTGTACAGAAGAGAAAGTCACTCACAATTTCCAATTTCCTGATAGGCAAATGACAAATTTTTTTTAGACAAATTTATCAGCAGGATAATTGTTTGATTAAAGACCTAGCACTCATAAGGTGAGAGCAGTAGGAAAGGTGAGGCAGGAGTATTTAAATAACCTCTTTAGCAAGTGGCATAGGCTGCTTTATCTTGTTTCCCTGGCTCACATTCCTTTGGTGGCTGTCACATGTTTACCCACCGGCAGGGTTCCTTCTTCCTTGGGATGTTAAATCAACAAGCACATGCAGAGAAAAGGGCAAGAACACCAGCACCACTCCTGTTAGTAAACTCAGGACTGTGCCTCTCTTCAGCTTTGCCCAGCTCGTGTGAGTACTACAGATTCTGAGGATTTAGCAAACTGTCCCAGGAAGAACACTTTTCTCATAAATAACATATTTCAAAGCTTTCTTGGAAAATTCCATTTCTGGTTTGACTCATTTTGCTGCTTTATGTAATTGTGATTAGGTAAGTCTTATGTTTGGAATGCTTTGGGGCTATTTCTTGGTGAGAAGACAGCTTTCCTAGTTTGTTACTTGGGTGACAATTACAGTTTGAAAAGAAAATCCTGTGTTACCCTCACTGCTAACTTTGGATTTGCATGCTGCTTTGTTTTCTTGAAATAAAAAGATCTTGGAAATTGCAAGGAATGAAATAGGAGTAAGACTTTTCTTCTGTTTTCTTTTTTGACATTGTTCCGATTCCTGTTGTCATTCAAGATCTTATTGTAAGGCATTAGTAGACCATAATTCTAGATCCATAATGAGTAACAAAAGTGCAAAGTATTTGCATTCCTGTTAAGCAGAGGGCACATCTGATCCCTGTACAAGGGAAGCCATGGGTGCTTGCAGGGGTTTGTGACTGAGATAGGTTCAAAGCAAAAAAGGAGCTTAATGTAGCATGATGGCTGTGGGAAAAAGCAGCTAAAGGGATCTCAACAAAATAGTGAATAGATTTCATTGCTTGGCTCAGTGTGTCTGGAAACATCCCAGGAACAGGCTGCACTTTATTCTTGTGTTCCTTTATGTCAAGTGTTTTGCAGAGTGTGTGTGTGTGTGTTTGCTCATGTGGGCTGGGCTGGAGCATCGCTGCTGCACAAGCCCTCGAAGAGGATAGAATCTATTTTAGTCCATCTCCATTGCATCTGCTCTGGCTAACAGTCGCCTCTATCTGCCTCTCCCCTTCCCTTCTCCTGGCTCTGAAGTGGCACAGCTCTCCATTTATCCCTGAGAACAGTCAGAATTCACAGCTTTTGCTTGAAAGAAACTCTGGTTAGGTGCTTTGAAACTTGCTAATGCAAATGAATCCTCTGAAACAGCTTTGTGGCTGCTTGCATTGGGAGAAGGCCCTTCCATCTGCAGAGGGCCCTTCTCCCTGGTTTTGTAGTGCTGGAGTCCTGCCCTGCACATTGTTTTTACAAGGGAATTATGGAGAGCCACTTGAAGCATCAAAAATTGTTTTCTCTGAGATCATTCCTGCTCCCCATTAGATCAGTGACCACTCTGCTTTTGATTTTCCATGGCCTGTACAGACAGACATTTCAGGCATAAGTACCAGGGTTCGTCTTTGATTCAGTTTGGACGAACTTTTCAGTTTTTGGCTGAACTGAGAGTAAATAAAACTGAGGAGTGCATGGACTAGAAGAAGGCATGATGTAGGAAAGAATAAACTGGGAAGACACACATAGGAAGTGAGCTGTTCTCTGCTTCCCTCTTCCTTATGCCTGCAGGACCTCATTGCCTCTCCTTTTTCACGGAGCCCTGGGTTAACTGAGAAATTACTTCAGTTCCTGCCTTTCTCCATGCAGCCCTAGTAACTGGTTAACTGGTTTGTACTTACGTGGAGAGTGAAACGTTCCCAGGGCCAAGGTAGAAGGTGGCAGTAATTGCTCAGCTCTTCACTCGATTAAATACATGACTCTAGAAACTGCTGACATTTTTCCCCCCACAAGCATTTGTTTTAATGGCTTTTGTTATTGTTAGAACATATTTTCTCAGGGCGTAGGTCACTTGGTCGATACCAGAGGCCTAGAAATCTTCCACAATACTCTCTCTTTGAAACCACACCCTGCTTTATGAGCAGCAGCCTTCTGCTTCAGGCCTCCCTGTTAAATGCCAACAATTCCTCCATCCTGTTCCTCAAGAGCAGGAGCCTGAGGCTGACAGCTAATCCAGATCCCAGGAAGCTGTAGGGGGACAGCTCCTCCTGTGCAGACATCCTCTGTACCAGGTCAAAACACATCTGAGGATCCCTCATGCCAATTGTGACAATACCAGCAGTTAATCAGGCAGCAAACAACCTCTGTGGAATGAAACTCCACGTAGGATCTGTGGCTTTTGGGTTCGGAGATTTATGGATCAATGTCCTCTGAGATGCTGTAAAGAATGATCCAGGAGGGGAAGGAAAGCCTGAATGCTAAAGCTGAGTCTGTGCTGCTCAAACACCCTGATTTCTTTTGGCAATTTTATGGAAGGGTCATAGGGCCATCTTGGGTGATGCAGCTCTGGTGGTTGTTAGATGGAGACTGGTGGCTTTTCATGGATGTGAATCTCATCACCACCACCCAGAATTTCTTGTCTCAGCAGCAGCACCACTGTAGAACACTCTTCTCTCCCCCTTGCTGCTCATGGCTCTTTTTGTGATCCCTTGGTTTGCTAAATGCCAGACTAATCATCTGGATTTGTGGCTAGGATTAAATGCAGGGTCCAGAAACCTTTAGTGGAACTTTATAAAGGTTCACATAAGGATGAACCTTTAAAAAAAATAAAAATCAGTGCCTGCCCATGCTTTCAAGGCAAAATTAGCCACCGAAGCTACCCTTTTAGCACTGCCAATTAGAAGTTTTAGAAAAAAAGCAGGTGTTCTCTCCTGCAGTTTGACAGCAGTCCCTGATCGAGGAAGGTCGAGAGGTATACACTTATCCTATTTTATCATTTTGGTCAGCAGTTTGCCACTGCTGGTACCTGGATGTGTTTAATGGGAGCTGAAAAAGGGACAGAGCAGCCTCAGAAGGCTCAAAACAAGTAGCACCAAGGGGGTGTGTGATGCCAATATTGGAAACTTTATTTTTCTTCCAGAGGTCAGGAGTGGATGCACAGACGCTGTGAGGGTCCTGCTGCCTGCCCCCTCTTCATCCTGCCAGGATGTGCTGAGTGCAGGTATGAGGTTGTGGTCCCTTGCCACCCTTCTTCTCCTTTGGTACCTGCCAGGAGACATCTGTGGCCCACGAGGATCCAACAAATAACAGGTCAAGGAGGAGCCAGGGCTGTGTTCAGAGGGTGCCCTGCTTTCCATTGGCACGTGGCCTGCCCTCCACAGATGGGAAATCGTGTAAGTATTAAGAGATTTGGTTTGATTAGCTAAAATCTCCTGTTGGCAGCACATTTCCAGTCCCTGGAGCAATGGAGATCAGACAGGTTGCCAAGGCAACGCACAGTCTTCAGTGAGAGGTTTACTGTTGCGTCGTCCTTGGTCAATTGATGGAGCAGGGTTTATGTAGGTCTTTCAAAAAAACCCAAAGCTGCTGTCCAGCCTTTTGCTGTGATGAGTCATTGAGCCTTGGGTCAAATTGGTGAAACTAAGAACAAGGTTTTGTGGATGAGGAAAATAAGTACATGAGAGCATAAAGATCCCAATTAGATTCCTTTTTGAAGAGGTGAGAGCACTTCAATTCTGAGTGGAGAAAACTTATTCTTTTTATGCCCCCAAATAAATAAAACAGCAACTGAGATCCTCCTTTCTCCACCTTCTCATCCTGCTTCCTCTCTCTCCCAAATGTAAAATACTTATTTTTATTCTCTAGAGGACTCTGTGCTCACTGTTTAATTCTTGACTCATGTCAGAGGTCCTTGCTGTTAGACCTTTTGTCACTGCTTTACTTGTTGCTCTCTGCTCCCTTCTCTGTTACAGAAACCCTGGTAAATTCATCTTATAAAAGCTTCCATTTCATCACATTATTCTTCTTTTTGTATCACTTGGTAGATGAAAATCTCATCATGTCACCACTGTGGCTGTGGCATGTGCTGAAAATCACCGTGTCTCTCATTGCCTGTTCATTGATCTAGACCCCAAGTCAGGGAGTGCATGGGGACAGGGGCATCTCTCACTGTGACTGTTCCCTGGATTTACTGACATAGCAGAAGTGTGCCAGTGGTGGGCACAGCCATCTCTGAAGTTTTGGAAGGGACTTGATTCAACCTTCTCACAAGCCAAGGAGGGAAATGTCATTGTGCTGAATGCCAGGCCTTGATTTGCTAAGTTAGTAAAGGTTTCTGTTTTGAAGTAATTCTGGCAGTGATAGGAAAGACTCCAAGGTTACAAGGATAACAGGATCACAGGGAGATGAAGGTGGTTATATGGGAGAAACTATCACAGTGCCCTTTTTTGTTTCTCTCACTGTTGAGATGAATGAGAGCTGTTTTTAGCAGTGGATACCCTGTTAGTTCAGGGAGAAATCACTGTACAAGCAGGAATTGCAAAGAGTCACTGCATGGTTTAACATGGGGAGCCAGGCTGCCATTTTCTGAACATGCAGGTGCTGTTCTCTTGTGAGTGTGTACCTCAGCTGGTGTCATGTAGCATAGGGAGAAGAGAAAGAATTGAAAAATAACTCTGGATGCTGCTTGCTGTGAGAGAAATTCTGACCTTCTTTATAATAAAACCAAGGCATGAACTTCATAGACAGTGACTTGCATGTGAGAGGGAAAGGGTGGAGGAGCCTTTAAAAGTCTGCATTGGCATCCTTATTTATTTATCCTTTTTGAGAGGATGGCAGCTGATAGATGTGTCACTGTGATGCTGCACAGTTATCTTCTTTCCCTGTCTCAAAATACTGCATTAGTGATACCATGGCAACAAAGAAGTTGTCTTTAAGAAAAGGAAAAAAAATAAGCGTGACTTCAGTGTTCAAGAAAGGTGACAGACTGACAGCCCTAGTCTTCCCTTTCTACCAGTAAGGCAGTGTTGGTGTCAGCTATGACAAAAGGTATCAGATTATGATCTCTGTGTTGTACCGTGACTGAAAACAAAGCCGGGACACGATCAAAGACAAACCTGCTACAGGGACTGCAAACTGAGACAAGGTGCTCTTGCTGGACATTTAAATTCTGTTTTAAATTTAAATTTTTCTAAGAAATGCATCATCTTGAAAAATCTTTCCTAGACTCAGGTTGTGTTCTCTTTCAGGATGGAATTCCTCTCTGAGCACTGTGTGAGAGAAAACAGCTGTCCCTTGCTGCTATGGTAGTTTTTCCAGAATGTGGGTAGTAAAAGGATATCTGGAAGGGGCAAGTTCAGGTCTCTGTCCTGTTTGATTTATTTGCATTTAAGTACAGATCTCATCTCTAACACAAGAGCCCTAAGCAGCAGGAGATTGATTAACTTTTAGGGACTAAATCCTTTCATTTGATTTATTTCAAGTTGTATTTATCATTATCACTACAGTCATTTTCTTGCTTTCCTATGTCTTAAGTAAAACTTTGACCTCCAAGGTAGCTCACTGCTCTGTATGATAGCTGGTTTTAAAATGGAAAATAGTGTTTTTGGCAAAGCTCAGAGATTAGAGTGAATATTGAGATGGAGAAGAAATGGCAGAGCAAACTCTTGAGTGTGAGGATACCTCATAGATTAGGGGCTGGGAAAGTAGTTTTATACCCGGTTCTAATTTTTCTTCACTGATCTGGAGAAGAGCTGAGATGAACAGTTGTGAGGCTGCAGGTTTCACTTTGATTACCTCAGCTGTGGGCCCAGCTCTGGGAACAATCCTGGCAGGGACCTTGGGCCATATCTTGGGGTGGGAGAACCAAGGCCTGGATGGGTGCTGTCCCCATCAAATCTGTTCAGCCCTGACATGGAGGGGACCAGCTTTCAGCCCATGATGACAATTCAAGTTTTGTGCTGCCTAAAGTCTCAGTCTCCCTGGCCCTGTTGACTGCAATGGATTTTGAATACTGAGCTGAACTGGAGCCATTTTTATGGTTATTACTAAAACTGATGATGAACCTCTGTATCACCTTTGAAAGTGATCTCCACCAGACAGCATGAATGCTCCCTGTCCATCAGGACACATTTCTGCTCCCTTGCTCCAGCTGTATTTGTGGTGTCTTTGCTTACAGATGGAGGAATAGGGAGAGAGCCAGGACTCTTCTGGATGCAGAAGTTCAGGTGTCATTGTTTGCAGAGGCTGTGGACTTGCTGTGGACTTGAACTGCTGCTCCACGCTCGTTTGAAACACATCCGCTAAAACTAACACTTCATCTTCTCTAGTTGAAAAATGCCTTTTGTTGAAGGCAGAATATTTCACAGAACTGTGTGTGCTCGGTTACAGATGTCATCAAGAGCACTGCTCAAGGCCAGGATGGGATTTTTGCTGCTGGGAAAAGAGTGCTGCCACAGGATTGTACATAGCAAAATACAGAGCAGCCTTTGTAAGGTGGAAAACCTGTCCTCAGGGAAAGCCTTTTTGAAATTGGGCCTATGGCTCTCACAGGTTGGCTGCTGGGTGCTTTGAGGTTTGCCCTCCCAGTATTTATGTCTTGGTCATTTATCTATAGCAGGCTCTAAGTGAAATCCCAGACTGCATCCTGGGAATTCAAGTCTGAGTCTGGCTCTTATGAGCAGGCTGAGAAAAGTCAAATCTGCTACTACTGCTGGCCCCAGTCTGCACAGGGAACCAAGCTGAGCCCAAAGGGGAGAGGCTGCCTTCCTCTAGTCCTGCACCTTGGACATGGTACTGGGTAAAGGAAAATGTGGGTTTAAGGGAGAATTTATCTCAGGCATTCATTTTCTAAGGGGTGAGCGCTGGCTAAATGCCTTTGTGTGTCTTTTTGTGCCTGATGTGCCTTCACTTCAGTGTGGCCTAAAAGTGTCAAGCACCCCCACTGGATTGTATCCCTATGAGAATCGGGCTTTTGGGGAAAAAAATGCTCATTCTGTGGCATTTGTGTCCCAGTGTGACTGAGGACAGATGCCTGAAGTCCCATGACTGTCACCATGATGTCATCTCTAGGAAGGTGCTGTCGATATTCTATTTGGTAGCCTCTGCTTTGGGGTGAAACATGAGGTAATTCTGAGCACTGAAACACCTGTGTAGTTGGATATAATATTTCTTGATTGTTCTTTTGGGTCTAACTTCCACCCTTTTGGGTTGTGCTTGTACCAAGGCTCCCGTTCTGTGGGGCAGCTGTGTTAGTGTTTCCCTGCTTCAGAGACTTGCTGGGGGGATAAATGCATTGAAGCCTTCAAGGTGTTTAAGTGGCTCTGTGGGTGGTAGAAGAGAGGGAGATGAAGTTGCTTCACTGTCTGAGACCTTTGAAATTGTGTGCCTATGTCAGAGGCCATAAGGGCAGCTTAAATCTTTGAAGATGACCAAATATATGAGCAGCAGCTACCCTTTGATCAGAAAAAATTGGCAGTCAAAGTAAACAAAGGTATAGTCAGGTCATAAGTGCATTTCAGGTCTTCATATTCCTTATGTAAAAGGACTGGAAGACCTCCTCATTCTTGCTATCTGTAAATCAGCACATAAAAATAGAGTGTGTGAAACTGAGCCTCTGTGCAGGGCATGTCCTCCTGCCTTGGATGGGAATTTCACTTCTGCTACATCACTGAATGTGGTCTGATTGCGTTTCTGATAATGTATTTGTGGATCACCTTCAGGAGAAGAGGAGGAGTTATACAACTGTTCCCTCACAGTGCTGTTGGAAAGGGTCGGGCTTTGTCTCCTTTGAAATAGATATCAGGAGAGAGCTGCAACCCTGTGAAAACACACATTTATTTCTGAAGTGTTTGTGTATTGTGTGTGTGGTGCACATGAATAGAATTGCCACCTGTCCAAGGCTGATAAGGATGAGCAGTGGTCATGTTCTTGCAGTTTGCTGTGTGAAGAATTGGCACCTACAACTTCCTCAGTCTGAGTTTATGAAATGCTGCATGCAAGGAGTTGCTTCACCCTTTGTGGCACTTTCTGAGTTTGTATAGGTGTGGATTTATTGGAGATTTTGCTATCATGGATACAGTGATAGGTGTGGATTTGTTGGAGATTTTGCTATCATGGATACAGTGCTAGCTGTGGCTTCTGAAAACCCTTCACCTTTTTCTTCTGTCTTGCTGTCTCAGAAAGATCCCATTAGTTATCTTATTCCTTTAGGAGTCCACATATGGCACTGCTTTCCTTTATAACCTTGGCCTCGGCTTGTGAGTGGGCAAAGTGACAAGATTCTCATACCCACGTGCTTTGGGCACCGAGTAGAGGAAGTGACTGAGAAAGCTGCTTGGTGTTTCCATCGCACCCAGCAGGGAACTTGTCCTGGCAGTGGGGCTGCTGCCATCGTTCCATCCCACATAACTTCCCTTCAGTAGTTGCTGAGCCTTGCCAAGCACGAGGATGGATTCCTGGGCCTTGCTGTGCTGTGACACTGCTGATAAGGATGAGGCTATGTAGATATGCAAGTAGGTGGAAACTCTCTAATACATCATAATAGTAATAATAATAACGTACACTTGTACTGCCTTGCAGCTTTCACTAGAACTTCTGCCCACGCACCAGCCTACTTGGTTCACAATGCAGTGTGCATGCTAGACAATTAGTGGCTGATAATGAAAAATGTCATGGGAACCAGTAGGAAAATCATAGCTTACTCCAAATATATAATGAAATGTAATTAGCACAGACAGCAAAACAGACAATTTATGGTTTCTTTTTATTTCATAATTAAAAAGTACCAGTAAACATTCCTTTTTCAGGGAGTTTGGTATCAAATGAAACTAAAGAACTATTGTCTGTAATAGTATTTTATGCAGAATTTAACCCTTGCACAGCAGAAGATGTTAAGGTGCTGCTGGTTGTAGACTCTCCAAGTCAATCTACTGTGGAGTTCCTTGTGTTCATTCCCCTGGCCCATCAGGAGAGGCCAGGTCTGGCAGCAGAATTGCTGTGAAACCTGCTACAAGCCAAAACCCCAGCTGCATCCAATGCATGTAACAGTGTGGCCAACACACCTCTCTTGTTCTTCTGGACAGACTCTCTCTGAAGTTATCTTGGAGTGTGAATGTGCCTTTGAGGAGAGGCTGGAGCGGGAGCAGCACTGTAATGCCTTGTGTTCCCAGTGTCCTCTCACATTTCTTCTGTTGACCTCACTTCCATTTCTGAGCTTCTCTTTTCTTCCTCAGGGCCCTTCACACTGCACCTCTAGCTTGTTCTTGAGTGCTGGATGAGGAGTGTGTGCAGTTGTGTGGCCTCAATCTGCCAGGAGCACAAACACCATTTCTTGCCTTTTGCTCCCAACCAGAGCAGCAGAATGAGTGGACCCACTGTGGCACTGCACAAAGGTGTCTATGGCATTAATTTCTTGGCTTAAAAACTGATAAATTGGGGAGGATCCTGGCTGAATGTTTATGTCCCAAAGCACATGGTGATCAGCATCTCCCAGGGTTTGGACCAAGAGTTGCACACCTTACTCTGTCAGAGGTTCATGCTCCAGTCACAACAGTCTGCCATCCATTGGTGTAAGGATGGGCACTTCACCTGTGTGAAAACTGACACATTCCAGCAATGCTGCAGCATAAGGGATATGTATCCACTTCTGCTACTCTTCTTCCTCAACACCTCTCAGGCCCAGACATCCACTGCAAGGCAGAACAGAGCTCTGCTCCAAATCAGTTTTACAGTAATTTCTCAGTCACAGCCTTAGCCTAGAGTTTCAAATCTGCAGAGAAAGGCCTTCAGCTGAGGGTGGGAGGAGAGCTGGGAGGTGTGGTCAGGACTGTATGCAGGTGCAGCACGTTTTCCTCTTGATGATGGAGAAGTAAATTGCCATTGTGCCTCCCCTCCAGAGGGATTTGAGCTTCCAGCTGGAGTAGGATGCAGTGTGTTAGAGAGTGCTCAGATACAAACTCAGTCCTCCCTTTGATCCTGTGGCACAGACTTCTGGTATCTGGCATGAGTATTGTGGTTGAGAAAGGAGGAAACTCGTGCATGAAGCCACAGGTAGGACAGGATGCCTGCACTCTGTTGCCTTATGCTGCAGAAGTCCAGGCACCTCCTCTCAGTTGGACGGAACATTTTCAGGAGAGATGGGAGAGTTGCTTGGTGCCTCCAGGGAAAGGATGTGAGGGATCTTAGCCTTTGTTGGTAGCTGGCTGATGGTCTTTTTCATACAGGAAGAGTCTGTGAGTTCCCTTGCCTGTGCTCCCAAAAACTCTGCTTCTGTGTGGACAGTTTTTAGTACTTGGCTTTGAAAACTTCCTCCTAGAAGTTGATGCTGGATCTTTGGTGGGCTCTGACAGGTGGTGACTTATATTTTGCCCCAAGGTGTAGGGGAGGCTGTAAGGGTTGTCCTAAGTCACTGAGCTACTACTTTCTTGTTCCTCTGTAGGAGACAAGAATTAGATGGGCAATAGCACTGTTGTGCTGGTCTGAGTCACTTTAGAGCAAGTACATAGCAGGTGATCATTTGTCTCTAAGCTTTCCTTCAGGATGCCTGTCTAGTCAAAGATCTGCTTTTTCCTCTGGGATTTTGCAAGCTGCTTTGAAGGACTGTTGGGGAAAAGGAGCACTTTGAGGATTTTCTCTAGCTGGTGGTTGCGTAGTGTTTCAGAGAACGTGTTGAATAATTTATATTTAAAAATACTGATGGTGTGCTTGTGCCCTATCTGAGAAGGGGAAGCCTTGGTGTTTCCTTGGGCTCACTGAGATTTTTATGAAGTAAAATAAATTCTAACAGTGGTGTCCTTGCTGCACACATCCTCTTGTGTGCTGAGATATGGTGATCCCACGTGTTTTATATGTAAGATAGAGCATTATCCTTTTTTCCTGCTTATTCTGTGCTCAACAGGGCAAGTCAGTGATGGGACCCAGCCAGGCTTTTATGTATATTCTGGGGTTATGGCTGCTTTGATTTATACTCATCTCCTTTGATTTATCCTTGGCTCCAGCAGCCACTTAATGGTGACTTCAGCAGCTGAAAATAGCCAGAGTCAATGTCTCTCTCAGTCACTCTCACAGCCCCAGCCCTGCTTCCTGGGCTGAGGTGTGAGGGGAAAATAGGCCTGAGATGTTCCTGCCAAATTATCTAGGGAAGTTATAGCACCACATTGCAGTGCTGGCAGGCTCAAGGACAGGTTGGATGGGGCTCTGAACATCCTAGGGAAAGGTGTCCCTGTTCATATCAGGAGGATTGGAACTAAATGGTCTTTAAAGTCCCCAAACCATTCTGTGATTCTGCGAATTCTCTGTGCCCATGCAGAACAGAGCAATGGAAGTGTAGGCATCACCTTGTTGTCATTTGAGCTGCTGTGATTCTGTGCATATTTCTGTTTCTTCCTCAGGCTGGGGTGAGGAAGGTCAGAGCCACCTCCAGAGTTTGTGTAACACATGTTCCTCTGCGTTCAGTCCCAACCACTCGTTTGTTTTGCGTGTGGGCTGCTGCTATGCATTGGTGATTTTTGTTTCCAGTTGAGACATGTTGGCCTGTATTAATCTAAGTTTTTTTAATCCCCCAGACTGAAGTCATACTGTGCACTATCAGTAACTGGGGACAGTGTAGCTCTTCTAGCCCGAGTCTTTTGCTGAGTCAAGTCCTATAAATTCCCAGTGGGATGTTCCAGACAGGGTTGGATCTGTTTACATCCTCTCATCCTGCTCATTTCATCTGTGAGCTGCAGCTTTGTAATCACAGGCATCCCTCCTGTGCCACTGATGCTGCTGATATTTCGTGTTTATGGGGTCTTTGACTTGAATTGAACAGCTGAACTTCAGCCCTTCCTGGTGAAGTAATTACCAGAATAACCAGCCAATTTTTTTTGCAGATGACACTGAAAGTTTTTGACACGTGCACCCTTGCCACGCACATCAAGTGATGTATGTAGTGTTTGTCCCTTGTTTTGGCATTTTGATGTGTGTGAGAGAGGTGAAATGGCTTTAAAAGCTTTTTGCTGGCGCCTGTGGTTTGTTGCAGACCCAGTGGTGCAGGCAGAGCATGATAAATTGAAATCAGACTGTTTCTTTGCAGCTGAACACAGGGATGTTGATGTACAGGGCTGGGACATCAGCTAGTGCAAAACCACTGTGCTCAAAACCACTGTGGCCCAACCTGACACTCGAGGAGTTAAACTGAGTTACCTGAGCTGCAGGCTGATTTTATTTTTCCCCCAGAAAATAATGGTAATTATGTAGTACGGTGATATACTTCTCACTTAAGGGTAAAGTAGCAGCTGAATGAGAATCATAGGCTGTACATTAACCTGGTTCTTAGTAAATGCAATGAAGTTAGTGAGTACCATTATGTGTAATCTGATTGTTCTAAAGAAAATACATAAATTGTAAAGGAGGTTTTGGGCCCTCAATGACCCTTTCTTGGCCAAATTCTTGTTGTAGTACAGAGGGAGAGTGTCTCTCTTGGAGCTGATGGAATCCTGCATTTTATAAAAGTTTATTAAAATCAGTTGGTGTCTTTCCTGTGTTGGAATTCATCACGTGACAGAAATTAAGGCCTTAATTGGAACCAAGTCTGTGTGATGTACATCCTTAGTAGACCAAACCGATGTATGAAATGGATGTTGTATCCATTTAACACAAATCCAAGTTCTGCTGGATTTCATTTCTATTTCTTCTGCGAAAAGGATGGGGAAGCAGAACCATGGATACAGCTGTGCTTAAACCACATCTTTCCCTAGGCAGTTTTGCCTGGTTGTGCTGATGTTTTCTTTTTGACTTTCTGTTCTTAGTTATTCCTGAGGCTGCTGGGTTTTTGTCTGCAGCTGGAGTCTTCATTATCCTCCCTGCAGTCCTCTTCCACTTCATCAACAAGAAGCTCTACAGTGAAGAGTTCCCATGTCTGGAACAACAAGGGTGAAGAAAACACTGCAAAGAAAAGTCCAGAGCTCATGAGGGCCTTGGTAAGTGTCACAATATTACACTGTCTTTGATGTACAGAGTCCTCTGGAGGCTTTGATTGCTAGGATGACAGACACAGGCCCATTTGCTGTTTTTCAGGTTATTTGTGTGGAAAACAGTAGGGTTTTGGACAGTAACCTCCCAAATTTGATCATAAGGATATGCAATTGTTACTGTGTTCCCATTATCTTTGTTGTCTGGAGTAATCTCTTGAAAAATTAAAGTCAACACTGGGGAAAGAAGCACACTCCCTGCTCTGTCTGTTGTGGGAGTGTTTTGTTTATCCAGTGGGGAGCAAAATGTGAGTGTTTCTGACCAACAATGGGGCCTTTCTGCTCACAAAGGATATGCCTGTCCTGGTTTTCTTGTAGTAGCTATTACGCATTCTCTCCTGTGTTTGTTGTGTTCTGGAAGCATTATGTCTTGGGTAAACCCATAAGTCCTGGAGCCAAAACAACTGGGAATTTTACTCTGTCAGGAAAAAAAAAATTCTCAGCCATCAAAAATGCATCCGTTCTGGTAATGGTAAAAAACCCTGTGAATTTGGTAATTTCTTCTTGTATTTGGTTGTAAATTTGCATGTTGTAAGTGTATGATCACTGAGATAATTGGCCAAGAAGAAGCCTCAGAAGCCTCTCAATTGAAAGCTCTGTTTTTCCATGGTTCAGTCTTTAAGTTACTGGCAGAAGGACAAAATCCCAAAGCCTAGAGCTCATACAAGGCTGTTTTGTTGTTAATTTTGCCTTGTGCCTCAGCATGGCTGCTGCAGAGGGCATAATCTGGTCATGCTTTAAGACTCCAGGACTCATGGACAGTTGAAGGCTTGGATGCCATCTGTGGCAGGAACTTGGTGAGACCAATTCTTGCTGAATGCATTAGTGAGTCAGGGACAGGCACAGAATAGGTACAAGTACAAGTGGTACTTGAAATGATTCCCCATCCACACCCCTCTCGACTGAAAGTTCTAACTTCAGTGTTTCTAAACAAAGACTATGGGGTTTTTTTAATAAGTTTCCCTCATCGATATTATTTTTAAGTCTTTTTCCCCTTCTCTTCGCCTCCCATCAAGTGGTGTAAAAATGTGGCTTTTATTTCGGTTTTTAAGATGACACATCTCCCAGGAGCGTGTGGGTGTTGACATTCTATGGAGCTGTCACAGGCTATCATGTAAACATGTATTTGCAATGCTTTTTAAAATGTGAATTATTAATAAACAGAGTGGCTTTTTTTTTTTTTTTTTTTTTTTGGTGTTTGTTGCTTCCAGATTTTGAGGGACAAGAAATTGCTTCCCAGCTGACACTCTCAGTGGCAATTTTCATTTCAGACTAAATCTCATGTGTGTGAGTGATAAACCTTTGAAAACATGGGCTTATAATGGAAACACTAATTCAGCTTTAACTACAGCTGTGCCATGCAAGAAAAATACCATATACATTAATGAGGTGCTAAATCTGATACAGCAGAGGAATGTGTTGTAATCATTAATTACAATGGAAGCTTAAAGCTGGAGTCTGCCTTTTCCGTTCAAATAAAATTGGCTTGGCGAATTGGAGCTGAGAGTTATTTAAAAATATCACCTCTATATTTAGTTTAAATTTCACCGTGGCGTCTTGGTACTTGTAAAGTCAATATGGAATCTGTGTGTAGGAAATGCCAGTGCTTTTAAAGGACAGCAGCATGAGGGAGTATATTAAAGCCTGGGCTAACACAGTGTGTCATATGGCGAATGCAGAAACCTGGAGGCTGAGCTCGGGCAGGGAAGCCAGGGAAGGCTGCTTCCAACATGGTGAGGGAGCTCTCCCAAGAGGAGTGTTGACAAGCAAGAGTTTGCTTCAAATTCAGAATCTGGCTTTGCTGGGTAGGAAGGAACAGGATGGGGAGCATTTGCAACACGAATTTTGTTGGTTAGCATTCACTTTTCCTCTTTTCAACATTTTTCTGGTGAGCTGTGTGTGTTGCAAGGAACTCCTGATTCCAATACTCTGGTATTCAACATGCAGCCCACTAATGCTTGTTCTCCCCAGTTCTAAGCTCTCAAACTGGGGAAAGCTTTTTGATTCTTCACCTCTGGAATGAAGAGTGCTTAGAACATATGTATCTAAATAGGAGAGAAGGCATTTTGCATGACTGTAACATCTGCAATAGGATGATCCCCCACATGCAACAACACAGATAAATGAAGGCTGTGGCCTGGGAAGGGGTGTATGGGTTTCAGTGTATGAGCTGCTCTTCTTGCCCTTGCATCTAGTGGAGTTTCAAGTTATCTACCAATGAAGAAGAGAGTTGGTAGAGAAACATGAGCAAAACTGTCTACTTTGCAGATACACAGGGTGACATTTAGAAAGTGTACTGTAAAATGTCAGAGCCTCTTTTTTGTTGTTGTTTTTGTTTTCCTGTATAGAGCCTGACCTCAGAACAAGGCGAGTGACAGAATGAAATAGGTGTTCCCATCATCCTGGCTCTAGGATACATCTGCCTGGTTTGTTCCTGATTTAATTTTAACTGCACATTTTGTGTCTCTATGAAGGGACAAAGATGAGGAAAAGATCATTGTGAAAATGAAGATTTCATTGAAAAATCTTTTAGGACACTTCAGGACAAAGGCTCTTAATTACTGGGACAAAATGGATTGCAGATTTTTGGTGCTTTAGCATTCTGCAGATCCTGTTCTTGACTGGTTTGTTGACCTTAAAGATGAGTCCATCTCTGGAGCAGGGATGTGCTGCCCTGGTTGCTTCTCACACAGCTGCAGGAGTCCCTTCACTGGGAGTGCTGGAGATCATCTGGACACAGCCAGCCTGTATTTAGGATGTACTTGGCACTGCAGGGGAGAGCTCAGAGCAGGCTGCAAAGGTAGAGAAGCTTGTAACCTCATAGCTGGTAGGAAGGTAGCATAGAGCATGTCAGAGCTTGCTTGGCTGTGCCCAAGCATGTGTAGAAGGAAGGGGTGGTGGCATGAAGCAGTCCTGGTCTTTCTGGAGTGATGTAGAACCTCAATATAGGTCACGTGTAGAATTCCTTAGTGAGGGAAAGATTAACTGCCACAACTTCAGAGGCAGCTGAAGTGCTTCTTCATAGCACTGGTGATCTTTCAGGCCCTGGGAGAGTGTATATGGGAAATTGCCCATTGAATCATCTCTCCACACAAGGAAGGAGGACCTTCCCTTGAGCAGAGGCTTGAGAGAAGTCGGTGAGGTCTCATGTGAGACCATTTGATGCTGTGATGGTTTGGTGTCCCTGTCTGTAGAGTGGATTTTGGGATCAAGAGGAAGTGGTGATGTTCCTGTGCATGGTTTTATAGTGTTGGGGAGCCCTTTACTTCCAAAGTTCATGGGTGAGGTGAATGTCACAGGTACACGTGACAGGGCTGGGCAAACCTTTGTGTGAAGAGCTGTAACCAATCATATGATTCAGGGCTGTGGCTCAAGAAAGTGAAGGGTCCTCTTTGTTCTACACCGTAATCTTTTCATAATGATGTAGCCTGAGACTGGGAAAGAAATTGTAGCTTAGTAGGCTGTGCTTTACATGAAAATATTCCAGTTGTGCCTTGCCTTGAACACTTTTTAAAGATGTACTCTTGATATGTGAAAACAGCATTAATATGATGAGGTTTGAAGGAAGATTTTCATTATTCTTTCTGTTTTATCAGCCTCAAGAGTATTTTTATTTCATGTTCTCAAACTGTTCTGCACAGCCACTGTTCCAGCCTCTGAGGCTAGCTACACAGTTAAAATAAATAAATGGAGATGCACTTCTTATATAAACCACTCATCTCCCACAGCTGAGGCTTTAAGCATCACCACCAAGGGCTGGAATGTCTGCAGCACTGCCTGGGTGCTGCCCTGGGCCTGGGTGGGCCCTGGGGACCCGTCACATGCAGTGAGTGGGACTGTCATATGCAGCAGAGGCAGAGATTCATGTTTAGAAACAAGAAACGTGGGTGAGCCTGACAGCACCAGTCTGGCTTCCTCCAAAGTGTTGGAAAACCCAGGGGTGTACTTCTCCAAAGGAGTACAACTGTGGTTGGTCCTTTTAATGCTGATGCTGAGTACCCAGTATCTCCACTGTCCTCAGCTAGGGCAGATGGAAAGTGGGCCTGAGGTTATTCTTGTCACCCAGCTGAGGTATGTAGCTCAGATTCCTTGACCAACCAGTGGCAGGAAGGAGAGAAGTTTGTGAAAGGGAAGTTTCTCAGTGCCCAAATGAAGTTGCTCTTCTAAATTGTTTTTTCTCTCAACTTTTTCAGCAGAGCCACATAGGAAGTGTGACTGGCCATGGGACAGCATGAGTGCTGCCACTGATGCCTGCCCTAGATGTTGGAGAGCTTGGTTTGCAACAAGGCTGAGACAAATGAAGGAGTAGCTGAGGGAGCCGTTCCTAAGTCAGTAGGGACAGCTGCCTGCTCAGATCTCTGTCTCCAAATTCCTTCAAATCCTTTGAGTCTAGGTCTAGTTTTCCCAGCAACCCCTCAGCCTCCCAGCAGTTCTAGCTGGTCTGGTGGTTGACTTAGAAGTGAGAGGAGATGGTGATAGAAGTGAGATGCAGGCTCAGCCACGTGTGCACACAACGATGGATCACCAGGAATCATCCACTGCACTTTTGTCTCCCCAACAGCTCTGTCTGCACTGCCTGGTGGTGGTCCACACAGAGCAATTCCCACAGGCTCTGCTAGGATGGAGTGTGTGCGTGGGGGAAGGAGTAACAGGAACTGAGTGACTCCTCTAAATATTTCTAAAATATCTTCATTTTGTTAAACAGCTAGACATGCTCTCCCACTGCTAATTTCCATGCAAGTAATTGCTCTGATTGACCCAGGTTTGTTCACTTGCTGCAGACTGGGTAGCACAATTGCAGGCAGGGTGGAGTCTATGGGATCTGCACTAGGGAACAGCTTGACAGCACAGGTGGGTGGGTTCGAGTGGTGGTGTAAATTGGTGTTTCTCCAGCCTTTTGAACTTGTGATTTGCTCTTGGCTCTTCTGTCTTCATGCAAGCCTGTGAGTGGCAGCAGCTCAATTACAGAATGTGCTGTAATTTCTGACTGCAGGTTTCTTCTTTCATTCCCCTAATCCAGTAATTACAGATGTTTCTCACTCTTTTAGCCTGAGAGAGCACAGTTGCCTCTACTAAAACCACTTTTCAAATACTCCAATGATTTGAGAATTTCTTTATGCCCTTTATGTAACCCTTGGCTGGAGAAGTATAAATGAAGTTATTCATTGCTACTTCTTGTACAACCACTTGGCATGGAACAGTTAGTGGCTTTTTTGTGCTTCTGGTGACAAGTGGCTCTTTAAATGCAAAGGCCTTTATTTTGATTTGGAGGATGTGACTGCATTCAGTGGAGTGACTCTGGATTTAACACCAGTGCCAAGTCAGAATCTGGCTCACCTGAATACCCAAACCAAGTATTATGGCCAACGAGGTGTAGACATTTTCTCTCTCCTGAAAATTCCCCCAGGTTTAATATTAATATTTTGGTGGCAATAATATCTATCTGTGCATTCACAGATCCTCTGCTTTCTGGGTGCCCTGGACTTATGTGAGATGAACACACCTCTGATTTCAGTTGTTCTTAGAGCCTAGGGAGAAACAAAGGTGTGAAGAGATCAGCATAGGAAATCACTATCAGCTCCTCAGCCCCATTGCTGTTGGAGCTTCTGAGCACAATATTTGAATGCTGGTCTTCCAGGAACATTTTTTTTTTTAGCTTGAATTTGTCATCACATACTCTATATGGTGGAGAGACCTGTTTTTTTTTAAAAAAGGCTCCACAATTTTGAACGATAAATGTCACATTTGCATAATTCCTTTTTTTTCTTCTACCTCTTTCCTTTTCTCCCCATCCCGCTGAAGCCGTGAGGATCAGTAATTGTTGCCATTGTTATTGACAAAAGGAGAGCACGAACAAAGGGATGAAAAGAAGGGAGGAGACAACATGGGGCTAAATATCCTGATCAAAACCACTTTTGTCATTTGGGTATCAATTTTTACAACTAATTTGGCACAGCATCACTAGCGAGCTGCCTGCAAAGACATGAGATGATTTGGGAGTGAGAAATAAGTCTGCAGGCTTCCTGTGCGTGGGCTGAGCCCTGTGCAGCCGGGTACATTGCTGTCTGCCTGAGCTCATCTTTGTTTTCTCTTCGCCATTCTGGGGCTTGCAGGACCAATGCTCTGCAGCAGTGGCTTTATTACCTTGTTGATTTGTAACCCATGAACGTTTCCAATGAGATGTGTCTAATTTATTGGCATAAACCATTAGATTTTCCTTGAAAGCCCTGGAGTTTCTGATTCACCAGCTGAAAACTATTATCACAGAGCACATAATCACTTGGAAAGTGCCTCTGTCTTCTCCTTTTTCATGTGTGTGTTAAATTCAACCACATAAATAGCATTTTTATAGCACATGGGCTAAAAAGGTACCAGATGTTCTGTATTTCTGTTTTGTTTTTACCTTGGGGGAGTTTGGTCAGTAGTGACGCTCACAGGTGATGTGAACCTTGGGCACTCCTCTGTGAACTTACCTCATAACACTTTTGCAGGGGGCTCCAACCCTCTGAACAGCTTCAAATGCACAGGCTGGGTTTGGCACTGTGACTATTGCAGTTGGAAATACATTTTTGTCATAGTAATGTTTGGTGAGAGTGCAAGGGCTTTGCTAGCATCTTGTTAGATACAATTCTGGCAACTGCAAGTGGAGCAAAGAGTCCAGATTGTTCCCAGAACTAGGATAGAGGATTTCTTGGCCCAGTGCTGCTGCTGCCTGCCTTCATCTGAGTACATTTCTAACCTCCCCTCTGCTATCTTAAATGTGTGCTAATTGGATTCTAGTCTGAAATGAGGATCAGGCTCACTACAGTTTTCAGTAGCTCAAAAAATCTTGCCCTTCCAAGCCTTCCTTATTTCCCACCTCAATGAAAAGCAAAATGGCCTTACCTTCAGCACAGATCCTTGATGTTCTGGGCATCAGTTCAGATTCACACCTTGTTTTAGGCTTTTTCCCCCTAAACTTGGAGCAGAGTTCATGCTGGGTCAATCACACTACTCTTCTTTGATGTCCACACAAATAAAGCTCCTGTTCATGGATAGGATCCATTTTCAACCGGTGTTCTGCCTGTAAGGGAGGAGTTTGGTAAGAAACTTTTCCAAGGGCCATATAAAAAGTGGCTGAAGAAAAGGAAGTTTGTGCCTACATTCTGCAACAGCTTGAATAAGGGAAATATTAAGAAATGCACACCTGATGTCACTTTTTTTAGGAACCTACGTATCAAGAAGATTGAAAGACACTTTGGTAATATTACAAACCTCTGCATTGTGGTAATGTTTGAAATTCTGGTAATAGTCTCCTTTTTTTAGCAATACAGTAATTGTACCTCTCAATGGGAATGCTACTCAGGAATAATGATCCTATCAAGGCAAGGGAATATAGATTGTAGAAAAGGTTATGATGGCTTCTGTGAGAGGCTTAGCATTGATCCTTTTAGCTATCTGATTTTCTAGGAGAGGAAAAAAAATCCCCTAACAATTTCAAGTTTAGCATGTGATTTGGTGTGAAAATTCTTAAGGGTGGTTTCAGAAGATGGAACTTGAAGTGAATTTGCTAAACTGCTTTTTCCCTCTCTCTTGTTTGATGAATACTTGTAAAAAGAAATTGATTTTTTTTTATTTCCCACACATTTTACGCTTTTCACAGTTCTTTTTGTTTTTTTTTTCTTCTAATGCAAGTCAAAACTGTTAGAGAAATCAAAAGTAAAAAATCTGTTATGTTGAAAAGGCCATGTTGTGAAATATATCATAAACATGCTGTTAGAGCAGTGTCTCCTAATTAATGGAGAGAGCTCCTGGGAAACAGCAAGCCTGTAACACAGCTCAGCCCCTTTTGATCCTCTGGTGAGTTTGTAAAATCATTGCCCGCCTAAACTTGTCTGCAGGTTGTTACACATTCTATCCATCTGCTGCAAGAACAAAAATAAACCATTTATAATTCAGCTGAACTCCAGTTGTTCAGCATATCACTGACTGTGGAGTCTTCAGTAAGAGGGAGAGGATGGTAGGAAAAGCAAAGCAAAGGTGAAACAGAGTTGGGCATCCTGGAAAAGACATTGTTTTTGCATGTAGAGATTATGTAGGTGCTGGGTTGCAAGCTGCACGTGTGAGTTGCAGGTGTTACAGCAAAGTGGTTCAGATTTTTTGGTGAAATACACCTCAGTGTCTGTCTATTGTCTATAAACTGAAATCAAACCACTTGTTGGGGTTCTTAGGATTCAATCCAGACAAATGTCCAGGTCTTGGGTAGAGCTGTGGATGTGTGTGTTATATTTTCCCCCAGCCTACAGGCAATTGCTTGGTATATGAAAGTTCACGTTCTATCTACTGCTTCAGATGACTGAGTGACCACATCCAAGCTCTGCAGGTGGCTCTAGATCCCTGCTTTACTTCCCTTACTAAAGCAAAATCCTGCCTTGAAAACTCCCTCCCCTTTTATGGTTGTGGTAGCAACCTCCCTGTGATGTTTGCCTGTGTGTGGTGTAGCCAGCCACAGCACCCAGCAGTGGGACAGCGCTATTGGACAAATCAGGTGTTAGCTTCAAAACCTAATAACAAGAGGAGCTAATTATTCCCTATGCAAATATCACAAGGTTATGTTCTGTTGGTTTTTAAAACAGATCAGCACTTCATTTCAGCACCCATGGGTTTTATCTCCATTGGTTAGCTATCACTCCTGAATGCCTGCATCCCTCTGAAGGCTACTGCTGTCATGGATCTTGCTGCTGAGACACAGGG
This sequence comes from Lanius collurio, assembly GCA_020086605.1. Lineage (NCBI taxonomy): Eukaryota > Metazoa > Chordata > Aves > Passeriformes > Laniidae > Lanius > Lanius collurio. The sequence continues at coordinate 950,518 of JACBWW010000004.1, forward strand.
AGAGCACTGTGAAGTTTTCTTTTCATCAAAAATGAGGCATTCATTTGCTTTTTCCTGTAAATAAATGACAGATTAAAATTGTATCCAGCATATAGCACTTACCCACCAGAATTTATTTCCTTCTGTGCATGGGAGAATCTCACTGTTACACGTACCATCTCCTACCAGTGACTTCTCTGGTGCTGTGATTTACCAGTAGTCTGCATCTTGTTGAAAATGGGTTGTTTGAAGCCTTTAATCTCTTCTGGTCTATGAGAAAATCAGTTGCACAAAGCAGAGAGGTTTTGCCCAGGGCAGGGTTGGAAAGAGGAGAGTCAGTGATGAGAACAGCTCACCTGGGAGGTGAGGCTCTGGCACTGTCTGTTCCTTGCCAGAGCTTTAACGTGTGGCAGGGAGCTTTACCTGGGTCCCAGGGGCTGAGCTGAGGGCTGGAGGCTGCCAGATGGATGCTGGAACAATGTGTACCCTGAGGCTGGGGAGTTTGTGACAGCTACAGCTTTAAAAATGCCTTTGGTAACCCGCATTCATCTACTGCCCTTGTTAGGGCTGCAATTCTCAGCACGCACTGAAGCTGACAATAAACCTGTTGGAAGTGTCTGCAGCATAAATCAACATTACTGAACCAATTTATTTGGCACAGGTATTTTTTCAGGTAAAGTCCTCTTAAGTCACTGATTTCATGTCTAAAATAGCTGCTCACCAAGCAAAGTGGGATCTTTCTACTTTGTGCTTCTTTAAAGATCCACAACACTGATATTCACCCTACGTTTTTCTGGAACTCATTTTATAGGGTAATACACATTGCTGCTGAGCTTGTTTTCTTGCAGTTATGTTATAGTTATCCTTTTATACTTTGAGCCTTCAGACCTCTCAACTCAGCAAGACATAGGTATTATTTTTTGAATCTTCTTTTTTAGTTGTCTTTTAGACTAAAATCTGCACCCATTTAATTCTTTCTTCCTAAACCCGTCATCCTATTAGTAGGTTTCTCCTTCTCAGAGTTCCTAAAAGAATATCTGTCTTGTGATGATGTGGGAAGATGTATGCTGGGCAAAAATGCATGTTAACTTTCTGCAAGTTATGTTTTTATTTAGAGTTTAGATGAATTTTGAGAAAGCATCATCTTGAGATAACACCAGTGCTTTGGTTAACTTGCTTCTGTTCCCAGTAATTTCGTACCTATAATATTCCACCTACTCAGTTTGGCTTTTTTTTTTCATTTTCTGAATGGCAAAACGACTCTGGGTTGTTGGCAGAGAGAGTTTCTTCACAGCCTTTCTGCAGCAAAGCATTTGAGATGGTTGTCTGCCATGGGCTGCTACTGCTAGGCCTATCATTTTCATTATTCAAAACACAATTCTCCCCAAATTCTCCTCCCTTCAGTTTTCTCACCTGGTCATACCAATGCTAAGGATGGGATAGAAATTTGGGCCAGGAGGTCATTTGATATTTTTCATTGCAGGTTGTTTTGTACCTTTTTTTCCCCCAGGTCTGTTTACAGCTGTAACCAGAATGAGCGTGCTTCAAAAAGGTACTTGTGTTCCAAAGTTCTGTGTTATTTTTAGCTAAGGTTTAGCAATCGAATAGAAGCTTTCCAGATCTCTGCAGGAATATGTGCAATTTGTCCATCATTTCTGGATTTCTGGTGGTATTCTCAATGGGTAGAAGTGCTTTTTCCATTTCCCCCTCTCAATTCTAGACATCTTACATAGATAGTGTGTCGACAGGTGTTGATGGACAAGCAATTTACAGTAATTTCTTATGGTGCTTATTCTGTAGCTCCCTGAATTATAAGTGACATGCTGGCAAAGCTGAACAACTGATCACCAGACACTGGCATAGTGTTAAACATGGCTTCTGAGGCTGCTCAGAATTTCCTCCAGCCACTGTCTTCTTGGATGTCTCAAATATACGAAGCGATCCAACAAGCAGGAGACTCCATATCTGCCTCACTGCTGAATTTGAGTGGAGTGGGTCGTAAGCCAGAAGAGAGGACCCAGGACTTGGAGAATAATGGAGGCATTTATGAGGATTATTCTGAGGAATCAGATGATGAACAAGACCTGGACCTCTGGGATGAGGAATATTTCTACCCTAGAGAAGACTGTTACATTGGAGGCCCTGATCTGACTTCACAAAACCTCCCTCATGGCTCTGACATGGGTCCACAGAGGCAAAAACGGGTTAAAAACACCAGCACTTCTCCAGAGCAGTGCATTGAAAGCACCAGGTCTTTGACAGCCAATGGATCCTACTGGACCAGCGAAGATCTCCAGCCTCTTGATCGGCTTCCTCCCATCGCTGAGGAAGAAGGTGAGCCCTCTTTGAGGATGGGAGGTCATGAGCACAGCCTCAGCTTGGGTGGCTCCTTAGGCAGTGCTAATGGCAAGGCACGCTGTGCAGGTAAGCAGCTGGCATGAGCCCTGACTGCATTATCCAGACCTTTCTTTTCTGCTGTTGATTTGATTTAGTTGCTAATCTGCTCATTATGTTCTGTATTCTCTCCGTTTCCCACAGCTAAAATAAAACTCCCCAAATCCCAAAGAAAAATCTAACCTTTCCAATTCTTCCCTCATTTGTGAGACTAATTTCATTGAAAGAAGTGGAGATCTCCAGGGTGAAATGCTGTGTATTAGAAGGCAATCAGGCCATGTTGCTGTAGCAAGGAGTGTTTTGCTTCCCTCCTTGTTTAGTTTCTGGTAGCAGGACCCTTCAAAAGGAATGTTTAGCCTTAAGCCTTTGCTTTGAGAACCATCTGCCTTTGCATCATTGCTATTAAAGATAGAGATAGATATATATATATATAATCTCAAACCTTGTTTCTTTGTGCCAGGAATCTCAAGATGTTACTGTGCCATGTGCTGTGAAATGCTGTGCTAAAAAGCCAGCCGTATCTCATGATTTTATGGATGAAAGGCTCCCAAATCGCTTTCCTCCCCTCCCACCACCCCCACAGGCTTTTCAAACAAGACTGAAGAAGACAGCAGGCAGGAGATTATGGGAAAGAGAACTGAGTTTGATATTTTCAATTTTAAATAGGCCTAACTACGGTTTCTGATCTTTAAATGACAACAAGAGCGTTTTCAGGTGATTGCGCCCAGGACTGAGCTTCAGCCACGTGACTTGTGCCTGCTCAGTGTCACCACAAGTGTGGATGGAGGTTTCCTGGGTCACAGAGGTCTGAGGGAGTCAGGTGTCCTGACTACACCCAAGGAAAGCTGCAGTCCTGCTGACAGCACCCTTGGGTCTTGCTGGGACAAAGCTGCTCTTTACAAACATCCCAGGAGTGGGGATAAGGGTGCAAAGAAGATGAGGGGGGCTGGGTTCTACAATATGGAGCAGACAAAGAACTTGAGAATCACTGAGGATCTACAGAATTTGGCTTCAAATATTTAGACGTTTGGGGTTTTTTTAAGCAGGTGGAAGATGCTCTTGAAAATGTGTGTTTTATTATGACCAGGAGCTTTTCATCACTCTTGGCTTCTAGGGAAGTCTTACGTATTTAGCCTTTTCTGTGCAGACTGTGGAAGATCAGCTGGTTTGTTTTTGTGTTTAACAGGAATATCAGACTGAGAGGGTACAAGCCTTGGACGGTGTTCTTTAATGACTGGAAAATTAGCTCTTTTCTTTATTGCCATTTCTCACTCTGTTACGACCAGGGAGTGAATAATTAAAAAGCACTTTTGGTCTAGCTGTTCTGCCTCCCAAACTGGGACTGCTTGTTTCGTATTCCAAATGAATGATTGCCAGTTCTCAGGTTAAAGACCTTGGAGTTGTATCTGTTGGAGCCCAACCCCTACCTTCTGGTAGCCCTATACATTGCCTGTGCAATATCCTGCCCACAGGGTTTGTCCATAGGCAGTGAGCCAGTGCTGTTGCAGGGCTGGATTTGCTGTGTGTGCTTGGATTACGTGACCAATGTGTGCACAGAAGTCATGGAGCAGGGCATGAGGTGTCTGTTCAGAGAGTGCTGGGGCTGTGGATCCTCTTGGACAAGTGCTATCCAAGGCCTAACCTTGTTGCCTGCAGAGCCTGTAGTTCAGGTGGGGCTCTTGGAACAATTCACAGCAAATCCTGGGGCTCAGCCAGGTGCCACATTCATCATTTGGAGGGCATCCTGCTCTCTCTGGACCACACTCTTGCTCACAGCAGGTAGAAAGGTGGTGAGCTCTCAGGCAAATGGGGCCCAGGAATGAGCTGCTGTCCCTGTCAGAGCTCTTTGTCACCTGCAGGCTTTTCTGCAGGGACATCTGAGAAAGACAGGTCCTAGGAGTGGGTGATGGACCAGATGGGGGCTTCCTGTGAGACTTAGGGATGGACAGATTCCAGAGTGACCCATCTCTGCAGCTCAAAGGAGGGTCCCTCTGGACCTCTCTCCCAGCTGAGAGCAGGTACTGCTCAAGTTGCTGTTTGACTCTCTCAGTATTTTTTTGGCTATCCTTCTCCCTAAGCTGTCTGGAGCCGTTGTAGACTGGGGGGCTGGTCCCACAGAGCTCCCCAGCACCTACAGCGCTGCTTCCCAGAGCTCTCTGCTTCCACACCAAGCACTTCAGGGAGCGTTGCATACCTAGGAAGTGGCATTCCAGATGGTCCCTGGTAGACTTTAATCTTTTTGTCTCTGCAATGTGCTGCACAAAGGTCCATCCAATGGTCTCAAGACTTCATAGTCATAAAAGCTGGCTGTTTGAGGGTTAGAGGGCTGGGAACTTATGCCCTTTTTTTCTCAGAACTAAGTTGTATAATGGGAGAAAAAGTGCTGAACTGTGATTTGAAAATGTCTTCCACAGACTCTTTGATGTGGAAGAACTTGTTTTGCTCTTCTAAGTGAACTTTCACTTCCAAAACACACATGCTCTTTGTATTTTATTTTTCAACTCTTTATTTCCTCTTTTTCCTTTAGATTCATTCTCTAACATCAAGAGTGTGAACTCTTCTGATGGTAACCTAGACATGCAGAGAGACTGTAATACCATGGAAACTTAAAATTTCAGTCATGGATTAAAATGATCAAGAGAAGATATTTGAGGTATCCTTATTTCTGTTAGTTTTTTTACCTAAGTTTTTTACCCTAAGTGACAATGTAAGTGACACATGGACTTACTGACATTCAGCAAAGCTGTTCAGTAGGATCAAAATGAGCTTTGAACATTTTTTCCTTCCATTTGGCAGTTTTTTCCCCCCTCCATTTCTGCAAAATACATGTTTCCTGTTTATCCTTGTATTCTTTTCAGAACATTGCATCTTGACTTTATTTCACTTAATGTACCATATTTCTCTCCACAATAGAATATTTTAAAGCTAAATTGGCACAAAACAGTAGCAATGCTCAATGCTTTTTGTTGCCATGGAAATATTTCTGGGCACTTACTGAAGACCTGGTTGCCAATAGTAATGTAACAGAGAAAATAGATACGCTTCATTTAGCAGCCACTGGTGATTAAAGAGCCACAGAGACCCATTACAAGGTCATTCCAATATATAGTTTATTTGGTTTAGGGGGAAAAAAACCCTGCAGCCCTAGGTGAGAATAATTTTTTTTTAAAGAGATGCAAAACAAAATCCAATAGATGTTCCCTTCTCTTAAACTGACAGCATGCTTCTGAGATGAAATAAAATAACACTGTAGTTAAAAACCATCATTACTCCCTCTCCTTTTTATCAAATATGTTTTTGATCACATTTTTGCCTCCTAGGAAATGTTTCCTGGCTCTCAGAGTAGATTTTTTTAGGCTCTGAAGCAGCACACGTATTATTGAGAACCATTTTCAAGCTTAGGGATCTAATAAATTGTTTGAGGAATGAAATTCTTGGGTTTTTAAGTCAAACATCCATCAGACACCATGAGGTAGGTTAATCACAGGGTGGAGGTTTGGCTGCTGCCCAGTGCTGGTCCATAATTAAATGATGCTAGTAAAGTTGTACTGAGATTTCAAACAAATGCAAGGAAAAGTTTTTTTTTTTTACTTTGAATGCTTTGATCCACAGTTTAATACTGAGAAGGTAGCTCAGCAGGAAGTGTTGCAGTGCCAGGTGTTTGGTTTAAGAAGCTAATGATGGCAAGGCAGAGGCTTCTGTGTGTACAGATCTCTACCACCAGTGGCAAATCGTGTGGCTGCGAATTTTGCAGAAAGAGATGAACTTGCTCTCTCAGACCCTTGTCCATTGTCTGACCTCAGTGTTTGTGACAAACTGTCTCACAGGGCAGAGCAAGGAGAGAGCAGCCTTTGCATCCCCCCATGGCTGAGGTGCTGCTGCTCAGCTGACTGGGGGTGGCTGGCAGGAGCGTGGCTGCAGATCCATCATTGCACGTTTGGCTGGAGAATTAGAATGAAAGAAACAACCAAACAGTGGAGCAATAAACCACATCTGAAAGTAGTGTACTGCAAGAAGGGTAGAGGTGGCCAGTCCTTCTGCTTCCCAACATGAATCTGAAGGGGAAAAAACTATAATAATTAAAAATTAAGAACGGCAATAACTGCAATAAAAGCAAGGGCTTTAGCCCACTTCTCCCTCAGGGCTGTTGTCCTTTGCAAACAAGAAGCCAAAGTGACCACTAAGTTCTCAGTGTCTCCAGACACTGCCCTGAAAAGGCACAGGGACAGACCCAGCAGCAGAGCTGAGCCTTCTGAAGCAGAGCTTGAACTGTTTTTGCACAGCGAGTGCTGTGGTGGAAGCCTCCCAGGCTGTCTGACACTGCTCTGGAGTAATTCATAGGTGGGCACAGTACTTCCACTGCAAGGAGACATTAGAGATTTTTTTTCCCCCCATCAATTGGCCAATCTCAGTGCCAGTTAAAGGTTGCATTTCAGTTGCACTAAAATAATTTTTATGGCCTTGGAATGCTAGGAAGTGTGACACCCCTGTCTAGATGGCTGACTGGTTTTCCTCAGCACATGTGTGAGGGAAAGCACACCTCTGAGGCTCTGGGAGTTTTTAAATCTAGAAAGCACTATTGCATTTACTTACCTTGGCCTCCAGCTTAACAGGGGTCATTGATTTTTGCCAGTAATTGCTATAGTAAAGGAAATTATTCTTTCTGCTCAGTATGAATGCTCCTGACCTCAGTAAATGACCCTTCATACAGACAGGAAATCCTAGGCAAGAAGTGAGGTTTTCATTAGGTCCCATAAACCTATATAGCAAAATATACCCAGAAGAGAAAGATGTTGATTATGCGATAAATTAAATTTCTGCTTGAACTTGAGACTGAAATAGCTAGATGGCCAGTCTCCACATTGAGAAGTGAAGTGTTTATGAATTTTATCACCTGTCTGGGTATGGAGCCAGCCAGTGTTCTAGCCAGAATGTAGCCCTATAAAAATCAGTGCCTGTGCTCCAAGAAGGACATTTAAAGAGGCTACACTGAATCAATACCACCATGAGGACTAAGGGAATGAAAGGAAAGGCAGACAGCGGACAAAAACACATCAGAGAAAATACTCCTGGCAGCTCGAGTGGGGCGAAGCACAAACGTGACTAGGGGCATGCATCTGGGCTCTGAAGAGTGTGATAAAAGCCCGTGGTTTTCTGAAGTGAAGTGCAGACGTGAGTTTGCATTGAATGCTTTCTCTCTGGGAAATTCAGAACCACTCAGAGTGTTTGTGCACAGACTTTTGTCCTTGAGAAGGTGGTACAATGTTCCTGCTCATATTTAAAGTACTCCTTTGCAGTTCTGTGGCTTCAAATTTTCAAATTACAAGGGATCTTCATCCAGGAGTTAGTGGGGATGACAGAACACAACAGCTGTGAAAAGAGGGTGGATTGTGGCATGTCAGCTTTACAGCTGGGGAAGTGAGGCCAAACAGTGGTTCAGAACACAAATTTTCAAAGGTGGTACATTGCCAGCTCTGTCTTGGGCTTGTCAGCATTGCTGTTCATCCTCAGTCAGTGATTTTAGACACAGTATCTTTGTCAGCCCACAACAGATCAGTGGTTTGGGTTTTCACCATGTTCCTTGTCTGGAGGGCAAAGCTTCCTTGTGCCCATCTCCTTGGGGGGCATGGGGAAGGATGCTCTGTTCAGGAGTACTTGACATCTGCTCTTGTCATCTAGAAGGTTGCATAAGCAGTATGGAGAATGATTTATTTGAGAGGACGAAATGGATTTTGCCATTCAGTGCAGTTACAGAACAAATTGTGTGTGAGCGTGTGTGTTTGTGCATGTATTTTCTGATCCACTTTTGCTAAGTGACATCCTCTTCCCACTCTCCATATGGCAGTTGCGACTATCTTCCTCTGGGAAGGTTGTTTAGGACTCAAGAGACTTCATTTACCAATAAACAGCATCTTGGCAGCATCTGGGAAATGCTGCCTCTCTCCTAGAAACCCTGCCTCCTCACCTTCTCTCTCCTACTACAGGCGAGGCAGGTGTGAATGAGCTCATTGTGTTGTGGTGGAGGTTACGTGCAGGCAATACTAGCAGCACTGTGCAGAGCTGGAACATAGTATTTCTGTGTGCTGACACAAGCAGTAGTACTGCTTGTCTTTTTGTTTTGTTTTTCTTTTTCTTTTTTTTTTTTGGTGGTTTTTATTTTCTGTTGCAGTCGCTGCTAGCTTGGCCTGCAGGGGCTTGCTGGAAGCACAGATGTCCCATCCCCATTACCTCCCAGCCTCCTTGCATTGCTTAACAGCACAAAACTCACTAATGTAAGGTTATATAAGATGGGATCACTCTGCCAAAAGGTGAGCTGGTGTTGATCTTCACCCTTTGCCAGATAGGGGTGTGGGTATGAATTCCTTGTGCCTGGTTAATTTTTGGTTGTTGTAATGACGTGGTGGCAGCAGCCATCCTTTTGTGTGGCCTCATAGACTCCTGAAGTAGTTTTAGTAACCAAGGGGAAAATTCATTTTCTGCAATGATAGAAAATAGGGAGATTACACTCATGGAGGTAAAACTGCCAAGTTTTAAGGACAAGGAATGTCATTGTTGGGCCCTGGGGGTCTTGGAGGTAATGAGGAAGGTGTGGTTGGGCTGTACCTCCACAGATTCTGTTTGTGTGGTTCTCATGCAGTTTCAACAGATGGACTTGGGGACACTTCATCAGTACCTATTTGTTGACCAGCATGAATGACTTGGGTTGAATCTTAAATCAGTCCGTAGAAAAATCTGTAGAAAATCCCTTCCCACTGATGCCTTAAGAGGCCTCCTAGAAACAGAGACTAGACAGCAGTAAGAGAATAAAATAGGTATTTATTTGAAAGGCCTTCAAAGGTACACCCTGGGGAGCCAGAGGCTATTACCAAGATGGACCTCAAGACAGACCCCAGGTCACGAGTTTTTCACCTTTATAGGTTCAGTTCATTTGCATATCAGGGTTAATTCTCCAATTAAAGCTTCAGTTAATGATGTAATTCCCCTCAGCTTGCCCCCCCTTAGAGGCTCCTTGGTTTATACTTTTTGAGCCTGGGATGGTCTGGGTATCCTTGGAGAGCAGGCCTGGAGAGGCTTTGTTATGTCTACCAAGCATGAGAGGGCAGAAGGTAACAGGCTGCAAGAAACTTCAGAGTTACACACTAGGCAGTACAGGATTTGAAAAATATAAAAGTTAAAACCTAAGACATCACCATGCCCATGAAAACAGCCGATGCTCTCATGGCATCATCACACCACCTAAAAGTTCCCTTGTGTCCATGCAGGTGCTCCCCTCCTAGAGAGCTCAGTACCCTGTGATATGAAGCATCCCTGGAGGGACCCATGAGGACTTGCCCCCACAAGCTGGGTGTTTGGAGGCATTTATTTCCTCGGGCTGAGAGAGATTCAAACCTGTACCATCTGTACAACATAATCGTTGTGGGAGTATTTTCTAGCAAATAATGAGACTGGTGGTGCTGGAGAGAAAGCCCTGAATTTGGATTGATGAGAGCCCTGTGGTTTGCTGGAGTTCTGTGTCTCGAGGTCAGTTTTAAGGGTTAGACTTACTGCCATGAATAATGTAGCTATAAAACCCTTGGGCCTGAGTTTTGCAATTGCCAGTTATTGATGTAAAACTGCAGCTGAGATACAACATCCTTCCCCAGTCACACAGCTGAGCTGCTTCCCATGCCTGGCCTCAAGAGCAAGCCACTGTGTGGTGAACCAGTCCAGCCTCTTGCTTCAAACAAGCCCCAGCAGCCCCTTCCCTGTTACTTTTAAACCAGGTGAGTTGGCCATGTGATTGCAGAAACTGAAACAAAGGGAAGAGGGGAAGGGCAGGAGGACAGGGTTGTCCCTTTTGGGTGACAGCTTTGGTCCTGAAGGCACTTGAGTCTTGTTGCACCACATCCTCACCCACTGCTGCTCCCAAAGCTGGTGATGTTCCCAGGAATGCTGTGGTGTTGCAGCAGCAGTAGTAAAGATGAGCTGTGGTGAATCAACCCTCTGGCAGCAAAGAAAGTTTCAATTAGAAAAATCAGTGGGAAAATAAATATCTGCCTTGTTGCAATGCTCTTGTTTTCTGTAGCAAATCCAAACAAATATCTTCTTGAGGGAGTTCATTTCCACACTGTTAATCAGCAAACAAAGGCTTGTGGGTGTGAAGCTGATGATTGGGTGCTGTGAATGGTGTGTGCATACTCTGGGTCTGTGTGGAGTGCTGAGGCTGCTTTAAAGAGGAGCAAAGTCAGTGAGCTGACTTTCCTGGATGTTTCCTGGGCCAGTTTGATTTCTGCTAGCTGAAAGGAACTAGTGCAAATACAGAGAAGCTTCCTTCGGTGTACTGGAGGAAGTTTAGGAAGTGACTCCCTTGCATTTGTGGAAGTTCATATCCGAGCCAAACAAACAAACAGAAGAAATGAAGGATGGGGAACCTGAAGGAATTCAACCCATTGTGGTATGAAAGCGACCCGGAAAACTGTCATAAAAACAATACTGGTGAGGGGAAAGATTTTTTTTTTTTTTGTTGGAAGGAAAGGACAGTATTTTCTATTTCACCAACCATTGGCATCCAGCAGTTTGTTCGGTTTCTGAGCTCATGAGCCTTTCTAGCCCCACACCCCAGAGCACACTCAGCTCCACCTGTGCTCTGCAGTGTCCCCAGTGTAACATGACATCTGCTGACAGAAGGTGCTTTTCTGCCTCTGCAGCTGCACATTTCCTGCACACAACCCAACCTGATCTGCCAGAGAGCTTCAGGCTGACTCATGGATGTAACTGCATCCACACCAGGGGTTTTCCTGGCTTAGCAGTGTCTCCCACAGTGTGTAATCTCTTTTCTTCCACTTCTGCACAAATCCTGGGCCTGTACTAATAGAACCCAGTAGCACAAATGAAGCCTGACTCATATTTGCTCCACATGTAAGATGTAAAGTAGGTGATTGGGAAAATCAGGGATGATTGTGGTTCAGCCTCTAGGCTGCCATTTCCTATAGCTACGGAAGAACCTTGGGCAGCACAGTGAGAGCCAGTTTGACGTGGAATCCCATGTTCCTATTTTTAAAATCCAATTTTGGGAGTAGGAAGGAAACAACAGGAAGATATGCTGGTTTTCATGCTGTTTTCTGTGGGCAGTCCTCTATTTCTTTGCACAGCAGTGTGCAGAATTGGGGTGTATTGCTCTGACACCTGTATTGTTTCACTGTGGAGAAAAGGCCTTTTTTCCGGATTCCTCTCTTTTCTGTTGTTTTGTTCTTTTTTCTCAAAAGTTATTTTTGTTGGAAATATCCCCTGCTACAAAGATTTCTAAGCTGTGATTCTCTCTGCCTGCATTTCATGCAAACTCCCCAAATGCACTCCCCTTGGGGAGTTTCCCAGTTGGTTTGGCCATGGGGTGAGGACAGATGGAGAGGCAGAGATTGCAAAAGCAGGGCACTGTCTGTTGACACTCAGCAGAGAGGGGCAAACCACACCTTTAGCACTGGACTCCAAATTGTTCCCTGGTTTTTATACCTGGCAGAAAGGGATGAAAACACATAGGGATGGTGCAAGGAGAGATCCTCCCCGTTAGTAAAAGACCAGTGGGTGTTAGTCAGCGATATCCTATCAGTGTGTAGAAGTATGGTCTACTCCAGCAAATTTGAACATATTTGGGATCTAAGGGAATAGTTTGGATTGGGTGCCCTCCTCCTCAGTCAAGCCTAAATCAGGCAGTTGCATTACTTTGTGTATCAGTTTGAATTCCCAGTTCAAACATCTGACAGCAAGACCAGGAAGAAGACTCCAGAATGAAAATTACTACAGAGCTGTAGCCACTAGGAATGGATAGCAGCAACTCCATGTGTGTTGCTGCATGTTCCCTGTACTAAATGTTTCTCCTTTTCTGAGAAGCTTTAACAAATCCCTTGTTTGCAGCAGACCTTTCCTGTTTTCCAAAGAAAAGCCCTTTTCTTTCTGTGCACGGTTCTGGGTTTTGCTGAGGTAGGAGCTGTTACAGATCACTGGTCCTCTCTGTCATCTTCATCATGAAAATTTTAAGGCCAGGCCTGTGTGACTGTTTCTGTAAAAGCAAATAACACAGCCACAAGCGTTCCTGGGATGCTCTGAGTGCATGCATTATGCATAGATGTACTGATATTGTCTTGTTTATGTGATCAAATGCATTTCTTTTGTATACTACTTCTGCTTCCTTCAGGGCTTGGTGATGTTCCCATTGCAACTCTCACTGACTTCCGCAGAGCAGAATCAAAATCTGTAAGACAGAAGTGGATGCAGAAGAACAACGTTAAATGTATAGGAAAACCAGAAATCTGGCATTTGGGAAGTTTCCATTGTTCAGCCAAAATGACTGCTGTTTGTTGCTGCTTTTTAACATGCAGGCAGACAGGATGTGTGCAGTACCTCTATATTTCACACCTACATGATGTATTTTATTCGGTAATTTTTTTTCTTGGGTAGGCTTGGAGCAAATGATAAGTTATTCTTTATACTTGGTAGCACTGCAGAGAATTCTTGAATTATTTATTTCATGCATTTTAGCTTGGTGTATTTGGATGCCTGTAAGCTAACTTTGTAACTGACTGGGTGTTTGAAATTTCTAAATAAATAGTGGTAGTTTGAAATACCTTGCCAGAAAAAGAGGTCACCCTTCTTCTTCCCCCACTGTCTCCTCTGAGAAAAAAAAAATAAAAATCCCACATGCCTCCTTAGGAGCAGTGGGAAGTTGATTTGTAAAACAGATGCTGCATAGAAGTAATTGAGTTGAAGTTGCTAGAAATACGTACATGCTACACAACATCTGCAGATCTCAAGATGTATTCATTATCTCTCCAGAATTTAGATTGTAATTATGGGCCCTTTATTTAAGTTTCCATGGTGATACAGAAAATCCTTCCCCCTTGTCCTTTGCTAATCAGGACACTTGTGTGTTTGAATGGTGATCGTTTTCCTCTCCCCTGGGTTAAGTTACTTTTATTAATACAGAGATATTAAGTTGACAGGGAGCTGCCGGCTGCTCAGGCAGTGATTCAGCAGCAGAAGCATCAGGCATTTGCTGCAGATTCCCCAGTGCCACTGTTTAATTAGCCTGTGTGCTTCCAAATGTTTGTGAGGAATAGCAGCCACTGTCCTAACAAGTGATGCACTCGTGCCTTGGGGATTGGGGAAGTTGAAATCAAAGTCAAGCAGCCAATAATACATTGCACCATGCCAAGCTCCTCTCCTCCCTCCCCCCACCCTTCCCCTCCTGTCTTAGCAAAAGGGCTCTGCTGTGTTTTGCAGGTGGGTCAGTGCCCAGACAGGAGCTGTCCAGGAGTCCTGCATCCTCGTGGCCTTTGCCAAACTTCTTATAACAATCAGAATTTCATGTTAAGGCACATTTATCTAAATTTACAGCCTCACGCCAGTAGACCCAGAGTTTTAATGTAACAGTTGTTTGAGAAAATGGTGAAATGTGTGGTTTAATTACTAAAGATGTTATTTTACAAAGGATTGTTAGAAAGATGTTCGAGAGAAATGTGGACTTTTGGTTAAACTGGGATAGCTTTTTATTTTTTATCTTAATCACCCAAAAGATATACACATATAAATAGAACTTAATAGCATTTGCTGAGCAATTAGATAAATTTTGTAGAGCTTACATGAGCTGCAGGTAGAAATGCAGGTAGTTGGCTATTTTTATGTGTTTTGATTATTTAAATAGATCCCATTTAAGCCATGGGGTTGTTAAAGCTTGAAATAATTTTTATCTAAGAAAATTTCAAAGAAGGTAATTTTTAATAGCTTACATAAAAATAAATAAATTTTACATCAGCTGGTCACCAACCATTTACAAACTAATATTTAAAAATTTTTCACTTTTATCAGAGTAGGAACACAGCTTTTTTTCTCCAGCTGGGAGCAGTTTTCCAGCAGGAAGAGCCGGCTTATTGTCAAACTGTGGCACATCAGACCAGAGGGTCAAACCTACCAGTGTGGTGGAATGAAAGGGGTCAGCTTCTGCTGGGATCAGCTGGTTTTGGTGCTCTGTCTTGGGAGAGGAGTGCTGCCTCCTGTGCAGCAGCAGGCAGATTTATGGAGCTGTGACAGCACCTGTCATTAAGTTTATACTACAGACTTTTAATAGACCTGACAGAGTATGTAAAAGCAGGTCCCAATTTCTTCACCTGTGGCTGATGTGAGGTTTGAGGAGGAGGAAGGTTCTTCCCCTCCCAAAACAGGAGAGCCTCCCTCTCCACTGCTCAGCTGCTGGGGTTTGCCATGGAGATTACCAAAGTGAGTCTTGGCAACCAAATCATGCCAGTCATGCTGCAGAATGAGCAGTGGCCTGACCACACTGGACAGCTGGGCTGTTCACACACAAATCTGGGAGTGCAAAGTCACTGCTGCCGTCCCACCACTTCCAACATCCTGCTGCTGTGCTGCCCTGGTGCTGCTGGCAAGGACATCAGCCAGATGCTCCTGTACTTCCATCCTGACCCAGCCAGGCCAGGTATATCTGGCATGTCCTGAGCCCTCCTTCCCCCATCTGGCAGGTGCTCAGCACTGATGAGGGTACAGCCATGCCCTCTGCACCACACGTGCTGGCAGCAGGAGGGCAAGGGCAGCACGAGGACGTGCCCAAATGTGTTATCTTTGCTTTTAAAGGTTAGAATTTACATTGGTCTCCCGAGCTTGTCTGCTGCTGGCAGATGGAGTCAGCAGTGCCTGTGAGCCACGTGCCGTGTTTATGTGTTCGTGGTGCTGAGCAGGTTACATCTGAGCTGCCTTCTCTGCACAAAAGAAGTTCTCTCCCCACCTCAGCAGGGGCTGCAGGAGAAGGGAAGCATGAAAAAGTTTGCAAGTCCTTTGTTTGCTACTTTGTCTTTGCACATGCAATGATTTTCCAAGTGGTTCTTCTGTGTATTGTGACCTTGTGTTTTGCTCTGTTAAAAATCTTCATTTAAAAAAAATGGGTTAACATGCAGAGTTGAGCAGGGTCCAATGACATGTAAATGTGGCTGATACAATATGACATCACCAAGCTTTCCAGATGTTTGAAGAAGCAGGTGATTCTCCAGTTCCTGCCCCAGTCCTCCCTAAATTTTGGTCACTTTTCCCCCCAGAAGGTGCACCTGAGAGTCAGAAATGTGCTGTGTCCTCTGGCTTCTTGGACAGGAGCAGCAGGCTGTTTAAAGGCCTGAGCTGTGTTTTTCTCCCAGTGAACAGATACAGCATCTTCAGGCAATAACCATGATGTGATTAAACAGCTTGAGACCTCTGTGCCATGGTCACAAAGTTTTTGATCAGAAGTACGTGAACAAAAAGCAGGTGTGGAGTGTAGACCCAAATTCAGCCACTGGCCCTCCAGCCACGAGGAGCCCAGGACAGAGGTGTCTGAGTGCAGAGGTACTGCTTGCACAGAAAAGGGTTAAAGAAGTTGGAGCCTGAAATCTGCAGCCTCAATGCAGGGAGGTTCTTTTGTTGTGGAGAACAAGTCCTAGTTCTTCCATTCTCTTTTGCTAAACTTGGTTTCCTGATTTTACCTGCAGCTAAAATGCTTAGAGGGAAGTGTCCAAGACTTGCTGAAGTTCATTAAGATCTTTCCGTTAATTCCAATATTGTTATTGAATTCTATTTCCTTACCTTGCAGGGATTCTCATGGATTTGTATTGGAAATGTTTCCAGAGTAAAGACTGCAGGACTTGGTTCTAATTATTTTTTATCTGTGCCACATAAGTCATCTCTTTACCAAGCCTTTTAGCAGAAGCTGAATGTCTTCTTTTGTAACAACTTCACAAACACAAGGTGAACATTGAATGAATTATGCTGTATCATTTGCCAGTGCATATGCCAAATGTCAGGCAATGACAGAAACTAAAAATTTATGGCACAGAAGGGAAGAATTTTATGATCTTCCATGGACTAATGTAATGACTCTTTTATACTAACAGAGATGAAATGCATTTAAAAACATAGCTATTTAGAAAATTGGCCTGAACACATTCTAAAATCTGGAGAAGTTCATTAGAGGGAAGAGCCATAAAAGTGCCCTTTGTTTTTAGTTCAATAGAATGTTTTAATTTTGAAATATAATTGCTTGAATTTAATGCACCCTGCAATTAGATCATTTGAAGATATGTCTCTCCATCTAGCTCTTCTTCTGGTACAACACAATGCAGAGTTACTCTTATTTTCAGAGGTACCTAGCTGGTGCCATGATCATGAAACATAAAAATTTGTGGATGTAAAGCCATCAGCCCCAAGGATGTATCACACACTCTTGGAGCTGAGCAGATCCTCTCAGTGGGAGGGATGAAGGATCTTTTTAAAGTGCTCAGTCCAGACTGGGATCGTGGCACGTTCAGACTTTGTCTGAGACTTCTCGTAGACTCTTAACAAGTCTTTTACTCATATTGCTGGTAGTTTTCATCTCTTACATAATCCAAAAATCTATGGCAAGCTCGGGCACACAGTGAAGCTGAGCATCTTGGAGAGCTGTGAATAACTTCTCTCCCACTCAGCCTTGGCATACAGCAAAGTCTTCTCACATCATGTTCTCACAGGAGAGTTTCCTTGACCCTCTGTTTCTGTTTCCACTGTCGTGACAGTCTGCACTTTGGACTCATTTTAGCTTTAACTTCTCACCTGTTAAAAAATCTTTGTAGTAACATGAATAGATCTTGGAGTGCACACAGCATGAAGGAAGTGTTTGGAGGATGCTCTGGGGACTTGAACAGGCTTGAATGCCAGCTCTGCCCACAGCCTCTCTGCAAATCACCCTGTTAATAAAGAGCCTATTTTAGTTCTGGAAACATGGAGACTTCTCAGACTATTACCCAGCATGTGGTAAATTAAACAATCTTGGCCTGATTGCATAATGCCACTCGAAATTTAAGATCCTTTTTCTCTTTAACTCCTAAAATTTACAAGCCATTTTTGTTTAGATTTATTGTAATTAGATAATGATTCTGCTCCTTTGAGGCTCTTCTAGGAAGTTTTTTAGCACTCTTTTGGTGGCTAATCTCAAAATAACCCAGGGCAGGAGCACTGCTTGGTCTCCCTGCATCAGGTTTGTGTCAGTGCAAGGGGTGAAGGGGTGGTTTGGAACTGGGGCTGTAACAGGTGCCAGGCAAGAGGATTGCTGCTGTGTGAGGGAAAATACACCTCAGTCCCACTAAACCATATTTCTGCTGTCTTATAGGAAGAGGGGTTTGAAAATCACTGCTTGTAGCTAGGAGGGTTTCAAGACTGGACATACTCAGATCCATACAGAAATGCTTTCCTCCCCTGGACAATATTTAAAGAGGTTTTTAACTTTCTCCATGAGTTTGTATGTAGTCTAAAGAAGAGATATATTTTCTTTCAAAGAAAAGACATGCTTTCTTAGTTTGTTTGGTGGTTTTTTGTGGGTTTTTTTTGGGTTTTTTTGTTTGTTTGTTTGTTTGTTTTGTTTTGTTGTTTGTTTTTTTGTGTGTGTATGTTTTAGTTTTTATGTGGGAAGCACAATGCTTTCTTGAAGTCCACAGAGAAATCTTGGCCTTGGTCAGTACAGGTAATGGGCACACAAATTCTTCATCTGTGTCTCTTGCTAGTCAATGAACTATGTGGTGTTAATTTAGCACAATCTACCAGGCCTCATCTTTTAACTCTGGCATTGTGTTTTAGGAAGTGATGAGACCTCTCAGGACACCTCTTTGGCACATGATAATGATTCATAGTACTGAGGGATTGTGTTTCATTGAAAAAAAAAGAAATATACAGTAAATTAGCCAGAACATTTGCCTGCCAATGTGAGGAGGGACTGCACAATATTTTCCTGGTTTTCAGTGTTTGATGTGCCAAGCATTCCCTGTATCTTTGGAGAGATGCTTCCATGTCCCTGTTCGGGTTCTCATAGGAGGTCATGCTCATCCTGTCATCTGATGGAAGTCACAGTTTCTTCACAGGCAGTTCTCCAACCCTGAGCACAGACTTCTCTGATTTATTGGGGATTTCTGCTACCCAGTATCCCCCTTGCCTCCTTCCTGGATTGTGAACATGTGACCTGAAAGGGAAAGTTTGGGAGACAGGATTCTTAAGATGAATCACACCTTTTCATTGTACAGTGCTATATGCCCTTAATTTTAGAATTGTCTGCTATTGCTCTGCAGGGACCCTTGGCTAATTAAAGTCCAGATAATGCTGTCTCAACCTCTGTCCCTGATGCTGAGCTGTTTATTCACGTCAGGTATTCATAAGAGGGTTGACATTTTCTTCCTTAAAGATCTTTCAGGTAAATTACAGGCATTTTACTGCTCTGACCTTTTCCTTTACAGGAGGAACTTTTGTTTTCAACATTTATTTTGTGAATATAATGTTGGAACGGATGTAATTGGGGAGGTGTAGTTGTTCTAGTCTGTACAGTCAGGCTATTACCTGTAATGATTTTCTAATACTGGTATTTATACGTGATTATCTCTTATCAAACTGCTTTAAATTTAAAGAAAAAGCCAGACTGTTTCACTGATTGGTTTGGGTGAATCACCTTTTCCCTTATTTCCCCTGAATACTACATTTGCTTTCTTAACACATTCATTTTGTGCCTGAATCTTAGGGAGATGGTTGCTCTATTAATACACTTCTGGAGTTCTGCTATGGGTAGACTTTTATGGCTTTAATGTAGTTTTTGAAAATTCCTCTATTATTGATCTAGATATTATCCCAGCAGGAGTCAAACCCACAAGACAATTGTGTGAGGATAATTTCTTACTACAGAAGCATTTTATTCTGAAAGCCTGCTGTGTGGTGTGTGCTTTGATGGATGACCCACTGTTTAAATGTGTATTAGACATTGGCTTGCTAATTAAATGCCTTAAGGAGTGCCTGTATCCATTCAGTCTCTGTAAATGCATGGACTTTCTGTTATTTTATTTCTTACTTATGTTCTTATGTAGACTTCTTTCCGTTTTCTGGCTTTGTAAAGAAGAAGGGGAATAATGGCAAAAAAAAAAAAGAAATTACTTTCTACCCTCACTCAAGACTTTCAGCTCAGGGCAGAGGTGAGACAATGAGGGCTCTCAGTTTCAGGACTGGGTGTGCCAGATGGGAGGATGAGGAGGAGAAGAGATGGGTTTGGCATTTCAGAAGGGAATGGGAAGAACACTCAACTGGAGTTTGAGAGAGATGAATTTGGATCCCTCTTTGCTCCTGAAGGACCATCTCCCATGAAGAAGAGGACCATAATTACAAAGCTGTGAGATGCTCTCAGACTTCTCGGTTGAAGTGCCTGTGCTTGAAGCATTTTGCTGGGAGAGGGTGAGATGATTCATAGCTGAAGAAAGGAGATAAAGTTATTCTCCTAATTTCTGAGTTCTTAAATTGAAAGAGCAGCCAAGGAGAGGAGCAAGGACTTCTGTTCACCTGCAGGAAATATTTCCTGAATATAATCCCCACTCCCCTAATTGGATTTGGTGTGTGTATGGAGCAGATAAGCATCAGAAACAGCATATTTTCTGCTATGGCCAAATATAAAATTTCTTCAACTCAAAAATATTTGGGCTTTTATGTTCTAAGACAGGGATGTATAGAGAATCACAGAATGGCTCAGGTTGGAAGGGACTTTTAAAATTTATCTAGTTCCATCCCCCTGCCTTGATCAAGTTACTCAGAGCCCCATCCAGCCATTTTTAATGTTGGATCACCCACAACTTCTCTGATCAGCCTGTGCCAGTGGTCTCACCATCTCATAGTAAAGAATTTCTTCCTTATATCCAATCTAAATTTACCTGCTTCAGTTTAAAACAATTACCATTGTCCCATCATTACAGACCTTGGCAAAAAGTGTCTCTCCATCTTCCTTATGATCCCTCTTCAAATATTGAAAAGCAGCAATCAGGTCTTCCTGACATCTCTGTTCTCCAGGATGAACAGCCCCAGCTCTCTCAGCCTGTCTTTGGGCAAAAGGTGTTTCAGGCCTCAGACAATTTTCATGGCCCTGCTTTGGACCTCTAACAGGTCCACGTCTTTCTTGTGTGAGCTGGTCATCTGGTGCCATGGATTTGTGTATGTTCAAGTCCCTTAGAGGGGTTAAAACCTTATCTTCTAAAATGGGTGGGACTTCATTCCTCCAATCCCTGCCTGGAGATTCACAGACTTGAGAGATGTGGGACAATCAGCTGACAGTGAAAACTGAGACAGGAAAAGCTGTTGGGCACCTCAGCCTTCTCCATGTCGGTTGTCACCAGCTTCCCTATCTCATCTATCAGACAGGGAATAAAAACATAATTTCATTTAACAAAAGCAACTAATAGTTTTCTATTAAATGCATTAATTAATACTACTTTTAAAAATTTTAATTGGAGACCAAATTTGAAAAAAATGATTGTTCTTTAGTAGTGACCCTTGTAGGAACAAAGACATGGCCCATTTTGAGCAGGGGAGTGGACAAGATGACCTCCAGAGGCCTCTCCAACCTCACCTCCTTCTGTGAAACCTTCAAACCCCAAATAGCTCTGTTTGCCAAGGAAGTTTTTATGTTTTCATTGCTGTCTGGAAGCACAGATCATTCTGTCACTGTGACTTCTTTTTGCTTATTTGAAAGAGATGGAGGCAGAGCCTCTCTCTCTCCGTGTTCCTGAAGCAAGGCTCATCATGAGATGCATTAGGAGGAGGAATGTCCCTGGTTTTCTTCTGAAAGGGTTTGCAGAACACCTCCAAGGCCAAATCATGATGTTATTTTCGTCTGTGTCCCTGGACATGTAATTGTCTGTGCTGCTCCATCCAGAGAGCTCTCACTGGTACTTTCAAGTAGAGAAAAGCACCCTGTGTTCATAATAGAGATTTCAATGGTGTAGAAAAGGAATCAGTGGTGTGAAGCAGAGAGGATTATTTTATTCTCATTAATGAACCTTACTCTAGCTTGTGAAATAAGTGTGTGTAGTACGAGATGAATTAAAATTAACAAAAGCAGTTAGGAAATTAAGTAACACATCTCCCCATAGTTGTCCTTGGGAAAATTCAGCCCAAGTATGGGATTTGGAGATTCCTAGTTGGTTTCTGGAGCTGGTCATGCACACCTAAGCTCTCAGGGATGGGTGAGAGGGTAATGCTGGCCCTCTGTTATGTCTGTGAAGCTGCTTTCCTCACCAGCATCATGTTCTTGAGAACAGTGCTAACTCGTGTCATCTCCTCCTCCTCCTGCACAGGAGGAAATTGGGATACCTGTTCATCAGGCTTCTGCTGTGCTTTTCTTTAGTTTGACCTGTGTTTTCATAGAAGAGATTGCTTTGGGGCTGCACTTGAATATCCCAGACACTCCATTGATACTTGCATTTGGTGAATAACTTCTTAAAGTAAAGGCAACAGGTTTGTCAGTTCAGGATGGGGTGAGAAACAGCCATGTCCCCTCCATCAAATGCTGATTTAAACAGGATTGGTTATTTTATGGGTTCAGTGCTGCAGGAAACAGAAACTGTCTCTTGTAAGCACTGGAGAGTAGGGAAAAGTTAAAAAAAAATGAAAGAAAGGAGAGAAAGGCACATTTTGGCACAGGGGAGGAATTTGTTCTAATCACTCAGAAATTATTTTCTTGCTGAAAATTGTTAGATCTGGATGGACTAAGCCATCTGAGTTACCAAGACAACCTCTCCTATCGTGAAGATGACCGTGTATCTGTTGATTCAAGAACAACAACCAGGAGTAAGGACATTGGGCAGCACGAAGGGCTGAGGATGGAGCCCAAATCTGGGGATGTTATCAGCCAGGAACACGGGGAAGGACTTCTGGAAATGGAGACAGCATTTGCCAACCAGGGATTGGAAGTAAATGATGCTACTGACAGCTCATCGGCTTGGAGCCCTGAGGTACGGTGAATTGTCATTTATTACACACGGTGAAAGCTTTTGAAGGATGTTGGGGGCCAAAAAAGGTTGGAGGAGAAATGAAGTGAAAAATTGATCAGCACAGCACAAGCTAATGGTACTCCTGTGTGCTTGTGTGCGTGGACATACACCTCTTCCTTTGTGTTTCCCCCTTCTCTGGTATTTTACCTCTTGCTACTATCACTAATTCACAGAAACTCTTTCATTGCTTGATTTCCAACTGCAGTCTCTGAACTGAAGTTGAAACTTTAGCTCCCAGCAGCATTTACTGCCATTTAGCAAAGATCTGTGTGGTGGCCCAGGGCTTGGTCACTGGCTGTATGTGCAGGGTGTGTGTCCCAGGACATGGTACGTGGTCCCTGGGTCAGATCTGTGTCTTTTTCCAGGTGGTTCCTATGGCTTAGACAATGGGAATCATCTGGAAAGCTGAAAGCAGCTGGTGGGGGTGGCCTGTGACCCTGCCAAGTGACCATAATCTTGTGTCCATTGATACCAGGCAAACTTTCAGGGAAGGAGAGAACCTGAGTCTGATTTCCCTTAGTTTTGCACTTTTATTTTGAATCTTCAAGGAAACACTTCAGGTTTTAAGGCATTATAAACACCTGATGACTTTGCATCTCCCTTTTCTCCCCTAATCTCTCTACATGATGTGTTGATTTTCATTATTTTACAGCAGGATTAAATTTCTGGAAAAATATCAGCCTGCATCAGATGTATTAAAAGAACAGCACAAAGGTCATATCTTCTGCCTGAGTTAAAAGGGAGCTGTGGAAATTCATATCTCCATCAGACTATGAGCAACAAGGCTTTGAGGAAAGGTCTCTCTCCTAGGAGCAGGCTGCTTGCTGCTGGTTCAAAGATGGAGGTCAGCTCCTTGGTGCAGCTGCTCCAGCCCTAAGGGGTGTTCGGAGCAGCATTTTGCTTTGCTGCACAACCCAGTCCCACAAAACACAGCACGTGGGAGCTGTGTGTGGCAGCAGCCCTGCCCTCTCTTTGATGTGCCTGTTTGTCTGCCCATCTGAGGCTTGTTTCTCCTTTTCCACATTTGATGCACTTTGCCACAGTTCACATGTGCTGCAGTCTCTCCAGTGTCCTCTTGTATTCCTTTGGAATGCATCCCTCGTTTTGCTCCTGGTGCCTACATTTTAAAAATGCAAAGAAGGGTTCCAGCATACTGGAGCAGAAATGCCCAAGACACAGTTTATCTCTTACAAGCAGCTTCTCATTCAAAGGTATTGTGTGGATTAATGAAAGACTTTTTGTTGCAGGAACTAAATGTTCTGACATGCCAGAAATGTCCAAGTGTTGTTATGCTTCACTCAGAGGACCTCTCTTTAGAAACAGAAATGGTAATTTTATGCCCCTGCTGTGGAACCACAAGTACCATTTCAAGCCTTGTCCATAATTAGCTGCTCTTTCAGGTTTCTCTGGCAGAAATGGACTTATTTTACTTAGTGAAGTGGCTGCTGACTGTCCTGAATGACTGGGTTAGATGTACAGTATCAATCAGGATACTTGGCTTGGCCTCTCAACAACTGTGCTGGGAAGAGGGAAAGAAAGAAATTCAGATGAACCCAAATCTTTCCTTGGATTCCAATTCAAGTGCCTGTATAACCAACACATTCACAAAGCACTCATAGCCCAGTTGGGCTCTGAAAGCAGAGGGGAATTCTGTCAATGACTTCCACAGAAAGAAGATTTGTAGGTGTGTAGCAAACCTGCATGAGGGTGAGCCGTGGATAGCACAGAGCTCTCAGGAAGGGCCAGCCTGTGAGGTCTCCAAAGCTTGGGTTCCCACAGAAAGCTTACTGCCAAGCAGTTTGGCATTTCTCTTTCCCTCTCTGCCTCCAGTTCATGCAGTCTTCTCTGCAGTGGATCTGTCCACAGCTCTAGTAGCACAATTTGAGATTTCCTGAAATCCAAATATTTTCTATCTCTTTGGTCAAAACTCAGATATCTGACCTTTGCTCTGCCCTACTAATTGCCAGAAGGTGAGATACCCAGCCCTGTTGGGGCAGGAAAGTGTCTCTTGGATTTTCATTCCTGTGGGTTTGTGCTGATGCACTGGAGCTCACATTCTCCAGCTCAGGAGTGTAGATGAAAGCAAAGTTATGCCTCAAGCACAGTTGTCTCCACACCTTAGCAGCAGTCCTTGAGCGTGCCTTGATTACATCTCCTCAATGGCCAATGCACATAAAAGTGTGGAGGGATAAAAATAGGAGGGAAATATGAGTCAAGCACAATCCCATTTCGTATTAAATATTATTTCATCAACCAGACAGAAATAACTTGACCGCTACACAGGAACACTTAACATTTTCGTAACACCACGCTCTCTCCAGGCAACCTGGCCTGCCTTGCATTTTTTGTTTTTAGCAGCCTGCTGTTCATACAGAAAGGTGTTTTTGCAGCCAACCAAGTAGTTTTGTGTGTTGTTCTCCTTTTGACATTACTTCTGCAAGACGTACAACAGCTGATCTCTAATCCACACACTCGGACTTCTGTGTTCATGAGCACAAGTCTTAAACACCTCTGAAAATGTGGAAATCTGTAGCTTTGCATGTCATGGCAGATGAATCTGAGCACTTCAAAAGTAGATTGACAGGAAGTAAAGAAAGATTTTGATGTTTATCCGAGGCCCTGTTTGAGACACACCACCCCAGACACTTCAGAAGGGACTTACACCAGACGTCCCGTGGCCCGTCATCTGTTCTCTGAACAAAAAGATTCCTGTGTTGGAAAGAAGTGTTACTTGAAATGTGAAAAGAAGATAAATGTTTGAGGAGGAGGGTGACTCAGATGCTGGTGACAGGCCTTAATTCACCTTCTGGCTATTAACTGAAAATCTTTCCCTAGTACAGTGTATACTCATGTTTAAATACAAATCATTGATCACTATAGCAACCCCTTTATCACATGAAGCACATTCTAGCTCTAAGATAAAAAAGCACTGTTGAACAGAAACCCACACGCCCACTCAGCAAAAGGTAAGGTGAGCATCCATGGTTTTATCTTGATGGCTTTTGTTTTAAAAGTAGGTAAAAGACTGTGTGTGAATTGGTCTGCACATGTTGTGATTGTTTATTTTGAATTTTTATTCTGAATGTATTAGTACCCAAACTGAACAGAAGGAGCAGATGCTTCTCTTGGGAGATTTTAGAAGGATACAAAGAATCAATATGTATTTAATCAGATTACTTTTCCCCATTATCATTGCTTTAGCTGTAGGAAAAGTATTTAATTATGGATTAGCATCCAGAAATGGAACTTCCACCATCTTCTTTAAATTGAACAGTGCATAACATTTTTAAAGTTTCTAACAGAACAAAATATCCAAAAAGTTAGCAGATTTGGCTGAATTGCTGGATTTTGAAAATGTAAAAAAAATCCACCTTGAAAATAAATTCCAATGTATATTCAAAGTAACAGGTTAAGTGGATCAAACTGTTTTCTTAGTGCCTCAAAATTGACATGAATGAAATGTAAAAACCCCTTTGTTTAGTTTTTCTCTTTGCAGAATGTTTGCCAAATTAACTGTCTCCTGCAAAACACTTAAATATTGATGAAACTTTTTGTTGGAAATGTTTCAACAAGTGCTGTTCCTTACTAGAGAGTATGGGGACTATTACACAAAATCAGGCAATTAACTATCATTGGCCTTTCCAGAAGCAGAGGGATCCATATTTCACACAGCAACTGCCTATATTTGCAGGCACAAGTGAGGGAAACAATTTCTTTTTAAATGGAACTGGAATCAGAGGTGCTTGAACTCCAGTGGAGGTTTTTACTTCTTCCTTCTCTTTGCAGGAACACAACGAAGTGAACAGTGTGCCAGCTCATCATGGTGCCCATGAGCCCATCTGCAAATGTGGCGACCTGGATGTCATCTTCACCTATAAATCCTCGAGTCAAAAGCTGGTAGCCACTGTCCTGGAGGCCAGGGACATCCCGGACAAGGACCGCAGTGGCGTCAACACCTGGCAAGTGCACGCGGTTCTGATGCCGGGCAAGAAACAGAGGGGTAAGACGAGTGTGCAGAGAGGACCCACGCCCATCTTCCAGGATAAAATCACCTTCAGCAAGCTGGAGCCACAGGAGCTGAGCAGCCATGCTGTTCGCTTCCGCCTCTACGCTGTGCACAAGATGGCTGGGGACAAGATGATGGGGGAGCAGTTGTTCTACCTGAGCGGCATCAGCCGGGAAGGGGAAGTGAAGGTGACGCTGCTCCTGGAGCCAAGGAGTAACCTGAGTGTAAGTTTGATGAAAGACTGACGGAGTCCATAAAATTGTTTGATTTTCAGTGAACAGGGTGTTCCTGAAGTGTTTTATCCAGGGCTGTCAGTGTGTGACTGGTGGATCTGACCTGCTGTCACATAAAAAGTTGTCAGCAAGGGGAAGCACAGAGCATTTCTTCCCTGTGCAAAGCTGTGCTTTATTAACAGTAGCTCAGCTAGCAACTTTACACAGAATCGTGTGGCTCTACTACATCTGCATGAGCCATCACATGCTGGGCCATTCAGAAACAGTAGGTTGGTCTGGGGGCCACCAAGGCATAATTAGTCATAATTTCAACAAGGACAGTGGTTCTTGTGTACCACTGTGTAGGTACTGCCAGTGCAGAAGCTACCTCATTTGGCCCTAAATACCAGTTTGTGGATCTCCACACTGTGTGGTTTCCATCTTGCCAGAAATGCTTAGTAATGTTCCTCTACATGACAGATGGAAGGGGAGAGGTGGGTCATGTGAGGAGGAACTGGCTGTGCTGCTTCTTGATTTTCCACGCACATCACAGTTGTATCCAGCTCTGGCTATGCCAATCAATTTGTGTAGATGAGTTGTGTCATGATTCATTGTCTACAAAAAGCTTGGAGAGAGGTTGTGCACATGAAATGAATAAAACATCGTACTCCACGTGAGGAGGAGAATAGAGAAAGCTTTGTGGTAGCAAGGAAAAAAAGTAAGAAAATGCACAGTACATGGCCAAAAACTGCCAAACTGAAAAGTGTGTTCCATCCAAAAGCCATTATCAAGGAGATGTAGAGCATTACTGTAGTAGGATGTTTGCTTATCTCAGAGGCTTTGATTTACACTCGTGATAACACTTCACTCAGAGTTCTTCATCTTTAAAGAGCAAGTTCAGAGATGTGTTTCTGTAAAAGTGATGCTCTGATTCTTCTGGTGCCCCAGCATAATTAATTCTCAGTTATTGTAATTTCTTAAGAGAGATCTTACTAAATGAGGCCACAAGATATAAATTGGGGGGGAGAGGGGGGTGGGGTGGTGAGTGTCCTGATGATTCCCTCAGTGCTCTTTCCCTGCAGAGTGCAGATTCTCAGCTGAGTCTGTCAGCAATCTCTCACAGTGATAGCGCTTCTTCAACACAGTCCCTGTCGCATGGAGGGGTGCCAGAGCTGCTCGTGGGACTGTCATACAATGCCACTACAGGGAGGCTGTCAGTGGAGATGATCAAAGGCAGTCATTTCCGAAACCTCGCAATTAATAGGCCACCTGGTAAGTACTTTCACTGCTATTGAATAGTGCCGTTGAGCCAAAATTTGCTTTTTTATTTTCTTCCTCAAGATATTCAACTACAGCATTGCTGAGCTGGGTTTCCTTGAAGAGTACCTGATTGAAAATTAAGTGTTATTTCAGAGACATGTGCTGATAAATATTACAGAGCAATTGGGGGGAATCACATGAAGGTTCAGCTGGTGGAACAGTAATACTTGAATATCTGCTTTATTGCCCATACTTTTACAATATCTGATTATGGCAAAAGTGCTGTTGTACCCAAAGCATAGAGTAATTCTCAGGAGATCCATAAAAAAAAGCAAGAAGCACTTTCCAAGTGTTTAAATGTTACCATGTGACCCACAGAGGCCCTGCCTGGTGCCATTAAGTGATCCCCAGGGCTACACTTCGTTTAGTCCCCCTGCTGAGTGCTGGGTGACCTGGTGCTCTGGGCCCTTTGGGGACCCTCCTGCTGCGAGTTCTCCACTGCTGCACAAGGAAATCTTCTGCAGACGGAAGATGTGAGAGTTGTTGCAACAGCTGAGTTCCCTTCCTCCAGTCCTAAAGGATAAAATGGAAATTGCCTTAGAGTAGATTTGGTTGGTGCCTGAGCTGCAGTAAATCCTTGAGGAGGATGGTGCTGGTAATGTCCATGACAGAGATGGAATCACAGCCACAGTTACCTGTTTGATGCTGGGTTGCCTCATTGAGGGGTTGAATGGCAGAGCTTTGTTCATCTCCTGCTGTCCTTTTGTCTCCTGTCTGAAACCAGCAGCTAATGGCACTGTGAAACAACAGCGTTTAGTTTGTTGGTGTGTTTGCTTTCTGTGATGTGTGCCTGCTTGTCAAAGTAGGTAAACCTTTGATAGTTCCTTGCCTTCACTGGATTTGACAGAGTATCTTGAGCTGCAAAACACTGAAATTGCTTTTGCAAGATGATCTGCTCTTTGGCTCAGATCTAGCAAAATATTTATGTAATATTTCAGTATATGGATGTGAAAACTCAGGTTTTCCACTAAACTAGATTTAAGTAGATTACAGAAATAATCTGTGTCATCAGTCTGCCCCTCGAGAATTAAGGGCAAGTCTGTGCAACAGT
Source organism: Lanius collurio (assembly GCA_020086605.1). Taxonomy (NCBI): domain Eukaryota; kingdom Metazoa; phylum Chordata; class Aves; order Passeriformes; family Laniidae; genus Lanius; species Lanius collurio. Next base: position 979,315 of record JACBWW010000004.1, read on the forward strand.
AAAACACCTGACCCCAGCCCATACAGCCCTCACTGTCTTTTATTAGCTGTGACAACATAGCTCTCCATGTGAGTTACTTAAATGCATGCTCTTGTTTGCATGCACAAGTTTTAATAAAAGGGTTTAAGTTGGGATTTTTTTTAGTAATTTAAGACAAAGGTAGACTAAGGCAAGCACCTTACCATGTGCCCCAGCAGGTAAGCTTTCCTGTTTATATAAGCTGCAGAGTAGATACATCCTAAAGTTTTACTCCCAGAAATTAAATTAAAGTAGTCCCAATATAGGTCCAAATTAATTTTCAGGCATCTGTAATGTCCACTTTTTTTCCCCATAAATTAAATTTCATCCTTTCTGTACCCAGGTGATACAGACCGGTGTCAGACCAATGTCTCTCAGTGCTAGATCAACTTTTAGGTGAAACACAGAAATCCATAAATAATTATAGGCAAACTCTGAACCTATCAAAATCTACTTCTTTTATTCCAAGTCACATTGTTGCTTCTGCCTTTTGAATTGTTCTTCTGTGCTGTAAAGCCTGCAGTAGTGTGGCGAGAAAAAGAAAACCCAGTGAAGCAAAAACTGAAAGAAATTAAAAAGAGGGAAGGAAACCAGCCCTTGTCTCGGTGCTGGAGTAGCATTTCACTGATAACCCCTCAGGCACTGCAGAGGAGTGCTGTGAGGGCCGATCGTTATGTCTGAACCATGCTGCTGGCTGAATGAGATGCTCAATAAGTCCTTCACAAGGTGAAAGCTAAAACTGCTGTGCCCCTTTCTGGAGGGCCAGCAAAGAGCCCTTGTGTTTTCTTAAATAGGTCCTATTTAAGGTTCTGTTGTTCGAGGCTCAGAGGGAGTGATTTCTTTAAAGTACCACGGAAATTTCGGATATAATAGGCTGTGGAACACTTAAATACTGAGCCCAAACTGCTATTCAGGGCAGCCATTTATGGTAAGACTGAGAGAAGCCAACAGGCAGAATCCCTCTCCATTCCCAGCCCTGCATACACAGACCCTGTACAGGACCCACATGGGTTCCTGCCACAGCCCAGCAGCCAACAGCTGCAGCTTTGGGGAATGGCAAAGGAGTTTTGCACAACAGCAAAGTCTCCAGCTGTGCTTTTTGCCCGCCCTGACCCTGTTCTCTCCCACCTGTGGACCCACAGCATGTGTGCTGCCTTCTCAGCATCCTGGAACAGGGATTTCCCCGGGTGCAGAAGAAAGAACTGGACTGGGCATTGGTGATTTTAGGTGTTAAAGGCTGCAGAGGCTGAAGCAGATGGTTTTCTAGAGAAGAAAAGGGAGATGGTGCATGTCTCAGTGTTTCCTGGGCACATTTTCTCCTTCATTTAAACCTTTAAACTGAGTCAGGTAAATGTCAAAGTCATGGGTGCTTACGTCGGTAATAGATGGGTTAGAAAGCAGCTGAGCAGCTTACAGAAACTTAAATCATGCAGGCAGTCTCTTCAGGTCACAAATGTGGGACTTAAGAATAGTTTGGTCAAGGATAAATGTCCAGGTATTGTTCTGGGGAACATGCTGAGTTATAGGCCTAATCTTACAATCCCTGATAACACAAATAGATCCATTATCACTCAGAGCACTTAAGAGCACTCAAGAGTATGGCTCCAGCATCAGACCATAAATTATCTGTGTGTGCCAAAAAGCATCGTGCAGAAAAGCATCTACAGTTCTGTCAGATGTGGACACTGTTGGTATTTTAGTGCTAATGGCTTGTTTGCTGTGTACCTCATTCTCCTTCCTTCTTGTAAAAATCATTAACGAGTGCTAGCATTTTGTAGGAGTTCATATTTTGGTCTGTGGTCTTGTATCTTCTTAGAACAAAATGCAGTGTGTTTGTTTAAAGGGTTTTTATTATTAAAAAAAAAAGTAACAAGAGAAGCCTATGCCACTGGCAGAAATGTCTTTAAAAATTTATAACCAGTTACATACCATGTGCATGGAAGTAGTACCTTGGGATCCCAGTGATGGACCAGGAATCATTTGAGCTAGTCAGTGCATAAACACAAAACACAGAAATGTCTCTGCCCATGTGATGCTAAACCTTCATCAGCTGCTCTGCTGGGTACAGCTCTGTCTCCTCTAATCCAGCCTTCCTTCTGTTCCCTTCTGCATTTCTTTTGGGGTTTATGTCTGCGTGTAACACACTGTGAGAAGAACTATTGTGAAGTTATTCCCTTGCCTATGAAAAGTCCTCCAAGCTTTTCTGCAGCTGCAGAATTAATCACACATAATAATTGCATCTGTGCATGATCGTTATTATACCAGCAGCATATTAACCCCATTAAACAAATACAATAGCACTGATGCTGGAAAAGACAGGAGGGGAGAGAACAAACTATCAGGATTTCTATGGGCAACAGGAGAAATTCTTGAAGCAAAGACTTGTCTAAAAACAAACATCTACCTGAGCCACAGGTAACAATGCCAACAAGTACAGAAAATGCTCCCATAGGAAAATTATGATCTTTAAATTAGGCTTCTAGTTGCTCTGGGATCAGAGTGCTTGAAAGCCATTAGTGGATTTTATTTTATCAGCCTATTTTTGAGGGAAGAAAAGTTATTATCTGTGTTACATTCCTGGACAACTAAGGCACAGGTTAATTCCTTTAATTACTTCAAAGCAAGCCAGGAAGCTGAATAAAAGAAATTAACTTTTAACCTCATATCTTGCTCTGAACAGGGAACTTGCTTGAGCTCCTAAAGCTTTGTGATTCATGTTCCCATGCCATCAGTAATAGAAGAGGGATCTGTGCCAGGGCAAGCTGGGTGGATTCAGTTCTCCAGCCATTGGATAACAGAGCAGTAGCTGTGCTGGGAAGTTTCTCACTGCTGAGTAGTTGCCAGGCAGTGACAGGATTGTAGAAAACCACCTCTCCTTTTGTATCTTCTTGTTGCCCATCCTTGAATATGGCTGGAATAAGCTTGCAGTAAGAACAGCTGAGGAAGATTTGTTCTGAGTGGAAAAGATGAGGCCAGATGCAAGGAGCCCCAGGAGGATGTCTCAGTAATGAGCAGCTGGGCAGTGAGGTGGAAGAGGAAGTGTGGATGAGTGTAAGGTATTGCATGGGGACACAGGTGGAATCCAAGTCTGATCTGGATGGACTCAGAGCCACTTGGGAGTGAAATACTAGGCTTATGGTAAATAGCTGCAGGAAAATGTCAACTCAAGGGTCATCAATAGTAGTGAAAAAACACTCAAATTTAAGATAGACAAAAGAGAAAATTAATATTTGATTGTAAATATCCAGTCACTGGTGTAATGAATACCCTGTACAGCTCTGTCTTCCTCTGTTCAAACAGAATATGTCAGAACTGAAAAGGTGTGGTGAGGAGCATTGGAGAAAATCAGGGGAATGGGAACATCTTCCAGTGAGCTGTAGCTGAATAGACTGTGCCTCCCACGATGCTACAACAAAGGGAGATGGGGGAGGATTCACAGAGGTCTCTAAGTGTCATTGAGAAAGTGAATTGACAACAGTAATTTGTTGTCTTCTCCTGATACAAAACCAAAGGATGGTAAAAGGAAGCGAGAAGGGAGCGGGTTCTCAGAGGAGACAGCTCCTCACCTACGCTGTCAAATTCCTCACTACAGAATGTCATGGATGCTGGAAGCCTGCTTCAGTTCTGTGCAGCACAGGAGAAACTCGCAGAGGAGGTTCCACAGAGGATTTGTTAAATACAAAGCCTCTGGCTGAGGAAGTCCTTGAGTCACAAATTGCTGGAGATTTGAGAGAATTTGTGAGAGAAACCAGAATATGTCATATTTTTACTGATTTACTTCTGTGTGTGGTACTGGGTACTATTAGGTGGATGGGCTGGCTTGGTACAGCTCTTCCCACCACATGTGGGACCTGGGATTGATTAGACTTAGGAGAACTAGTCTCACAATCAAAACAAGTGAAAAATGGACTTTCAAGGAGCAACTGTGAGATTTTTGTGGGGGTTATTCCATAATAATTAGACATCCAGGGATAGTGTGTGGTTATGCAGTAATGTTTTCAATACCTTTGTGTTTCTAAAAGGTCTGTGAAAAGCATAGTCTGTGATACAGTTGCTGTGTATAAAAATTAAGACCTTTCTAAATCAAAGGACTGCATTTCAAGTGGATGTATGGTGATGCTCTCCCACTCCCACAGCCATGAACAAGAAAAAAACCCCACATTTTTCTTCCCCTCCCAAAACAAGCAGAAAAAAAGTCCATTTCTACCAGAGTGGAACAATCCTAATTCCAAATTTCAGCTGGAGCTGAATGTTTAGTGCAAATCTGCAGTGGCACTGCCGAGCAGTGTTTGCAGGAGATCTGATGGCAGGCTGTGTAACCAAGCCACGCCAGTGGGCACTGCTGCTGGAGGTGACCAAAGCCAGGCTTAAGCATCCTTACATCCTGGGAAGGTGTGTATCCATGCTTCCTGATCTGCTCAGCTGTGCATCCCTGCTTCCTCTGGGAAAGCTCCAACCCCCTCTCTGAGGCAGCAGCAATGAGATAATGTGGAAAAGAGTAGAAATGCCCTTATTAGAGGAGAGTCACGCTGTGCATCTGGAGAGGTGTCTGTGTTCTGCTTTAGCTGTGTCAGCCTGGACTGAAGCTGCACCTCCTCGGGGCTGGGGAGTGCAGGCAGCTGGTGAGCTGGCTCTGCAGCCTGACACGTGTCCCAGGAGAGGACTGGTGCTGTGAAATGGGATGGCTATGGGGTGATGAGGCAGTAGAGGAGGATCACTGAGGAACCGAGCTCCTGAAGGAGCTTTCCTTCCTGAGAGACCTGTGCAGTTTCTTCCAGGGAGCCCTCATCTCTTGCCCCTCCTGCATGTCACTGATGCTGGCAATTCCCTGCCCTTGGGCCAAACGGAGCTTCCAGGGAGCAGCGCATTCCTTTCTGCTGCTGGTCTGTTCTCTGATGACTCGAATGTTGTGAAGGTTGCCAGATCCCAGCCTCTCCCTTGTGAGAGAGCTGCCAGCCCTGGGAGAGGGAACCTGAGAAGGAGAGGCTTGGTGGAACAGGGAAAGGAAAGTTGGTTTCTCAGCAATGTAGCAGGCAGCTCTCAGCTCTTGTATGATTTACAGACTAGGCCATAAACTGCCTTAATCCAGACTTTCATGACGCGAGGTTGAGATCAAAAGCTTGGGTCTAATTCTCCTCCCTGCTATTTTACAGATCCAGCTGCAGTGAGCCCAGTTCAGAGTGTGAATATTCAGTGTTCTGCCCCACTGCTGGCTGAAAGGGGAGGCAAAGCCAGGGCTGATGGTCTTCTGGGCCTAAAACTGAGACCTCACATTGAGCTGTCTGTACAGAGCGGCACAGAGCCGAGCTCTGGGGCTGCTTCACCATGCGGTGCTGCCATTTATTATGTAGGCTGGGAGCGTGGGCTTGCCAGCTGGGGGAAATTAAGCTCCAGGCCCAAGGCTTTCTTCTGCTGCGGCTGTTATTAGTCTGGATTGCAGCATGCTGACATGGTTATCCTGCTTTTGGAAATGAGCTAGCTTGCCTGGAGCGCGGGTGGGAAAGTCCGCACGGCGCTGTGCGGAACCCTGCAGTCCGCAGACGTGAGGGGTCAGGAGTCTTTGGTTGTTTACTTCCTTTCTAAATATAAATTCAAGCAGGGGGTTGGACGCTTTTGTATTTGCTGTGCTCTTGCTCATGGGTCAGCTTTACTAATAATGGTGGTGCTTAGTGTAAGTGAAAGCAGAACACACGCTATGGTCCCTGCTCCAAAGACAGGAATGCATAAATTACAGTTGATTATTCCCCTGAGTTGTCATTATCAGTTAGTTGTCTCAGAAGAATCATGACAGAAATGGGTCATTAGAAGAATCCCAGAAAAACTGATTGCCTTTGCAGATGAGCTCTCCAGAGGTGTTTGATGGTTGGGGCAGTGTTGATGGAGACAGAGCAGTCTGCACAAGGAGAGGTTTGCCCAGCCCTCCTGAGGAAGAAGATGCAGAACTAGCCCAAAGTGTGTCTACCTTCTTGCAGCATTCCTTGATTTAGTGCTTTTCACTCTGGTACTAAATGCAGAGGTGTTGATATTTTATGTATACATGAATATTGTCCAGTCCACTCATACCAGAGAGGCAAGATGAGTTCAGAGTGAAGATGCTCTGCAGCGAGAACTTCTGCTCCAAAACCTGTATGGAAAGGAGAGCCTGGTAGATGCAGTGCTAAAATTGGTATTGGCAAGATTAGACTTTGTTCTTGAATCTTCACAGACTTTTCTGTAACTGTGGGCAAGCTGCAGCCTCAGACACTCCCAGATATTAAGAGGTCTCACTCTTCTTCGTGTCAGTGAGATGGGTACCTAAATAGAAGGTGAACACTTAAGCATTTTAAAGAATGTCAGCCCTAATCTCTCTTTTCCTTTTGTGCTTGATGGAGGTGGCACAAAAGTAAACACTCTGAAGAGCACAGAGTGCTGAGACACCACGGTAATGAGGCCATTACCGAACCTGAGCATGTAATTAGATGGAAAATGTTTGCCTTCATAATGAATAGATGCTCTTACATTCCTCAGTAAATTGTCAGTAAATTGTCAAGTTCATCCTTGCCGTAGCTCCACTAATTTCACTGTGTTACAGGGGATGGGTTTTCTTTGGCAAAGTCAACAGGAGGGGAGAGCTTTCCATCCCAGAGGACCAGACTGCACCACAAGAAGAGCTGCATTTTCTGATGAGATACGTAAAAAGGTGCTGCAAAGAGCACAATGCAGGAGGGGAAAACTACAATCTTAAAATTTGTTTAGTGAAGCAGAATAACAGCTCAGCCTCATATGTACCAACTCTGCAAAGCAAATTTCAAATGCTAAATATATGATCGACACCTACTCTTTTATTTCTGTTCAGGCAAGCTTGATTCTTTTGGCCGGTAAAATACACCCAGTGGAATAAATTTGAGGAGAATTAGCAGCCTGATTTAGTAGTCACTTGCACTGGTTTTGTGCCTGTGTTTTCCTGGGGGTGAATAGGGTTCCTGGTATTAGCTCTGCCTTGAGCACAATCTCCTCCCAGTCTGATCCAGATGATACACGCAGAATCCCCACCCACCTTGATACTGTACAGACAGGGTCTTGGTGCAGAATTAAGTAGAAATCTGAGGTATATTAAAGAAAATCCAACTTTTCTGACTTAAAGTCATTGGTGGTGTGCTGCTCATTTTTCCCTCAGAGCCAGCTGTGTTACCCCTCACTTGCAAAAGTTGAGGCCTCAGTTGGGGATGTGACATCCCAGAGTTTATGACTGTAAGAAACTCATCCATTCATTGCCTGCAAAACTACCTGGGACATGCTGAAACAGTGTCCTGAGGCATGAGTGTTGTGAGGTGCTTTAGCTGTGGTGCTTGCTAAATCATCTGTAGTGCTGTCACTGGCTGCTAGATCACTGCTGAATTATGCCATCTGCTTTTTTGATTATGACTTGGTTGGCTCCTTTGGGGACTGTTCAAATGAATGTGCCTGCAGTGAGGTGTGATGAATCCCACCTGAGCTGCCACTACTGGTGAAAGTCAGAAGGAAGGATGACAGCAAGGTACATTAAAAGTAAAATCTACACCTCAGTCCTTTCCCTGTCTTCTTAGAAAAAGAGATGCAGCCATGTATGGGGGACCTTTCCCAAAAATAGCATAGGAAGGTAATCCTGGGTTGGTTGTAAAAAGAAAGAAGAAATTTTGAAGTTCAAACAGAGAATTGTACTAATTGTATTTAAAAAACAGCCTGGCAGAGTTCTTCCAATATTTAGAAAATCTCTTCTCAGAAAAAAAAAAAAAAAAAAAAAAAAAAAAGAATACATTAAAAAAAAGCATAAAACCCCTACTTATCTTTATTTCCAGGGAGTTCCCTGCAGCCTAGACCAGCAGCCAGGACTTACACAGGAGGAATGCTCCAGTGCACATTGTGGTGTGTCAGTGCCAAGCACAGTGACATCTCTACAAATACTGTAGGAGTTGTGTCTGGTTTCACATTGAGTCAAGCTGGAAGAGAGGGTCCTCTACTGGACTTTGTGTTTCTGATGGGTCTGAAGCTGTTACAGATCTCATTCCCTCAACACTGAATATTAAGGTGGAAATTAGTCCACCCTTCAATAAAGCTTTTTTTTTTTTTTTTCCTTGCCAGGTATAATCAGGAAATTGAATCAAAGCTTTGCCTTTCTGTGTAACAAGCAGGTCTTTGCTGGCAAGATCCTCTTCATCCCCAGTGTTACACGGGAGCCAAGCTCACCCCCCCAGCTGACTGGGCTGAACTTTCCCCGCAGTAACTCGATAGCTGTACAGCTGTGCAGGCTCACAATTTGCTCCTTGATTGTCAGCCTCCTGACAGCTTTTTCAGTGGAACAGTTTGAGAGGAGCGGGGAGCCCTGCTTCGGAGACATGGAAGTGTTTTCACACCTGAAGTGTAATTTCACACCTTGTGTTGCTCAGTAGATAAGTGCGTAAAATAGCACATCAAACGGGAACAGAAGAGGATAGAAATGCTGCAGACAAGGGATGGAGGCTTGTTATTTATTTCCTATCTTCAGCACACTCTGAAATAATACTTGGAGGAACCCAGGCACAGATTACGAAGGGGTTAGCAGAGGACTTGTCTAGCCAAGCAATCTGTCACTGTCATGTGCAGAGCAAGGTGAAAACTTACACTGAGCTGGGTCTGTGGAGCACTGGGAGCTCTGACACCACGCTATTAACAACCATGTAACAGAGGAGAAATGATTAATACAGGGGGCAGCAAGAATTTAAAGAGTAGATTTACGGGAACTCTAAACTGGACCATGCCTTCCTTGTATTTGCTAAGAATATTTGCTCCTTGTATGGACTTCTATAGTAAAAAAATTGACCTTGAGTCCAGCAAAAAAGTAATATGAGAATTTGGAAAAAACATGAAACTATCATGGGAGACCACATAATTTCACTGTGTGTGCAGGTTTCTTTTCCCCCCCTTTTAAAGACCCTTTTTTTTTTTGGTATCTCAAAGAATAGATAATAGAGAGTGGTGGAGAGGCAAGAGCAGCCAAGGGAAGCTTGGGTAAGACAGCCTCAATGAAGCTTGATTGTGAGGGAGAGGAAGGGAAGGTGAAGACACCATTTGATGTGGAGATACTCATAGTTTTGATTAGTCTCAGATGGGTTTGCTAGGACTGGCTACCAGACATCCTGTTCTTTCCAAGAGAGTGGGGCTGAAACATGCACCAGTTTTATTTCCTTGCCAGCTGAATATGAGAAAATCCAAGAGGTGTTTTAATCTTCTGCTTCTCATACCACGAATTTTACCAAGGAGTACAATCCAGCCCTCATCTGTTACTCACTGCAGGCTAAGCTGTTCTACCTGGACAGTTCTTGGGGAGTTTTTTGACTGCTTTGGGCTTTCCTTTAGTCTGCTACCTGCACCAAACCTGTCATTTCCTCTTTTTTTTTTGTCTTAGACACCTACGGAAAGCTCTGCCTGCGCAACTCCGTGGGTCAGGAGATGTCTCGCTGCAAGACCTCCCTCCGCCGGGGACAGCCTAACCCCGTCTACAAGGAAACGTTCATCTTCCAGGTCGCCCTCTTCCAGCTCTCTGACGTCACCCTGCTGATCTCCATCTACAACAGGCGCAGCATGAAGCGCAAGGAGATGATCGGCTGGATCTCCATGGGCCAGAGCAGCAGTGGGGAGGAGGAGCAGAGCCACTGGCAGGAAATGAAGGAGTCCCAGGGGATGCAGGTCTGCAGGTGGCACACGCTGCTGGAGTCCTAGAGGTGACCAGGGCAAGCCTGCAGGTCCTGGGACAAAGGGCTGTCTCCCCTTGTTCTCTGCCAGCACAAAACAGCTCTGGCAGGGCACAGGGCTTTAACTTGCCTGCTCAGTGTCAGCAGCCATGGGTATCACAGGTGGCAAGGCCTGGGTAGCATGTTTAGCTCTTGCTTTTCCAGCTTGCCCTGAATTTTCTACATCCAGATGATTAACCCTAGTGATAGGCAGTGGGAATACCTGCAATATCCTTTCCTTGGTCATTGTCTTGCTCGTTTTGTCATAGGCTTAATCATCACAGACTGATTCTGAGGTGATGCTGTTTTCTTCTGGGGTAAACTCTCTCTTCCCTCTCTCCCCTTGTTCATACTAATGAAGTTTGCAAATATTCTTGCCACGCAGATAGCTCACAGAAAAGCTAACCTGCATGCAAATCACATCCTCTCCCTTTTATTACTGTGTTTCTAAGTCCTAGAAATAAGCATTTGATACCACTGTAGACTGGATGATATATTTTTCAGGCAGCATGAGAAAGCACTCTTGAATTCTCTGTCAACTTTTAAGTGCCTAGACATTACTACTGTTCTCCTGTACTAACAATTGATATAAGGACTAAATACTACTGGTATTTTTATTTAGGCACCCTGTGCACTTGTTAGCCTGCATTGCCATAGGTTTGCACAAGAGATAACAAGCATCAGTTTTATATTGCATTATACAATGCATGTTTAGATGTTTACTTGAAGTTACATCTCCTGTCATCACAAATACCAAAAAAAGACCAGAACAAACTGCACATCCACCTTTGTGCCTGAATCACTCCTTTCTGCATCGTTTTGCCCATGAGTTAGTGTGATTTTAGAAGTGAAGTTCATTCAGAAAAGCACTTGTGTGAGCATTACAGGGGAGGGCTTCAGATCCATGGTTTTTCTGGGATTCAGCAAAGCACTACTTGGTTTGCTGAGGGCTCTTCTTCAGATCTCCTGTGGTATCCTGTAACATCTCTTTGGGGTTTGGAAGGGGACTCATTTTGTCATGCTGAGCAGTAGAGGATGCCAGGCCATGTCACCTAACCTTGGGAAGGATCTCTCTTGCAGGTCAAGAATAGGATCAGGCACCCCTCCCAGAGGGGCTGGGCTGCTGGCTCTGCTGAACTAGCACTGGAGAAAAGGATTGTGCTTCCTGCCTCCAAGTGAAAGCAATGCAAGGAGCAGCCTTGCTGGATGAGGTGATAACACTGTCCCGTGGTTACTTTTCAGACTACATTGTCCTTTTCCATTTTAATCTTTTTTCCTGTCTCTGTAAGCTGAAGTCATGGAAATGATGGATAGAGGACGTGTCTCAGTCTGCTGCCTGCCTAAGTGGTTGTTGTTGCAGTGCTGTGTGTGACACAGAGGAGGATGTTCATCCTCAGTGGAATGCAGGCAGTGAGGTGCTGAGATCTCCGAATGCTAGCAGCTGCCCAATCTCCTGTTCTCCACGCTCTCTAAGAGGGGACTGTCTTTTCTCCATTCCTGCTGATGATAGCAAGACACAGGAAATATTTTGCTGAAGAGGTTTGTCTGTAGTGAATCACACCACGGTTTGTTTTTGCCATTTACTGAGACCTGGCACCAAATTCTGCCTCATCCTGCACCACAGCCACTTCCTTCACTTCAACGGTGCTGTGCAAATCTAACTAATGCAAATTTTGGCACTGGCTGTTTGACCAAAATTGGTCCTTGGTGCTGGTTTCCTTCACATCCAGGCTAGACAGGTCCTGAGGGCAGTGCTGTGACACTCACAGGTTATCACTTGGTGTCACACACAGGCTCTGTCTGTCCTCAGGAGGCAGACAGAATAATCTGCACGAAGAAGCACTTCTGGTTCAGGTGATACAAGTTATTCTACAGACCATGCTTTTGTAGCTTCTTATCACCTGTCTGAACATCATTTTTCTGGGGAGACTGGTGGGTATCCTATGCAGGAGGGTTCTCCTACACTGTCTAGATAAGATGGCATGTCTGCTTTTGCACCACTGAGGCTTTGTAACACAAAGCAGGGTGCAACCCAAATGCGCCTCATCCAACAAATACGTTCTTGACTTCACTGCTAAAGCTGCTGTATTACCCATGAAAGAAAAAGTGAACATCTGAGTGGTAACCAGCAGAATAGAATTTTATTTATCATACACTACTTTCCTGGGAAAAATAAAAAAAGTAGGGGAAACAGCCCAATTCAAAAGGTATGTTTGCTGATTCCAGTTCTTTTCCAATCTCTCCATCTTTTTTTCCCTGAGCTGCATAAAATGTATAAGCAAGTGTTTATAACTAATTTTATTACCTGGAATGTGTTTGTGTAATAAACTTACTGAGATTCTCTTCAGAACTTCTTGAATATACAAGGTCTTGCTTATGCTTCATTATAGCTAAGGGAAAAGTCTATGTTGATAATATGTTTCCCAGATTTATAACAGCATAATGAAAAAAATACTAATGAAAAAGATAATTTTATAAAAGAATGAAGTACACTGGGTTTGACTTTCATGCTGTTTTCACATTAAGATCTTTTTCTGAAGATACAGCATTAAGGGAATTGAATTTTAATATAAAATTTCAGTGTAGAGTATTTGGAGTGAGAGGAAAGCAAAAGAAAACAGTTAATATCTAAGCACGTGTTAAAACTTTGCTGTCCAAGGGAAGCAGGTTGCTGCATCCTTGCTGCAACATTTTACCCTTATATTTTACCAGAGAAATTCAGAGGGAGGAGGCAAGGGGAGTGGAAGGGGGACCACTGGGTTTTTAGACCTACTGCCAAAACTGTTGGCACATCCATGCCTTGAGAAGTGGGGTTCTTTATGCTCCTACTAAAGCAATGGAGAAATTTAGGAATCTTGAGGTGAACAAGGTGCTGGGGGTGCTCATGCTTCCTAGCTATATTTTGGGATTTTCATTGCTTTTGTGGTTTATTTTTCCTCCTGTTATTGACTGTCTGTGAAACGACAGCAGCAGCAGCTCTGGCATATTCCAAAGCTCCTGTAATTCTTCCCATTGACAGATTGAATTAGTCATTGCTAATATTGATACAGGCTGGGCTTGTGCTCTTGGTCTTTCTTGTGTAAACACCACTGCCCTTTCAGTCACTGCTTTAACCCCTTGTTTCCTTTGGAAGCAGCTGGCAAGACTGAATTTCCAGGAAGTTTTCCATTCCTTGGGAATCCTGGCTCTGACTTGACTCGCAGGTGGCTGGAAGGCCCTGTGCTCTGCTGGCCCCTCCATGGGGATGCTGATGCTCTCTGCATCCATGGGGTTCCAAGCAGGGAGAGGAGCTGTGGGAGGGCCATAGGGATTTCAGGGAGCAGGGTAGGAATGGATAACCTGGTTCTGGGATGCTTGGGCACTTGCAGGTCTAGATTATGGACATTTCCTAATGCACTCATGTTTTCTAAGATAATTCATTCCCTTTTGGCACCACTGTTTGCAATCCCTTTATAGTTTATTTGAATTTTCTTCTCTTAAAATAATACAAAAAAAAAAGCCTGAAAACCCACAAAACCATTGTGTGGAAAGGAATTAACTGCACTGGCATAGGCCCAGAGTACTATGGGCAAGTGCCCTGGATACATCTCTGTATCCTGAACAACATCGTTCAGCTGGTTGCAGTCTGTTCTCTCCTAGTTCTCTCCCCAGCCAGCATGCCCCCGTCCTGCCAAGCTCTCTGCTGCTATTTTATTTTTTCTTTTTTACTGTTTATTGACAACAGAACAGAGTGATCTCACTGTGTTTATATTTCCCATAATAACAGTGATCTTCAACCGATGCCCACAGAAATGAGCTCCTCTTTTAGCCCACTGGACTGCAGCGATCGCTCGCTGAGGTGCCCATTTGCAAGAGCTTTATCTGGATCATCTTCCACATCCTTTGATTTGTCTGGGTTCCCTTTTTACCAGTGTCTTTAATTAGCTGGACCCTGCTGTGGCCTGCTCGTTGCTGTTGCTCTGCCTTGTCTGCCTTTCCCTTCAGGGGCAATGTGGGTTGTGCAGCTCCTGGGGTACGTGGACAATGCTTGGGTGTATTTTTAGCAGCTGCAGATCCCGAGGAGTTGTTTGGTGCTTTACATAGCCAACTGATCTTCAGTCATGGATGTCGTTAGAAGTTCCTGGATGCACAGATCCAAAGGCTGCCAGCTGCTATTGATCATTTTCCCAGCATAAAGCTGAAGGTGGCAGCTTGGCAGAGGAGCAGGCGTTTCCTCTGGTGGCAGTTCATTTTCCCCTTCAGCTGCAGCTGGCAGTGACCTTGGAGCTGGCGTGCCTGCAGAGCATGCTTTCTGCTCCCATATTTATCATCATCTTTAATCTGTGTGATCACAGCTCTTCATCTCTCTGCCTCTCAGCTGCCTTCTGCCCTTCAGCATGAAAGGTGGACTGAAAGGCTGAGCAAAGAACATGGCCTCCCTCATCATATTATCCCTTCCCAGAGGGGTCATCTTAAAGTTGTGATGCTCCTGATCAAGACCTTGCCTCCCTGCTCTCTTGTCCACTTGTGGAGTTTGAAGTTTGTTGGTTGGGCTGTGACACTTCAATATTTACAGAGTAGTGACACCCAGTCACCTCAGTGTGGACCAAGTCAATGACAGAAGAAACAACTGGTTCTGTATTTGCTTTCTTTTTTTTTTTCTCATGGGCATTGTGTTCTGCAAAAGGACAGCAGAGCCTGCAGGAATTAGTATGCAGGAACATCCGCTTTCCATTTAAAATGTGCTAAGTGTGATGTTTGCAGCTATGGTTTGAGAGGAAAGAACAAAGCAGCCAGTTTGTAGAAAAGCTCACACTTTGAATGAGGCAGGTTTTTCCCTCCAGCATGTGATACCCCAACAAATACATTCTCATATCTCAGGAAGCTGTGCTGGCTCTGAGCTCATCTGCTTCAGTGATGCAAGCAGCCAGAAGCTGACAGATCCTAAAGCTTGGACAGGCATCCAAGATAATTCCACAGAGCTGTTTTGGGTGTTTATTTGTGATCTGGTGAGGATTTTACAAGCTGTCATGCAAGAAATGAAAACCCCAAGCAGTGGTGGGAAGGTGGTGGCGAGGGAGAAAGGCAGGAGGGGAAGGCTCGTGCTGGTGTAGAGCTGGGAATTTGCTCACTCCCTACTCCAGAGAGTAGCACAGCCGGGCTGCAGTGGCATCAAGCCTCAGCTGAAACCCAGTTTCTCTGCTTGACTCCTGAGTTCCAGATCTGCTGAAGGCATACAGCTTTTTTTTTAGTGCAGAATGAGCTTGTGCCTTCCTGCAGCCTACGCTGTGGGCCCTAAGAAATGAATGTGTAAATATTTTGTCTCTCACAGCAGCCCAAGGTCATCTTTCTGGAACAGCAAACAGGCACAGAATCCAAAGAAGATCAGTCTGTCATATGAGTAAGGTTAGCATCTGCACTTACAAATGACAAAGGCTATTAATCCTCATGCTGTAATCCCCAAGCTGTTTGCCAGCTGGCAGCAGGAAGATGCTCCTGCTCAACCCACACAGCTATCCATGTTTTTTCACCTTTATAAAGCAGATGCAGGTCAATACTGTAGCCTGAATAAAAAACTTGGTGGATACCATTCATCCCTTGGCACTACAATCCCTCTCCTCTCCACACAAACCCTATACAAGTGAAGGGGTAAGAGGAGAGCTCTGGGCTGGGCTCTCCCAGAAGGCTGAAGGGGAGACTTTTTCCCTCCACTCTGCTCCAAAGGTTGTCCTGGGAGGATGAGTTTTGAGGTCTCTCTGCTGAGCTGAACACCCAGAACAAGGGAAACCTGTATTCATGCAGAAGGCAGACAAAATTCCTGTGATGGGACTTCTTTTGATCCTAATTTGGGAACCTGCATAGGATTTGGATATTGCCCATCACAGGAGCTAAAACTCTGAATCCTCTGAGGTACCTCTGATGGAGCAGAAGGAAGACTGCTGCTTGGCAGTGATGCAGGTAGGCTGTGATAGTCTATGTGATCTCACACACCAAAAACCTCTATGGTCACTGAGTTGAGTGAGCACTAGGCAGCTGGGGTTGGAAAAAGTTGGGGAAGAAACACAAAAGCCAGATGGGACCTGTGAAAATCCATTCAGACCTGACTTGCTCATCTCCCGAGGAAATTGGAAAGCATTTTTTTGCTTTAACAGAAATCACAGCTGCCTGGGCAGCTGCAGGTGTGAACAGCTAAGGATGTTTCCTCCTGACTTTTGTATTTCCTCTGGCTGTAGTGGGGGACATCAAATAGACACCAAATACTCTGGAGGTGTTTGTCCCCTGTAATGTCATTCCCAGTGTGGGCTGATCTTATTGAGAAACAAGAGACAAAAAGCTGATATTGGCCATGGGTGAGGAACAAGGATTCTGGGTTCACACAAAAGCAGGATTCTTCCTGGCCCCACAACCATTAATTAGCTGTGACCTCCAGGGGAGGCACTTCATTGTGTCAAATACTTCCCTTTCCCTTAGTTTCTCGATCTTAGGGTAACTTTGCAAATTTCTCTCTTCATTAGCAGCTAGGGAAAAATCATATCATTTTGTCAGCTTTCCTCATCCCTGTTGTGTCTTGTTAACACTTTCTGGGTGCTTTTCCCTCACTCTGTCTCCATCACGGCATCTCCCATCCTCTCATTAATATCTACAGAGGTCTGGTCCAAGGCAGGTCAGTGCCTGGTAGCAATATTTCATGTTCATGGTGCTCAGGATAAAACCTGTCCTCCGATCCCTTGCTGTCACTATGTGGCACCTCAAGCACAAGTTTTCCAATTAATCTGGTACCACGTGTCTCCTCTGCTGGCATTGCCATGGTTTGTGTCTTGCTGGGCTGTATTCTCAGCTGTAACTTCACTGACTTTTTCCCAGCAGAGAGTTTTGTTTGTCAAGAAGAGTAAATGAAGTAATCATTTGGTAGACTTAGCATTTAAATACTGCGTGACATTTATATGTGTGTGTATATATAAAAATGTTTTTTATGGCACAGTGCCGCGGGGCATTTGCATGAAGCACATCTCAATGTATATTTGACTGTTGATTTAAATATACGGTATGTAATAAATTATTTTTAGTGTGTATCGATGTCTTTCTATATTGGAACAATATACCATCTCTGGCAGGGTTTTGTTGTCTCTCTGTTGTGGGCACAGCTGGACACTGTAGACACTGAGGTGTGTCCTTGTCATGTTTCCTCCTTGTGCTCCATGATGTGGGAGTCGTTCCCCTCAGGAGCTTTGTGGGTGACAGACATCGCTCCTGGGGTTTGTTGCCACAGAAGGGTGCTGTAAGGCTCCTACTGCACTTCCCTCCTGGTGTTCAGTAGAATAATCTGCCTTTAATCTTTCTCCTTTCTCTGCTGTCATCTCCTCAGCACAGAGAGCAGGTTGGTGTTTGAAGTGGTTCAGCCCCGTGGCTGAGGGAGCACCTGGAGCAATGGAGATCTCAGCTCCCCTTCCCCAGCCTGAGATCACAGCATCACAGAATGGTTTGAGTTGGAAAGCACCTTAAAGACCATCTCATTCCAACCCCCTGCCATGTGCAACCTCCCACTAGACCAGGTTGCTCAGAGCCCCATCCAACCTGGCTTTGAACACCTCCAGGTATGAGCATCCACAAATTCTCAGGCCAAGCACAAAATTTATCTATAAATTGTTTACCTTAAAAAATAACAGTACAGACAAATGAATAAAAATGTCAGGTCCATAATTTCTCTTGATGCAAAAGCAAGGCTTCTAGAGCTTGCATTTATTGTTGAATTATTTTTATGATAACTAAATCTATAAAGAGAGAATTGTCCATACTGTGAAGGTTATAAGAAACAAATTCACGTGTCCTATTCACTTTTGTAAAGTTCAAAGATTTGCACTAAAATCTGTACCTTGAATCTGGTTGATAAATTGTTGGTATTGACTGGTGAAACACCACTGGGATGGTGTGAGCACTGTTTCACTTGATGGATGTGTGATTGAAAGAGATATCTGAAGTGCAAAGCTGTGACAAAAAGATGAAAAATACAAGGAAAAAATGTTTGGATATTCAACTGGAAGACTTGTATGGGTTTATTCTTAGCTTTTCATGTAGTTGACAATGAAACATTTTTATTCTACTTAAGTGCTAACGTGCATGAACATACAATATATTGCTTCTTGCTAATTATATGCTGCGTTAGAAATACTAATGTCTGGTTATATCTGACTGGAAAAAAAAAGATCAGCATTAAACCCATCTTGTGCAGAATTCTGGGCTGAAACTACTCCTGCACACACACAACTGTCCACACCTTAGAAACAGTCTTATTTTGTTATGGAGAATGCTGCTGTTAGAGTTTTTTATCAATAAAATAGAAGCAGATGGCTCATGTAGACATGCAAACCCAACATATCTTCCTTTTTGTTCTGGCTGTGGCAGAACAGAGTGAATATGCATCTCGGAGAGGGGGACGTGTTTTGTTCAGAACAGGGATGCAGGTGCCTGGTGCATAATGCAGGACTGGGAGGAATGGGAAATATCTGCCCTGCACTTGGTGCCCCTGTCCATCCACACTGACACAGGGGCCCTGTGGCAGCAGGATGGGGGGTTTGGGGGGCTGAAGAGATTCCCATGTCCCACCATGTCCCTGCTTCCCCCTGCATCCAGCCTTCCAGACAACTCTGTGTGGGGAAGGAAGAGGGCTGGCTATGCCTTTGATGTCTGCTCTTCCCCATTTTCTCATCCAGCCCTGGCAGGATTTGGGAGAGGAGCCCCTCCAGCCCCTTCTGTGGTGGCACTCTGGACTCAGCATTTCTCCTACACAACAATGATGTGTTAACACCTGCACCAGGGCACAGGGAGTCAGTGTCACCAGTGTCCCTGCTGTGTGTAGATACCAGCCTTGCTGGCATCCTGGCCACGTGTGGGGGACAGAGAGGGATGCCCCCATAGAAGCTGGGGTGACCACACGGTGGAAACAAAGGTAAGAGCTCAAATGATGAGGTGGAGAGGTGACATTGGGCCAACAAGGGGTATGTCTGTGTCTGGTGGCTACTTTCCTTTGGTCATGATGTATTTGTGAGTGGTTTACTTCTGGCAGGTTGCAGTTGTAATCTCTGCCTACATTAAGATGGAGAAAGATAGAAGCTAAAAAAATTCCCAGATTAGTGGCATTGAACTGCGGTTAATTTGTTCCTCTCAGAATAGCAGTGCCATATTTGAGGGAGACATGAGAAACCACGATTTCTTCAGCCCTGCTGGCACCCACAGGGTTGGCTTTCCAGGACCAGCCCTGAAATAGAGTTTCTTTTTCTGGCAATAGTTGGTAGCTTCAGTGCCTGGAAACCTCAGCAAAGGCAGTTGATATAAGACATCTCTGAGGACACAGAAAACCCGGCCCAGGGCCCTTCATCTTTAGACAGTGGAGAAATGAGATATGCTGGGAGGCTCAGAGAGAAACCAGGGAGTTTGGAAAAACTCACCCTCCTTGGTGCAAACTGGGGATGAAATAGGTGTTTTGCTAAGGACTGATGTTTGTGGGTGACCAGGCTCAGCTGAGAGGAAGGCAGGGGCTGCAGGGTGGGCTGGGTTTGCTCTGGGCTGCAGCAGTCCCCCAGCAGCTCCTTCAGGCACAGAGGGGGATCTACAGAGCCAGGCCCTGTCTGCAAGTTGCTCAGGGGTTTGGGAGCTCAGGTGGGCACTGCTGCTGGGTTGGTGGCATGGTCTGAGCCCGTTCTAGGACAGTACCCAGTACCTTGGTTATCCTAACACTGCTTCACCCCATGCATTTTCTGAAAAACACTTAAAATTCTCCCTGCCCAATCAACCAGCCTCAATTCTCCCACTGGCTCATCCTACTCCTCCCAAGCAACTCCAGTGCCAAGGGGTGCTGAGGGTGGCTCTGGAGGACCTGGGCACTGCTGGGGACACCACTCTTGTGTTGCTGTTCCTGCAGCCTCACCCTGCACTTGTGGGACAGTCCTCAGCCTCAGGTGGGTTTTCCCAGGCTGATTCCCAGTTCAGGGCTAAGCAGCACAGGGTTGGTTTTATTCCTGCAGGCAGCCTTGCCCGTGTCCCTGTGCAAGCTCAGCACACACCGTGGTGAAGCTGGCATGGAGCTGGAGGACACTGGGCCGTGAGTCTTGGTGCCAGCACTTGGTCAGCTTGGCCTAAATGAAGCTGCCCGTAAATTTGATTGTAAAAACTCAGGTTTTCTGTGTGCTTGGAGTACAACACCACCCTGCAAATGCAAGGGCTTAGCACTCCACTTGCTGCTCCTGCTGGGACCCCACTGCTCAGCTCGAGCACGTGTGGGCCCTGCCGGGCTCCTGGCTGCATTATGTTTTATCGTTCTGATTATCCTGTCCTTCCTCCAGCTGCATTTTAATTCTTTAGAATGACTTCATCCCTTGGCAAAGCACCAAGTGCTGTTTTGTCAAGGCATCCTTATTTTTTTTTTTTTTTAATCCTAATTTTGACCACTTGGAAAAGTCACATTTTTAATGTCAGGAAACGAAGTTTTGAATTTCAGCAAAAGAGTGATATCATTTTTCACGAGAGGGTGAAAGCATTCCCACTTCTCAATCAGCTCAGTGGAGGCTAAAGCTGAGCTGTCTGCCATCTGTCTCCTCGCCAGCCTCTCTTCCACCACCATCACTTTTTAACAGGTTGGCCAATTTCAATCACATTTGAGAGCGGGGTAACTGTCTCAGAGACAGTTATGCTTCTACAAATTTTGTCAGCTGGCAGAGGATCATTTCCAGAGAAGCAGAAAGAAGTGTGTTTGATGGCCAAGGGTCAGTGAGCTGGTCCACTGTGACAGCTCCAGCATCTGCTGCCTCTGGTTGAGCTGGGGGTGTCCAAGGAGAATTTGGTGGAATTTGGATGGGGGTGGGAAATATGTAGGAAAATGACCTTCATTTTTTTTGCTCTTTTACAGCTTATTTCAAAAGGTTTTTTAAAGTTTTTCTCAAATGTACAAAGGTAAAAGAAAAAAAAATATCAACAAATTTTCTTCTGCAATGAATTGGAAGAGAAAGGAGAAAAACAGCAGTCTAATACAGAAAGAGCAGAAAGAGAAAGGGCTAGTCTTTTGAAATGAAATGCAAAAGCTGCATTTTAGATGGAGGGAGGATTAGCCTCCCAAGGCATCTGGGTCCTCTGAGGCTGGCCTACCATTGGGAGGCATGAACAGGGTCCAGAAACTGGAATTACTCATCTTCATTTGCTGTGACAAGCCAATGGCTGGGAAAGCTTTAGAAGGTCTTGTCTGCTGGAGGCAGTTGAGCAGGACAGGCCAAGGATAAAACCTGGCCCAGGATGCAGCTCCCCACATCTGAAACTTCTCAGGTACAAATGCTGAACATTTTGGGTACATTTTATCTTTTGAAAATACCTTCTGCATGCTGTGTTTGGAAATGTAGCACCTGTGTAGGTATATGCTGCCTGGGAGGGCTGGTACTTTTATACACACATCCTTTGAATGTTTGGTGCTTGAATTCAAAAGGGCACATTAATTTAATTTATTTTTCTTTAACACTGGACTTGAGGAGACGTAACTGCTTTGAAATGAAAGAACTGATTTTTTGTTTTCTAATTCTGGGAGACAGTTAAAGTAAATGCTAATGTTCTGGGGTTTTATGTTCCCAATTCTCTGAACCATTTAAAAACATGTATTTGTTATAGCACTGAATATGTCAGGCAATCCTGCTTTGGGAAGACTGAAATAAAAGAAAAAAAGCTGCTCTTCTATTGTCTGCCTGTCCAGGCTTTTTCTTGTGCAGCACATGTTTAAAATCTTATCTTCTCAAATAATATCCCTGTCAATAGAGACTTTGGTCCCAGTTCATGGGTCTGTTTAATTTCCGCTGCATTAAATCACTGTGCGAGTCAGCTGGGCACTGATTCCTGGCCAGGCATCCCTGGCAGAGGGGAAATCTCCACTTCAGACAAGGAGGGGAGGTGATTTCTCATGCTTCCATGGCAGGAGGAAGGGGATGCTATGAGGGGAGATGGAGCATCTCTGTTCTTCCTGGTGGAGGCTCCTTACAGCCAGCACAAGAGTGCTGGTTTACACTGGCAGGGGATCTGCTTCCCTGCACTCTGCCCCCTTGGAAAGTGGGCAAAGAAAAGCAGCTACACTTGGACTGTGGAAAAATTTCCTTGGGGCTGATCAGGGGATGGAAATGCTTCTTGGATCCAGCTGAGGAAACATAGCTGACCTTTTGGCTGTAAATTATTGCCTGCTAATAAGTCCTGCTTGTGTGCTGACAGGAGAGGGGAAGATGTGTCTTTGCAGTAGAAATTGTGTTGAATGTTAAAAAAAAATACGGTAAATTTCACAAACATTGGAGTAAGTGATGCTGTTGTTCATTCAGCTCTTAGGCACAGAGTAGGTGCTTCTGTGTCTTCCTTTTCTATCTCTGCTTACAGGAGTGATATTACTGAATTAATTACCACATCTTTGTGAAGAGCTGAAGAATCGTTCAAGTCCTCTATTCAGCAGTAGAAAAATGTCAGATTCATCTCACAGTAAATTTAAAATTATACCAACCTGAACTACTTCTACTGGCAGCATAATAATAAGGCAGGTAATCAAAATCAATTAAATTCCAGTGCCTTCCTATTGTCCTGGAAAATTCAAATTTGAAATCAGTTGGAGTTTCATTTGACTTCTCAGTGAAAGAGGCAGAGCTTCAGAGATAATTTGAAGTAAATATGTGAATGTGATTGATCTTTCCTCAAGGTGCAAAGACCAGGGGAGCCATGTGTGCACTTTTGTGCACACTGAGTACCAAATGCAGCCAGGTGCTCCAAGTCAAAGCAGTAACTGCTCTGAGGCTGCTGCACTGGCATGTGCTAGCTGGGTCTCAGGCTTGCCAAGACGCAATTTGTTAAAATTTGGGTGAGATACTGATCCAGGTGAACCCCAAATGCAGTGTGCCTCCATTCCCACTGTCTAAGAGGGTGGAGGACAAAGCCTGGTGCAAAATCCTCTGTAGGATCTTCAGGGAGCAACCAGAGGGAGGGGAACTCCTTCTCTCCCTGGGTCCTTCCAGCAGTGACATGACCAGATAGAATATATATTGGATATCTTACAGATCACAGGGGAACAGGGAATGCCCAGGAGCTTCAAATGCTGTCAAAATGAATATGTTCCCATAGCACTGTGCCATGTTTTTGGCACTGTCTGAGCCTTTGAGTCACCTTTAGTAGCAGGATGGGAGCTGGCACAAGATTGCCCAGAGAACTTGTTTTGGAAGTGTTCAAGGTCAGGCTGGATGGGGCTTTGAGCACCACGGTGTAGTGGGAAGTGGCCCTGCCCATGGCAGGGGGCTGGAACAAGATGATCTTTATGTCCCTTCCAACCCAAACCATTCTGAGATTCCATGGGCTGGACTGAGTGACTGCTTGGATGAGGATGCCATGGCATGAACGTGAGTCTGTCAGGAGCAGCGGTGCCACCCATGGTAGTTGTGAGGAAATGGACACAGCTGGCCAGTGCAGAAGAAGATTTATTGTCTAGAGATGTTTCTTGGAGAAAAGTCCTGATCAAAGCCCAGCCTTGGTGCTGGGGCTGATCTAAGCCTGTGTTGTACCACTAAATCCAGTGTAGCCTTAGGCATCAATCTGACTGTCCAGAAAAGCTCATCTTGTACAATTCCTTTTCACTTTGGGAGTGACCTTCTTCTTTCAGGGAAGGTCCTTACACATAGCTGGCATGTTTTTTTTAAATTTTTTTTTTTTTTAATTATCTTTTTATCTGCCAGTATTTACATACAGAGTTAGACTTCCAGGGAAAGGGATTTCCCCTCTTTCTGCAGACTGTATTATACAAGTAAGATTTTACTGGCTCCTTTTAAACTTTTTCTAGGCCTTTCTGTCTGGACTCTCAGTAATGAGGGTAGGCTGAGCCTGGTATCCCACCTATTGCCCTAAGGAGGGTGCTCAGCTGTAAAATCCCACCGTCTGGCTGAGATGCAGGAGTTGTCCCACCCCACAGTGACCTGCTCTTTTATTTGGGAAGAGGTCTGGGTTGTTTTGCTGTGCAGTATTTTTTTTCCTACAGCAATCTAATTTCTGCCCATGGGATCACCTCCCAGGATGGGAGCCAGGGCACCGTGGTGGAACATCACAAAAGCTCAGGGGAAATAGTGGGCCAGGATCTGATGGTGGGCATGGAGGAAAAAGGGAGAACCATAAATCAGGAGGGAAGAGGAACATGACCCAGTGAGAGAACAGAGGACCGAATTGGACTCCTCTTCCTCCAGTCCTTCCAGGCACTGGGTTGTGTTTCTCCCAATCCTGCCCTGAAGCGAGCAGAGCTCTCGCCCTCTCTCAATGCCGCAAGGAGCACTCGGCACCTCCGCGGCCGCCGGCCCGCTCCGCGCATCCTTCAGCCCGCCCTGACGGGAGGTTTTATGGTCCCCTTTGCCCGCCCCCTCCCCGGGCTGCTTCCCCTCCCGGCTCTGGCGTTTCACATCCCCATCCTCTGCCGCGAGCCCCAGGCAGCTCCTCACCGCCTGTCCAGCTCTGAGCAGCGGCACCCGCTCCATCCTCCGGCTCACCCCGCAGCCCGACACGGCACGGCCAGGCGCGGAGCATCCCGGTGGCGGGACCTGCTCCTCCCTCCTCCCCTCTTCCTCCTCCCTCCCTCCCTCCCTCCCTCCCTCGCTCCCTCCCTCCCTTCCCGCGGCCTCGAGTCGCGCCAGTGATGGAGAGAGCGTCACCGTCTCCTAGCAGCGCTCCTAGCAACGCTCCTAGCAACCGGGCAACATCTGCTCCCGCTGGACCAATCCGCGCGGGGAACATCTGGGCACCCACCTCCGCGGGCTGCGGCCGGGAGGTGATGCGCTCCTCAGTGGCTGCAGGGACCCGCAGGAGCTGCCACCACCGCCGCCACCACCGCCACGACCAGCAGCAGCACCGCCACCACCTCCTCCAGGAGCGGCGAGGGAAGGACGGAGCAGCCCTCCCTCTGGAGCCGGGGCTCGCTGGGTGAGTGCCACTGAGCCGGAGGTGGCCAGGGACAGCGAGCCGTGGGGCTGCCCGTGGCAGCGAGGCGGTGTGGGGCTTTGCTGGTAGGATCCACTCCGAAGGGTTTAGCAGGTGGCTGTCGGCATGGAGTAAGTTTTGTGTTTGTTTGGGAGCTTTCGCGGCTTTGCTGCAGTGTGGGAGAGGGAAGAGCTGAGAGGGAGGCTCCGCGCGTCCCGCAGTGCCACGGGCAGAGGTGCTGCTGCTCTGCCGGACTCTACGAAAGGTCATTTAGATCAGAGTCCTCTTTTCACGGTCAGAGCTGAACTCTGAAAAGTCACCATAGCTCCTCTTTCCATCGCCTGTTAATGCTGTCATCCTCTGGGATGACACAACTGTCTAAATATAGTTGTCTTGTAGCTGCGAGGCACGAGTACGCACACATACAAGCTTTCCTTTCCTTTCTCCCTTGCAGGATTTAGACATGCCTAATTTCGCTCCTGTACTCAAAAAGTGTGAGTGTCTCTGGCACACACATGTAAAAGTGCAGAGTTTAGGTATACACATGTATCGGTGAGAGTTTTCCCCCGAGAGTGGGAGATATTCTTACTACAGCATGCCAAATACTTCACCCAGAAGGCGAGGCATCAGCCTGGAAACTGTACTGTATGTCAGACAAACTCTGAAATGTGCAGCCTGTTAAAGAGAAATGGGAATCTGACTTTTCCCAGACCTGTAATGCTCTGCAGGCAGTGTGAGTGTGTATGAAAGAAAATTAATGCTGCTCCTCAAAATAATGGCATGATTTTAATAGTAGCCCTTTGGCTTTCCTTGGAGGTTGACAAGAATTAATGGAGAAAATAATGTGCCATTTTAAGAGGTGGTTGGGGCAGAATTAATGCTCTAGCTCCAGGAATGTCCAGATATTTAGAGAAGCAAGCTGTATTTTTGCAACATTTGCTCTGAGAAGATTATAGCTACACTACTGAGAGACTGAAATGTTTTTTTTTCTTAATGTTTTATCTACTTTCCTGATGTGTGAAAGGGATTACAGGAAGCAAGGTCAAAGTTAGAGAATTGGGTATAACATCAGAACACTTATTTATCCCTGTTACTAAGCCGTTTGGGGATGCTGAAATAGCACTTTCTCCTCTTGTGGTCCAGCTGCTCACCGTGTTTGTCCTGATTTTGCCACCTGAGCCATGTGTGTTTCTCCTTGATCCACCACGGCAGGTGACCGTTCAGCAGTGCCGTGCTGCCAGAAATGCTCGCTGAGCCCGTGCAAGGGGGAAATCTTACCAGAACTGCTGAGATTATCCCAGAAAGACCCTTGGCAGACTGACTCTGCATCCTCAGGTAACTAACAAGTTTGCAAACTTCAGCTGGTTGGGCTGAGTGAGGGGAATTTTCTGGGGTTAATATCGAAAGGGGGAGAACCTGGAATTATTATTTGATTGTATTGATGAAAGCAGTGGGACTGTAAGAGGTGAGACAGGAATAGTCACTCAGCCATTAAGTCTCATGCCTTCATGCCCTCACGAGAGCTCTTTAGACGCTTGTGCCTTGTACACACGTGTGCCCAGGGAGAATCGGCAATTAGGGAGGTCTGCAAAGCAATCAGCAAACTAAAAGAGCTTTAAAGTGCAAAGCCAGCAGACCAGAGTACGGCTGGGGGTCCCCACCTTCCCGTAAGTCAATAAAAGGGGGCTTGCTCTGGCTGATAAGGCTCGATACGCTGGAAGGGCTACAATCGATTGGCAGCCGTGTGAAATCCTGGGGCTGGCATGTGTTTTCGATCCACATGTTCATCTGCCTGTGGTCCGGTAGCTTTGCATTATCAGCTGGGAATCCTACAGTGAGACCAGCTGTTTATGTTGTCCTAGGAGAGGAGAAGCGCAGCAGCAGAGCATGTGAAACCAGGGGCAGGTTTCAGCTAATTGCCCCCTAATTTCCAGTGCCCTGAAGGTTAGAGACGAGGGAGTTTATCACTGCAGTTTGATAGCAGTCGCAAGGACATGATGATGCCTCCTGCCATATCAAAGCCACGTCTCCCCCTGATAATAAAGACCAGCTTCTGAGTGCTCAGAAGACTTAGGTTTTGTATTTGACCACGCAAGAGATGCTCAGCGATGGTCTCCGTCTCAGCCAGCTTTAGCTCGCGTATTGATCGCTCTCCTTTACGCTGCGATAGGAACCCTGCAGGGCAGCGGCACATTTGAGTCACCACCTCCGTGCGCAGTTTGGCGGGGCTGGCTCGGCCAGCCGGCTCCTTGCTCACCCCCTGCAGATGTCTGCATCAACAACCAAATAGTATCGACTCAGACGAGCCCTTTCACTGCAGCACTGAGCAGGCAGGGAGGAATTTTCTTCCCGGGGAGAGGTAGGGGAGGTGCAGGAGCAGGCAGGTGTGGGGATGCCCCCAAGGGCTCACGTACAAGTTCTGGGAGAGGGCTACTGTGCAGAACTGAGGCTTGCAGACCCCTCTCTGTTGCCCGAGATGCAAAAGTACAAGCTCAGGTGTGTTTTTTCCTGGCTCTTCAACCATTTGTTAAACTCCGTGGTAGCTCCTGTCTTGGCTAGGCTGCAGCC
Organism: Lanius collurio; assembly: GCA_020086605.1. Classification (NCBI taxonomy): domain Eukaryota; kingdom Metazoa; phylum Chordata; class Aves; order Passeriformes; family Laniidae; genus Lanius; species Lanius collurio. The sequence continues at coordinate 1,006,566 of JACBWW010000004.1, forward strand.
CTGTGGAAATCGCCCGGCATTAATTCATGCTGAAGAGGGGCTGTTGTCGCTGGGGTGATGCAGGAGCGCCGGTGAAGTGACTTTGTTGCAATTTGCAGTTCAAATGGGAAGTTGCCGTGCTATAAATCTATTTCCAATCCAATTTAGATAAGACAGACCTCTGTCCAAACATGCCTAATAACTCTGCGAGTACCACACCATAGAGCACCATAATTATTCCCGGAGAAATAAACAGGAACGGACACATTTTGCTCTTTTGAAGGTACAATTAAAGCCTTTGAGAAGCTGCATCCCAGGGACCTAAGCCTGAGACAGAGGCGTTTATTCCCTCACTGCCGCGCGTGGGATTTATATTCCAAACTTCCATTAGCGCTAATGGCAGCTCCAGCCGCCGTGCCCCGATGCTCTGCGCATTCCGAGCAGGCTCGCACCGGCGGGGTGCAAACACCGGGCAGGGGAGCAGCAGCGCCCGCCCTGGGGCCGCCGAGCCCCGCAGCACCGCCCGCTGGTGCAAATTGCACCGAGTCCTTGGGGAGCAGCAGAGGGCTTGCGGCTGAGCACTGCCGGGATGCTGAATGCGCTTTCCCGACGCTCATCCAGGCTGGAAGGACAAACCTCAGGCTCAGGACTCAGCGCTGCTCTGGTTGGTCCCCGTGGGGAGATTTGGCCCCGTGCCTTGACTTGTGGTGTAGCGCTGAAAAAAACGTAATGTGATTAAGATGTATCTGTCTCTGAGCTTGAGTGAGGCAGAGGCAGTGACTCATACCACCTTGCTGGAGCTGTCAAAACACTTGGCTTGCGAGAATAGCCTTCTACACAAAAAAACACTGATTCAATATGTTTATATTTAAACAAAACACTGAGGGTCTGATTCACTGCGGCATTACTACAGCCTTGGATGGCTGTAACCCCAGCCAAGCAGCTTCCAGGCACGCACAGAGCCATCGAGGGCTGACTTCCAATGTTAGAGAAAGGCTTGGTCCTTGTGAGCCTCCTGCTCCCTCCCAAGAGGGCTTTTGCATCGGTGCTGGTGTTGAGGGCACAGTGCAAGGCCACAGTTCATGCTCTCGTTCCCCTGAACCTGTAGACAGATGTGTGGGCACCACCAGCAGCCACAAATGGTGATGGTGATGAAATGGGTGGTGGTGGTGGCAGCTGCCCTGAGCACAAGAGCAGACCCTGAGCCTCTCTTGAGCAGACCTGGGATGGGCTTGTGTGCCTTCAGCTCAATTTCTCACCCTGCAGGTGTGCAGGCAGCACCCTTTTCCTCCTGGGGAGCTGAGCCACCTGCGACAGCCCGTGGGAGCTGCTGAGCTGGGGAAGTGGGTGCTCCAAGCTCTGCAGATTTGGAACTGCTGGGATTTGCTAACAGATGGTGTGGTGTTGAGCAGCTTGGGGCTACTTTGTTCCTAGAGTGTCTTTCATTTAAAACTGGGAACACATTTGAAGCCAAACTTGCAGCCTAGAGATGCTCTTGGTGTTTGCTTGGTCGTAGTTTCCCTTCCTTGTTCCTAAGGTTATGGGTGTTGGGGTGAGGAGGTTGTGACAACTTCGCTGTTTTAGATGATGTAAGGTCTTCAGGAATTTAAATACAGCCAACTAAGCGTGTGTCCCAGGCTGGTGCTGAACATAACCCCAGAAAGAGGGTGCCAGCTGAGTGCTCAATGAACCCACTGCCAGGATGGTCATCTGTGTCCCTCAGCAAAATACAATTTTTCCATCTGCTCCTGCCAGCCAGCACCAGTCCCCAGCTTGTGGCATGGGCAAAACCACAGCATTCCTTCTCTCCCAGCCACAGGCTGCCAGGGCTCCTTCCCTTGTCCTGGCTCCCTGATGTGTCCAGGACCCTCTGTGCTCAGGGAATTCTGGATTTCACATTGTCACCCTCCATCTCTGAGGCGGGGAGGGGAATTCCCGTGGCCTGGAGCAACAAGGGAGGGTTTTGCACGGAGCTGGTGGAGCTGTAGAACTGAGCTGAGATGCTCTGCATGCTGTGGTTGTCAGTGCTGCCCCTGCACTCAGGCTAATTTTCTGCTTCCACTGCACACAGGCAGTGATAGGGCTGTGCTTCCAGCCTTTTCCCTGAAAAACACTAGGGAGCATGTTTTAGCATTTAGAGGCTTGGTCTGAGGGGAAGGATCTGCCTGTGTGCTGGGTTTGGCTCCTTTCCCAGCCCTGACACCCCAGCTGGCTATGGGAATGTCACTTCATCTGTCTGTACCTTTGTCTTCCTCAGAACAGTGTGAGAAAAACTGTAATGTTCTCCCATCCCATGGCACTGGGAGATAAATGAGTCTGTTGTTGTGCTGAGATAACAGAGCAGTGGGGTTTCCACCTAGGAGAACCTGATATCAGAGTAATTAAATATCCAGGCTGCCCAGGCTCTGGTGCAGCTCAAATACTGGAATAAAACCTTCTATCAGAGAAGGTTGCTGCATATGAATTTAAACCAGTGTTTGCAGCTGCTCAGTGCCAATGGGGTGGTGAAGACCACAGCCCTGCCCTTGCCCTTGAGAGTTGAGGTGGGTGCTGGGAGCATCTCTGGTGTGTGTGATGGTCCAGGGGGAGTAGAAGCCCGTAGTAGTCCTTGACAACCTTGGCAGTGTGGTCCCACTGCAAGAGCAGTAGTCCCTCTCCTGGAGAAATGCTGCTCCTCTCTGCAATCCATGCCGTGGGGGCTCCCAGAGGAGGGCTGAGGGGTCTCAACTCCAAATGGGGTGTTAATCCACCAGTCAGTTTTCTGCACAAATCTACAACATTCCTTATGAGAAACCTCCATCCTCACAGACTTGAAATTCAGTGAGAAAACACAAAAATCCTCTCATTGAGGGGATTTCCTCTTCTGCCTGTTTTTGTGGGTTTTTGGTGTAGAAGAAGGAAGGGAGAGCACATTGCTCCTTCTTGCCAGTGAAAAAGAGATGCTGTTGGTCCCAGGAATGGTTGAGTGGGTATCTTACCACTCCCACCAGCAGCTAAGACTCAAGGAGCCCCTCATGCCCCATGGAAGGATCCTTCCAGCAACATGAGGTCCATGTTCTGTCTGTGAAATGCTTCTTGGCTTTTCTGCTGCATCAGGGGAGCTGTCCAGAAACAAATCCTTTATTTCCTCAGAAAACCTAGGTTTCAAATGTTCCCATAAGGAGATCCCAATTTGGGGAAGAAAATATTTCCCATAGGACCTGACTTTGAGTTATCCTCTGAAGTGGCTCTGGGTACTTTCTCTCCCTGAATTGCCTTTAGATATCGGTATAATAAAATTTGGGTCTGTTTTTTTTTTTTTTTTTTTAATTTATTTTTAAAAGGTGCATTTAAAAGCAAATAGCAGAAATGTCTTATAAAAAGGAGGGCTTGGGAGGAGATGGTGCCTCCCAGAAATGCACATGGCTCCTTGTATTTTCTGAGGAATAGCCAAGCAAAGCCCAGTCCTGACTCTCACAGTGTCCCCGAGCTCACCAGGCTGAGTACCACTGGAATTATGGACCTCATTAAGATGCTGAATTAGCATCATGTCACCTTTCCAGGGAGATGGGCAAGCTCAGAGCAGGCAGCCAGGCCTGGCTGCAGGTGCCCAGAGTGCCCTGGTCCTCTGCAGGGCTCTGTTCTGGAGGAACACATCTCCATTAGGCTCCACAGGACAAAAGCCCAATAATTCCTTCTCTTATCCCAAATGTTGAGCCTCTGTCCTCTGTGCCCTGAAAACCTGAAGCCGCCCAGAGAACACACCAACTCCATCACCCTCCCACTGAACTGAGGCTCTCCTGCTTCTCCGAGACGACACTACCATCTAGTGAATACACTCTGCATTGGTTTTCCAGGGAAGCCACAGAGCTCTGTGCAAATCAAAACCCAACCCTTGGCCAACACATCCCACAGTGGGGCACAGGGTCCCCTGTCCTGCACACAGGTGGCCCCATCCTGGTCCCTTCCACAGTGACCTTCTCATCTAGGGCAGCTCCTGCCTGCTCTGTGGGGCTGTGGCTGGCCAGGACACCCCACTGAGCTCTAGGACCAGGAGACCCTGCCTGTGCCTGGTGCTGTGGTGGTCACTCCAGAGAGGGGCTGACTGCGTTGGCAATCTCAGGGTGGGTGTTTCAGAGACAGTTTCACATTTGCCAACCTCTCAACTGATTTTGCAGTGGGTTGAGGGCTGCAGGCTGAGGCTGAGTGTTGTTCCTGGCTGCACTCCCACTCTGGATCCCCGCTCCCCCTGCACACCCCAGACTGGGATGTTATAGCCACCCTGGCAGCGAGCATTACTGACCTTGTTTCTCTTCTTTTGTGCAGAGCTGATCTGATCGGGGCCTACCAAAGACATTAACGACGTCGAAAGTAGCTTACTTTAAGCGAAAATATGCAGAAGAAGAACATTTACATCAAGATTACCATGAGTATTGTCCAAAAGTGAGTATCTCTCTTGGTCCAGACCCCACCCTCTCCCCAGTTTCCCTCCTTGATGCTAAAGACCCATCCATTTACTCCCCAGCACCTGATACTACCAGAGGACCGGACTTGTATCCTAAAACTATCTCTCCAGAAGCTCCGCTTCCTGGATGACCCCGAAGCCTATCTCCGTAGGTCTGTATTAATTAACAATCTGTTGAGGAAGATCCACCTAGAGACAGAGAGGGAGAGTTATGAATACTTTAAGGAGGCTCCGTGCTATAGGACTGCCTACTCTGACGCACGAAAACGGCTGAAGTTTATGGTGCAGGAGTGCTGTTCCCAGTCGCTCTATTATGAAGAGCTGCACTCGTATCGCATCGTGCCTTACTCTGCAGAGAACGCCGTTTACGGGATGGGCTACACGGGCAGCCACTTGGAGCAAAATTCTCAGTTGCTTATTTATAAAATGAATTAAAGTAGCTGTTAGACCCACTGATGTTTGTTTCTGAATGCTTGAACTGCTTGTTGAGGTGTTGAGATGAGGCACTAATTGCAGGTGTGTTTGAGATCAGAGGCGGAGGCGCCGGGAGCTGAGCGGAAGGTGCTTTGGATAATGCTCTGCAGCCCCCGCTGCTGACCCCCGGTGTGAAGCACCTTGCTGTACACACAGAGAGGTGCAAGACGGAGGTCCTAACCTGCAGAGACTGCGTGCAAGGTGGTTTGTAGAAACAAAGCTGCACTTAATTACCTGTGTGTAGATACAGAAGCTCCAAATCACTTTTGCAGTTAAATTACGCCATCCCCGGTGCAAGGGGAGCCCCCAAGCAGTGGAGTAGTCTAACAGTGAGGAGTAAAACACAAGTTATCTGCTGTAAAGGTATAGACAGAAAGTTTCTTTGAGAATTGCTTTGACCATGAAGGAGTCAGTGCCAAAGGAATCAGTCTTTAGCTAAGGATTTTCAGAGACTGAACTCTCTTGCTACTTACAGACACTCTATACTGAGATTTTCAAGGGTTTGTGGGTTAGGTTTTTTTTTAAAAAATAATTGCATTCACCTTTTACTTACATTATCTCTTAGCTGGTATCTACTTTGCTATTTTAATATGAATCAGAATGACTCACAGGAAAGATTGTTTCTTCAGCCCATCATTGGTGTTCCCTTAACTTCATTTGCCTCTCTCCCTAGCTGTTTCCCTGATACTTCTTTGCATGCTAATTTGCTGTTTGGCCCGAGGTTCACACTGGTGCTGGGGAATAGACAGCAATTTCTTTTTATGTAGACTATAAAAGGCAGCAAATCAATGATAACTCTCATAGATAGAGAATGAATGTGTCTGACAGATGCTGGTAAGACCTCAGAGGTTCTCCTGATTAAACTGCTCAGCATTAGTAATAATGTTTCAGGTTAAGTGAAATGTCTAATTTCAATCTGGGAATTAACTTTAGAATATGTAAATATATATATTTCACAAGCTATGGCATGTGTGGGATGTTCAGCAAACGGGATGACTACCACTGGAAAGTTTCATAGCTGCCAAAGCTACACCATGAAAATACCAAAGAGTAACATTAGGGGAAAGATGATGCTCCAGAAATGGGGTCAGAAGCAAAGATTGCACTATAATCTGGGGGAATGTGATTAATGAGCCTGTAAATCAGCTGTTAGTGATACACTCACAGCTCTCCCATGGGGGACCTGCAACCCAGAATTGCTGAACAAATATACAAGATGGTTCAAAGCCTGTCAAAGTCCTACAGGTCTGTTGGCTTACAGTGAAGAAAACAGCTTTGCCTCGCTGGCTATCACCACTTTAAAGCTTTAAAGCAAAGTAAATAATAGCGCACACTCAGCTGGAGGCAGATATATATATATAAAACTTAGGGTTTTTTTCATTTTTAAAGGCTTTGCTCTTGCAGATGTGGCTGATACTATTTCTGAAGCATTATATAGTGTGAACAAATACTGTGGCTTGCCAAGAACGTGCTTTTTGTGTCAGATTCCTCCTGTGACCCTGCTCAGAGCATCCTGGTCGTGTGTGTCGCACATATCATCTCAGCTTCCAGGCACGTGTCAGTGCCGGAGAAAGGGCAGAAAAGCAAAAGCAAAAAGGTGTGAAGAACAAAGTTAACTCTGGTATCAGTAGTTAGAAGTCAGTACAGGTTTAGGAGACAGAAAGAAGCAGTAAAATCCAGACTTTTTTTTTAAATTAAAAAAATGAGATGTCAGCAGTGTAAGTCAAAACAAGGATAACATGCAAACTGGAGAATATAAACATCTCAGATACTGTGGGAAGGCTGAAAAAACAGGGCAGTGCTGTTTGGGAGGTGCTGTTAGTCAGGATGAATGTTCAGATTTTTGGTTTTGCTTTGAGACAAGTCATATTTGCTCATGTCTTAGAAAAGGGTGTCTTTCAATCCTCAGCCAGTGCAGTTCAGTCTCAGAGTTTCCTGGTGGTGTGTGGTTTGATTCCTGCTGCCCCTAGGCTTGCACCAGCCCAAAATCATGCAGCTGATCAAGTTGCATGGTTTGAGAAATGGTTTCAATGTGGTTTGGGAAATCTCCAGTTTGAGAAATCTCCAGTGGAAAGGGGCCATGCCCACCTCAAGAGGGGGCTGGAGGAGCCCAGGCTGCTGATCAGGCGTGTATGACAGTCCCAGCAGCACCAGTAAGAGCTGGCAGAGAAGTCCATCTGCTGTTGTGAGAGGTGCCATTATCTCCCAGGAGCTGTCTGGCCTCTGCGGCACCGGGAACGCCTCGTGCCACTCCAGGGCTGGGGGAATGGTAAAGGAAAATTGCTCCTGTCTTCTGATTTTTCAAACCATGTAATTTTCCACTCTGAAGTGGTCTGATTTATGCTTTTTTTTTTTTTTCCTCTCTTCATGTCAGTTTTCACCTGATTTCATAATCATCTAGCATGTATAGGAAATGCTAAAATGCTTCTTTTCTCTTGCTGACTGACTTTTTATATTCATAGGATGGTTCTGGCTTGAATAAACCAAACTTTTAACTTGAAATTAGAAATGTTGCAATGAAATGAAAAAAGCTCAGTAGGATCCAAGTCTTTAACCTCACCTGAAAAAGAACACTGGCCCTGTCAGATTCACCAGTGAAGAGGTTTTTTGCCTGCTGAAAGAGGTGGATACTTTCTTGCCTATTGAAAGCTTCTCTGATAAGGTGTTGTGATAACTGAACAGATACAACAGACAAAAATCTGCATCAGGTCACAAAACTCTTTGGGCTACCTTGGAAAGAGAATGATAATTTACTCATGTTTTTCTCATGTGTTTTTTTCTTGAACAAAACACTTTGTCTCTTTTTTTAAATTTTCACTTGCTCCAGGAGCCGTTAAAATGGATTATTTCTTTCTATAGAATAAATTGGGTTTTTTATGGTTGACTTTTTGATATGGAATTGAATCAAAAGTTCACTATTCTAAATGCTTTAAGTCTGTTTCAGTTTTTACTGCCTTCTGCTTTGCCCAGTGATTGGTGCTGCTGAAAAGTGGGTCTGAAAAATTCGACTCAAGTGCATAAAAATAGTTTATGGAGTGATGAAGAAGTACAAATGTGCAATAACATTGCAAATGACTCTCGAAATACTTAATTTGACACCTTTTGAATTACATACTTGTATTGATTCTAGCATTTAGTTGCCAAGTTACTGGGTACCAGCATTTTAATACAGCTACATACAGTGATTTTTCTTTTTTGAGTTTGTAGCTACAGTTCAGCTCTTCTGGCTTCTGATGTGAGAATCTGTCTGTAGGTGGTCAACCTTCAGTGAGATAGATTTATATATATATATGTTCTATTATGACTGCATTAGGAACTCCTACATATGGACTATGTTTGCACTGGATGTAAAGAAAGTCCTTGCTTCTCTTTGACTCAGTTGCCTTGGAGATAGAATATTCATCAGAGAGAATATAGATGAGCTGGGTAACAAGGACACACTTGGTGAGGAGAGCCGATCATTTTGAAAATGACTGGCTTAGGGCAATTAATTTTCACCTGGAAATAGCAGCACACTCGGCAGTAATTAGTGTTTCTATGAGTTGAGTTTTCTTTGTGCTGCTTTTCTGGCTGGACATGCTGGTGAGGGGTGCACGAGGGTGGCTTCATGGGAGCCACAGCGTGGGTGTGGATGGGGTCTGCTGCAGAACCCCAACACTGAGTTGGAGCAACCTGGTCTAGCCAAGGTGTCCCCACCCACGGCAGGAGGGTTGGAACCAAAGGTCTTTAAGGTCTCTTCCAACTCAAACCATTCCATGATTCCATGATTCTGTGGTATTAGGGCCCTGATCCTGTAAATGCTTCAGTCACCACCCAATTTCCTCGCACAGACCCTGTCGCTGAAGCCCGAGAGGCTCCTCGTGCTTGATGCTCAGCATGTGCATGAGCTTGTGCGGGGCTGGGGCTGTGCCCACCACAGCTCCCCCTCGATGGCTGCCTTGTCGATGACTGCCATCACCGAGCTGCCCCTTGAGCTCTTGAATACATCTCTATTGCACTGTAAATTGAACTTCTGTTTTCCAATGAATGTGTTGAGTACATGGACTATTGTGCCTTAAAGTCCCATCCTCGTATGAGCCTTTGTAAATGTTCTGTAAATCCGCAAGCCGTCTATCGCTGGTATCTCTGTGCACTCTCTACAGATCTGATTTGGTACTTGGCAGGACCTTGGGAAACCCAGCCCTGACCTCAGTTTGCCATAAACACAGAGGGGATTTGTAAATTCCCTCTTTTCTTTTTTCAGATTGCTTTCCTCTCCGGCATTCATGAAATTCTGTTTTTCGGGTTCCTGCCTTAGCTGGGCTCTGGGCCATGTGCTGCACCAGGAGCCCCCCGCAGGAACTCAGAAAGTTGTAAAAAAGTTGTTTCCAGATTTTAAATGCCACCTGTAGAGCGCTCCAGGAGGGAATCACAGCTGCATACAACAACTGTGGCAGGTGTTGTCAAGTATATCATCATATATTTGACACGACTGACAAAGCAGAGAAGGGAACACCTATTTCTATTGAAATGCATGAGCCTGCATTATGTTGAATACATGGTGATTATACACCAAGTAATTGGAATAATACCTACTGGTTCTGTAACAAAACAAAACAAAAAAAAAGGCTTTTTAATGTTTAAAATTACCTGGGACCTGATTGAAGGTTTTTATGAAATTGTTTTCTAAAGTGAATAGTAGAAAAAATGTATATGTATTTTAAATATACGTATGATGTGCATGTTATTAATAAAGATCTATTTCTATTGAACCAGATGGACTCTTGCTGAATGTATGTTGTTTGGTTTACAAGTTAACATGTGATGCTTCTAAAGAAAGGTTTCTAACCCCATCAATCCCCTGAAAAACTTAAAACCACAGATTCTTTGAAGAACCTGGATCAGAGGGTGAATTGGGGGTAACTACTCTGTCAATTACTTGTCCTGCCCTGATCCCTTTTTTTGCATCCCAACTTGCCAATAGATTTCTAAGACCCTTCTTCTTTTCCTTGTTTATGTATTTTATTTAAAAATCTGCAAAGAACCATTTTTCTAATGATGTTCTGCAGGGTATGTCCCAGGTGCTGTTGAAGGGCAAAAGTTAAAATAATTAGCTATTGGAGCAGTTCAGAAAAATGGGATGTTTTTACTAAAAATCCTAATTATGATGGAAAGATTATCCTCATCATCAGGGATTTTCTTTAGGATTATTTTCTTGAAGAAGCCGAAGTGAAACACTGAAAATATATTAAAATGTACTGAAAAGGAGAAATATTTACAAAAAGATGGGTTTTCCCCTGTGGGCAGGAGCCTCTTGAAAGGGAAACATCTTCCAGGGCCACGTGCTTCAGCTCCCATCTCCAGCCAGGACTTGTGTACCACCTGGGGCTGTAGGTCCAGGTTTTGTAAAGACTGAGCAACACAAGCAGGTGCCATAGGCACAGCAGCACATCAGTCACCTCCTCTGAAGGTGTTGCATCAGGAGACAACAGCTGGGTGTTTCCACCTGAGGACAGCTCTGAAAACACTGATCCTGAGCCTCCTACATGCCTCATGTGAATGTGGTGCTGCCAGGATTAGCAGCCACCACCCAAATCCTGGGATGTTGCTTATCAGACACAGTCTTTTACCTGTCTCTGAACCACTCCTTAACCAAAAAGCAGCACCTGGACCTTGGCCTGGGGATGTGCATGACTTAGAGGAATGGGCTACTTGCTGCATGTCTGCAGGTTTAGTCTGGTTTTTTCCCATATTTTTTGTGAATGACCCAGGGTCTCTGGGGTGACATAGCCCTGGCACAGAGAAATATATTCAAATGGCAGAAATTCCTCCTGGATCCTTGGTAGGAGCCACCATCCCTGAGGATTCAGCACACTGGTAAGAGATGCTGAGGCTTCCTTGGTCCATTTGTGGGGAGAACTGCTTTAGTGTGGAGACAAAAGGCAATAGAGCAGCTTCCCACCTCCCAGCACAGAGGTACTGGGGTGTCCAACACTTTCCTACTATGGATATTTTCAAATTCCTGTGAATCATCCTGCCAAAAAGTAAATTTGGCTGCAGACTGAAGGTGGGGTCCTCTCTGCCAATTCCTCTTCTGCTAAAGGAGGTGATGAAGATGCTGTTGCCAGATCAGCCTGGGCCTGCTCTGCACTCAGCTGTATTTTCTTTTTAGCTCTTTACAGCCACTTTGAACTGAAATAGCTGCTGGGCAGCCCTAGCCTGGCACTGCCAGCCCAGATTCATGGAGCAGCTGGCACAGGACCCAGGGAACCCAGCCGAGAGCTGTAACTCACCATTACATCCCACCCTTGGTGCATTTCAGCGCTTAATTAAATCAGGCCCCAAGATAAGCAGGGCTGATGGCCAAACCAGGGGATGCTTTGAGCTTCTGGCTGCAGAGTGAGTGCTGTGCAGAGCCCTGCAGCCTCCCAGCTCTCCTAGTCCAGTGGGGAGGTCTGCCCTGCCTTGCTGCCCACAGGCTGACGTGCCACTGATGGGAAATTGTCCCCAGCTGGGCTGAGTGGTGCCAAATTGTAGCTCTTATCGATTGAAGGAGTCTTTTTTCCTGACACAAACTGTTCAGAGGAAATTGCTGCCAATTTGCTGCAAGGAGGTTTGTGCATAACATCTGCTGTGAGGGAAGAGGAAGGATGGCTGGGAAGGAAAAGGTCTCTCTCCCTGTAAGGTACCAGAAGCTCCTGCTCGTAGTGGGGAAGCTGTTAATGCTCTCCCATGTCTGAGGCTCAGGGCCATGCAGACATTTTAGGTGTGCTGAGACCATCCCATTGCAAGGTTCTGTGCCTGCTGCTCCATGAATCTGGGCTGGCAGTGCCAGGGTAGGGCAGCCCAGCATAGTCTGGGCCTCTGACAAGCCCACAGCCCTTGATGGGATGCTGGGGATATCCAAAGGAGTTTTTTAACCTGTTCCTGCACACTCATGGAATCATCAGTCCCACACACAGAGAACATTCCAAAAGGCTGGGTGTACCATGCCCCAGGTATACAGAGTCTCTCCCAAAGCTCTCTAGTGCAGGCAGCATGGCATCTTGAGGTGGTGTTATCCAGGGAAACACTGGGATTCTGTAGGTACATGGAATTGCAGGGTGGGACTCTGTGAATGCACCCACAGTGACAGTGCCAAAAGGACCTGCACTGGATTAGCAGGCATTGATGCATGGCCAGGTGTAGAAGGTGATACCCTGCTAAAACTGTTCCTAAGGATCCCAATGGGATGGGGCCCTTGCTTACAGCATTTGTGTAAATAGCTCTTTTTCTGCAAAATTTTGGGTCTAAGGCCCAAGGACATTCTGGTACCATTTGGGGGCACAAGTCCATATGCAGATAGCTGAGGTGAATATATGGCTGCTCTGGAGGAGAGTCAGAGATTGTATCTAATTGCTCCTTAGGCAGGTGGGCTGCAGAATGAAAAGGCTGTTGTGGGAGTACCTGAATAAGGAAAAAAAATCTGATCTGGAAGTGGTGGAAGGTCTCAGGAGCCTTGCACTTGCTACCAAGAAGTTATTCTTCTCCTGGGATTGTTTTACCTGGTAATTTGTATTTTGGGAGATGGGTCTGACTGAGGCCATGACCAGGGGCTGATGGACTGGCTCAGTGGTGTCTGCTCTGGTTGTACTTGGGATAAAAATTCAGTGCTTCAAGTGCTGGGAGGGAGCCTACTCAGGAGGCTGAAAAAGCCCGCATAGACCTTGCATTTTCACTTCTCCAGGCTGGCATCACCTGGAACGTGAGGGCAAGCAGCAGCTAACACAGGGCAGTAGTAAGTTGAATGCTGGTACCCTGGGCGCTAAGCCCGGCCTGTAGAACACCTTGTCCCTACCCCCCCAGCGGTGCAGGGCAGGATTTGTGCCTGAAGATGGCACTGCTACACTGAAGGATTGCTGGAAAACTGCAGTCATGAAGCTACGTGGACGGAGCTGCCGAGGGGAGCCCAGGTGTGGGTGCAGTGGTGGGTGCTGGCTGAGTCGGGGCTCGAAGGACTCTGTTGCCCACGGACAGCCAGCTCCCAAACAAGGCTCACTCTGTACCTGTTTGCAACCTCACCCTGAGTTTTTCCTCTGCTTTTGACCCCTGAGAGTGTCCAAATCTTGCTAGTTTGGTGTAAACGCTCTCCTCTGCTCTCCTAAGAAGCTGCATGGTGTGTGTTGGGTGCTGACCTCTGCAGAGGTCTGGTGCGAGCAGGACAAAACGCAAGGAGCTGCTCTTACTTACAAGGGACAATTCCTTCTTGCTCTGGTGGTTAGAAGATGGATGGGAGTGTGACCCAGGCTCTGCCCTGGTGCTCCCATGAAGTAAAATATCATTGACCAGAGCCACAATGTCTGAATGAAGTTGTATTTCCTGGGCTCATGTCTTGCTCCCCTTTCACTTCTTGAAGGAACTGAAGAAGCAGCAAATGGTCCTTACATTGTGCAGGTAAGAATTAGACCCTGAAGTGAGTGAATGATGACCCTCCCTGGCCCCCAGATGACCAAGGTGTCCCAGGTCTGTTGTCTGACCATCAATATTGGCTCTGATTCATTGCAGAGGTGATGGGAGACTGACTGCAATCAGGGTGAATTAGCTGTGATGCATTCTAAGGCGCATGACAGAGCATGAACTAGCCCAGAGGCAGTGTCCAACCTCAGCTTGGTGCTTTGGGCATTACCTGAATACCAGGAGACCTAGCAGGCAGGACTAGGCCTGAATTAGGATGGGAGGGTGCCCTGGAGCACACCATGCGTCTGGTTTGAAGGGCTCCTTGGCAGGACACCATCCCAGGTCAGACATGGATGCAATTGCTCCTCTGAAAGTTTGTGTGACTCAGATTTTGTGAGTTCTGCCTGTCCTCAGCCCCTGAGCCATGGACCTTGTGGGATGGAGCCTATTTGCCCACTTGGAGCTGGGTTTGGATTTAAAGTTTTCTGTGCATTGGCACCCCCAAAAGCCACCAAGAGAGAGAAGAATTCTTTGCCCATTATGGTAGCTCTGTCTCTATGCACACACAATAAAAACACATATCTGTGCATCTTTCTCTTCACCACTGGAGGGCTGCATCTACCTGAAAACTCTATTTAGGTTATACTAAACCCAGAGCACCTGTCACCTTGAGAGATGTGTTGTGCCAACGTAATTGGGAGAGGCTGAAAAGCAGAAACAGTTTTCTTTTGGGAAAAATCGGGCTGTAAACTTCATTGGTTTGCAGTGAAAGCGCTTTAACCCCCCTGTTGGAAGCTTTGTGGTTAGTTCTAATGAAGACAGTGGGTTGGGAGGGAAGGGGGGGAAATTTTTTTCAGGATAGCAGAGCTGTGAAAATAGGAGCTTTAGTTTGTTTTGAGCTGTGTTCCTCTTTTAATAAATTAAATACTAGGGCCATGGAAGATGAAGAAGTCTTTGATCTCCTGAATATACACCCAGCCATCTATTTCTGTGTTGTGCCTGGGCTGGACAGTGGTTACCGTAGGCTCAGCCCCGCTGGTCTCCAAACCCAACCCTGACCCCCTGGGATCAGGTTTCTGCAGAGTCTGGCAAAGGGCTGAGCTCCCTTTTCCTGCTTAACTCACAGGAGTGAAAGGTGCAGTTGGGCAGCAGGAACTCAACGAGTGAAGTATTTCATCTGCAGATTCCTTACCATGTGCTGGAGAGTTGTGCCTCTCCGGGGCTCTCTGCTCAGACTGTTGTGGGCTTCTTTCTCAGCTTCACACAGGCTTTGCAGATTTCTGTTCTAGCTTGGAATTCCTGCAGCTTGGAGACACAGCAGAGCCACTAGGAACAGCAAGGCAGGTATTGCCTAAAGCCATGCCTGTCTCCTTTTTAACTGCAGGGTGGTGCCTGTGAAGTTTGATGATTGACTCTCAGGCAGGGCTTCCTTGGGGATGGGAAACCCTTGGGATGACTGCCCCGGTGAGGACTCACACTTGGCAGAGTGACTTTGTTGCTTGCCCATTTGGACCTGTCACCTGTTCTCACTCCACCTTGGGCTCTCACCTCCAAGGGTTGCCGGAGGAATTCAGATAAGAGCAGTACCGTTCCTGCCATGGTTTGAACAAAGCTCTGCTTGGACTACAGAGGGCAGCAGATCGTTCAGAATACCAAGGCTTACCTCCCATGCTTATTTTAGCAGCTGCAGCTCTGTTGGAGAAGTTCCCTGCAGCCGAGAAGAGGACTGGGGCTCCAGCGCAGGGACCAAGTGACAGCAGGGCCACTCGCTGAGGGTGGCTGCTGTAACCTGTGGCTCTTCTCCACAAACTCCTGAGGAAATGTGTTTGCCAGTAGAAGTTCCCTAGGGTGGAAAATTGTGCTTTGTGTTTTCCAGACTATGGTGTGATATTTAAAGTTGTTTTTCCCTCACGTGGGTTTGTTCTCTCCCCTGAAAAGACAGAGCAGCAAGCAAGGAAGGGCTGCCAGGTTAAAACCACAGGAAAGTGCTCCATGGATAAAGTCTGCATTGCTTGAAGGTGTTGCATGTGCACACAAACCCCTCTGCACTCTGGTGTTCATGGTTCTTGCTAGGAGTTGGGCAGTGAAGTGTGCAACTGCTTCAACAAAAGCTTCTGGGGATTTCTTAAAGAAATCTTTCATGGAACTTCAAATTTTGAGAAGGCCTTTTCATATGAGAGCTCTTTGTGCTGCACTTTTCTGTGCCTCTCTCCCTCCCCTCCCAGATGACCGGGTTCCCTTTAAACGCCTTTGAAAATAACAGCTTTGATAAATAAATCAAACAGCATTGTGCTTCAGAATCGCTAAGGGGATCTGACACTGGTCAGCTACCAAACTGCTCCCTTTGAAACCCTTGCAGAAAGGGAACCAGTTGTATTAGATATTCTGTGTCCTCCTGTCATTCACGGGTTTGGAGCTGTTGGCCTGCTGAGGTTTCCCAGAGCAGCTGTGGATGTCCCATCCCTGGAAGTGTTCAAGGCCAGGTTGGATGGGGCTCTGAGCAACCTGATCTGGTGGAAGGTGTCCCTGTTGATGGCAGAGGGGTTGGAACTAGGCGGTCTTTATATTAATAATTCTGTGATTCTTTGAGACATTTCATTTCCCTGGGAACCCATGGCATAATTTTCTTTTCAGCATACAGAAGGAATGTGCCAGGAGAAACAGCCATGTAGCTCTGTTGGTTCCTGCTGAACCCCTTCTGGGTCACACAGAGATTTTATGGACCTGTGAGTGGTGGCAGCACCTCCCTCTATACTGAGTAATGCTGGATGCTGATATGAGGAATGCTGGCAGTGCTCATTACTGAACAGAAGGAATGAGTGCTGAAGGTTCTGGAGCACAAGTCCTGTGAGGAGCAGCTGAGAGAATTGGGGGTGCTCAGCCTGGAGAAAAGGAGGCTGAGAAGAGACCTCATCACTCTGTACAACTCCCTGAAATGAGGTTGTAGCCAGGGTGGGGGTCGGTCTCTACTCCTGGGTAACAAGTGACAGGACAAGAGGAAAAGGCCTCAAGTTGTGCCAGGGCAGATTTAGACTGAACATTAGGAAAAATTTCTTCACTGAAAGGCTAGTCAGGCATTGGAACAGGCTGTTCAAGGAATCAGCATTTCTAGAAGTGTTCTAAAACTGTGTGGATTTGGTGCTTAGGGTCAAGGTTTAGTGGCTAACATGACAGTGTCATGTTGGTGGTTGGACTCGATGATCTTAGAGGTCTTCTCTAAGCTTAGAAATTCTGTGATTCTATGAATGGGCATAAATGGAGTGAAATACAAGTCTGTCCACTGTGCATTTAGTTAATCCCCTTTTGCCCTTCCTGCCTGTGGGGTGGTGGGAGCAGGAGAGAATTGCAGCAGGCTGTAAATGTACTGCTTTTTCACGAAGGGCAGCTTCTCTTCCAGCTCAAACATACACTGAAAGGGGTGACCCCAGACAAGAAGCAGCTGAGATAAGGTATCAACACAGTGAAACAGGCATTGTACTGGCTGTTTTGAGTGGTCTCTTCACTTCAAGGATAGTTTTGATAGAGGCAAAAATGATGCTAAAGCCCAGGTAAATGTGAATCAAAATAGCACTGCATTGTCATTGTTAGCAAGGAGTATTTAATCTTGTTTTTTAAAATTGAGATATTTAGGGGCTTAAATAAGTTCAGAAGGAGCTGGTAGGTGAAATTTTGGTAAATTCTAGCTGGGCTCCTAAAGGGGTGACAGAAGGGCAACTGCCAGAAAGTGTCCAGTCTTGGTTTGGAGACTCTGTCCTTTCCAAACAGACTGACCCAGTGGTCACAACCACTTAAAAAGGTGACCTTTTTTTTTTTTTTAATTCCTTTTTTTAAGTGCCTCTTTTCTAATTGGAGCTGATCTGGACTGAGCTTCTAGCCAGGAGCATTTTGTTAAGCTGCTTTCCTAGATTAAGGATCCCATTTAAGTGCCCCTTATCTTCTCCATGTGAAGACAGTGTAATCAAGTTGCCTCCCACTCTCTCCCTTTTGGGACTCAGCAGATTGATCTCCCTGTCTGTGGCTAAAAGGCCTTTTCTAAACCTTCCATCAGAGCTTCACTTGGGTATCTGGGCCTGAAATGGGGCTCTAATAGCTAAGTGAGTCTTGGGCTAAAGTGATTTTTGGAAGCATAGCACAAAGCATTAAGGATTTCTTGGCCTATATGGAGTGTAGTCTTTTTTTTAATCTGGTTTCTTGACTCTTGCCTTTTTATGTTTGTTTCAGTGGTTTGGACTCTGTGATGCAAAATTAATTCTGAAGATGTTACCCTACAGTGCCAGGAGACAGGTTATTGGCTTGGGGTGCAGATCCCTTTGTCAAACCCAGAACATTTCCTGTTCTCATCAATTCCAGGTCCTACTGGAGAGGGAAGGTGAAAGGACACACACCTGCTGGAAGGGGACAGGGAGACACAGAGTGCAGCTTTGAACTCAGGAAAGCCTCATGCTCCTTCTGGCTGCTGCAAGTGCCAGTGTAAGGCTACAGGGAAGGAGTTATTAAGGTTATGTTGGTCCATTATTGGGGTGCATAACAGCTCCTCATTGCCTTACATGATGCTTTCCTAGCACAGAATTTCTGACATGAAATTCTTCACAGATAAGAACTCTATTTTTCCCTCTATCACTAAGGTATTAAAAAAAATACTGCATTATAAAAGAAAAAGGAAAAAAATTGTTCAAAACCATGGACAGCACAGGAAAAAAAAAAAGAGGCAGGTGAAATAATTTGTGTTGTCCCCTTGTATGTTGCTCAAGCTGTTGTCTGTAATGCATGAGTGCTGGAGCTCAGGGGACCATGCAAGTCCCCAAAGCCTCATCCTCACAGTAGTGCAGAGCTCTCTGAGACCACACAGGTGTTACAGAGCAGTGTTAATCAGGAAATCTCAAGCCTGGGAAGTCATACTTTGTCCCTGTAATATGAACTTCAGAAACTCTTGAGTAGTTCTGTGGTCAACACTAGGACCTGCTACGGCAGATCACGAACAGGAGAAATTCCTGTTAAATCAACATTAAATTAATATTTATAGTGATACCACTGATGGGTAAATGATCTGCCTTCACACTGATACTAAAATTTATCCTGATTCCTGTTTCAGGAGCTGGTTCTGCTTCCCCTGGAATGCCCTTTATTGCACTAATGCTGTCCAGAACACACCTGTATTTAAACCCTGTTGTGTGTAAAACTCAGATGACTTCAAGTAGCTGTCGAGGCAGGTTGGATCCTTTTTGTGAAGCAAACTTCCACTGATGCAGTGCAGATTTACAGTGCCAGTGGTGGGGTGGGGACTGGGAATGCAGGAGCCAGGGGAAGGCCAGAAACCATTTTAGGGTGACTTGTCACATGGATGAGTTTGTGCAGATGGGTTTGCAGCTGGCTGATTTGTTCCTGGGCATGAAGGAGAAATGCAGGGAGGGAGAAAAATCAAAAAATATTACTCTGTCCAGTAAGAATTCTGGTGGCACATAACACAGATACAGATGTGGTGTGTGTCTAGTCATGCTCTAGACAGTACCTAAGGACACAAGGGAGGATATCATGTTCCCTCTCAGAACCAGTAGGGTTCTTTTCATTCCTGATGGTTACTGGTTTATATTTCTGTTTATCCTTTATCAAATATGGTAAGAATAAAGCTCCAATATTTTTAATAACTATATAAAAAAACATAACAGGCCAAGCCTTTTTTTTTTTTTTATCCCAATAACTCCCCTGCCTTCCACTGGAAAAAATAATAATAATAAAAAAAATGGAGATAAACTCTCCAAACTTCTGTGGGAGAAAAGCCATCAAACAATCTGTGGCTGCCAAAGTCCAAATTAAGGAGAAGTCAAGGACTGAATAACAAAACCCAGAAATATGAAGACTACATATGATGCCAAAGGCAGATCTGAGTCCTGGCCACTGTGATTGCTTTTTTGAGAGGAAAAGGAATGTGTATGGTTGCATACTTGTTAGCAGGAAGTCAGGCACGCTTCCCACCTCTGAAAGAATCAATAAAATAGAGAGATTTCCTTCTGGATACCATTGAGATAGTAGAAATTATGAGACGAAAGTGAATAGTTCAGAAATAACTGTATAAATACCACTTTACACTACTAAATTGTCCCTCTTGGTGAGTTGTAATTATTAGCAAGCTTCCATTTCCTAGTAATGGTCCTTCTAATGAGAACACCTTCCATCTTTCTGGTGAGCAGCTGAAGCCAAAAATCCATAACAAGTGAATCACTTGTCTGTGACACATCATGGTTACCATGTGACCATGAATGTTTGGCAAAACACCCTGTCCCATAACAACTCATTAAGTATTGTTTTTCTTTCTGTTTCATGTACTCTCATTAATTTGTCAGCTCAAGGTGGGTATTTTTTTCCTTTAATCCTGTATTCTTGCTCTCTCTGAATATCTTTTAAGCATCTGTTCAATTTGAGCTTACAATAAAAGAAAGTACACTCTGAAATCTTCCTGCAACAACAAAAAGATGTCCTGATGACCCTGCTGCTCATATCCCAGCTGAGACAAATTTCCAGGTGTGAAGGTTTGTGTAATCCTGATGATGCCAAATGTTCCTTGTACATTCTGCTCTGATTTCACACAGAGATGACCATGGCAATGCTGTGGAGCTGCTAAATGGGACTGTCCAGGAGAAAACTATAAGGAGAATATGAAACCAAAACTACTCATCTAAAAACTGAAACCTTCATTTTCTTTGGAGCAGACAGGAGAAAACATGGATGGACTATATTTGGGAAAGACTGGCTTCTTGGAAAGATTGTCTCCTTTCATTCATGGGAGTAAGATCTCTGAGGTGACTGGTGTATGACAGTGAACAGGGTAACCCCTCATCTTAATATGTAATATTATGTCTGATATTATTTTTCAAATTGACTAAATATTTGCCTATTTTTGAAGCATTTTAGGGTTTTACACTTCTGTTTCTTAGTGCTGCTGTCAGACCTGAAGTAATTAATTCCACAGATAACTTTATCTTGAGGCCAAGGGAATTTTATGGGGAAAAAAATGAAACAAACCAGAGAATCAAATGGTGGAAATGTACATGGTCCTTTTATTATACTTTTGGTGAAGGAATTAAGTACATAAAAATGTTCCTTGCTTTGTGTGTGTGTCTAGTGCCTTATTATACACAGGAGCCCCAGAACTGCAATTTGTCATTTTCTCATAGTTTGTGCATGGTCCAGTTTTATTCCTCCTGGTCTTGCAGCCTGTAATGAATTCCAGTTGGGTCCAGCTCCACATATGAACAGCCTCATGTCCCCCCAGTGAGCTGGTTGTGCAAATGACCTAGATGCATGCCCCACACTTGGGTAGGAGAGGTCACCCCTGTGGGATAAACTGAGGGTTGTTGATAATGTTTGACTGCAGAATAAAGAGATTATGTAGCAGTCTGTGCCTAAATGAGAGCCTCAGAAGTGAAAATTGTTACTTTTGCTCTTCATTCCTCCTTTTGCTCCCTCTCCCTCCCCAGGCAGCAATGTGCAGGTGGGCTTGTGTTTGCACGCTGTGCTCTGGTTTGTGGGGCCCTGTGGGGGTTTGTGGGGTTTAGGGTGCTGTGTTGTACCCTACCCTGCAGAGCCTGCATAAGTCCCACCCCTCTGATGGGCTCCTGGCCCTCCTGTCCAACAGGGACTGACTGAGCCATCCCTGCCCAGTGGCAGGATGTGGATTGTGCAAGGGATGTTTCAGCGCCTGACAGCAGAACGAGCCATCAATCCGAAACAACAACCCACAGGCATGCATGAAAATGTGATGCTTTCTGCCACGGGAGAGAAACGACTTCCACAAAATGACTGTGGAACAGCATTAAACTCGAGTAAAGAGCTGAATTAATCACAGGCTCCACCAGAGCGCTGGGGAGGGTGGCACAGAAGGAAAATGAGCCACCACTGAGAGCTGAGCCAGCAGCCAGCTGATGAGGTGCTCTCCTGACTTCCAAGGGACTCGGCAGAAGGATTTTTCTCCCTCTTGGAAGTGAGGTGGCTTTTCAAATGCGAGGAAGAAGACAGTAAACATATGTGCTGCTTCCTGTTAGCTGCTGTCTGAGATTTTTCTCCTCCTGTGTATGACTGATGCTTGATTTGTTTCCACACTTCTTTTGCTGTGCCCAAAAGCAGGAACAAAAGGGCAGCGGAGCAGCAGAAATGTGAAGACCCAGAACAGCATTCACCACCCACAGACCTTACTTTTGGGGATTTTTTTTTAATATTTTTATGTCAGGGAGGGCTGCATGTGACGAGAGGATTTAAGGCTCTAATTCCTTGTTCCTGCATAGTCATCACATCCTTTGGTCTCCTGCTTCTCCAAAACATCTCACAAGCTTATTTCAGTCATCAGCTGCAACTTTTTCAGTGTCTGAAGTATTTCTACACATGCTCCCTGATAACTCCCACAGGATTTATTTGTTAAACGAGGTATTTCTGGACCAGACACCGCATTGCTTTCAGAACTTTGGTGCAACATAACCTCCTGGATTCCTTTCTCTTTGTGGGTACAACTGGCCCACACAGGAGGTAGGTAGTGGTTTAGCTAATTCCTGGGCAATCAGAGAGGTGATTGAACCCCTTCTCTTAAATGGCAAATAAGGTGCAGTGTAGCCCAAAGGTGGGCTGATTCACTACTGGTCCACTACAAAATGGTACCAGCTACAATGAAGCCTTGGAAGTTTGTAAAGCCTTGAGAATCTTGGATTCTTCACGGCCAGACCAGGACCTGGAGCTCCTGTTACAAATAATTCCTCTGGGAGGCACAAGGGGAGAGAAAGCAGAGACTTTGTTTTATAATCCTCTCTCCACAGGTTTCAATCACAGTCCTTATGAGGCTTTAGTCCAACTTAGAGATAAGAGTAATCTCAGTGGGATGTAAAAGCTCTTATGCAGGACAGCAGACCCTCTGAAATGTGGTTCTGGGCTCTAGAGTTCTGCAGCTGGGGTTATGAACAACCTCTTTTCGCTGTGCTGGGCAAAGGGAGTGGCCCATTTAACACATTTGCACTCTGCCAGCTCCTCCCTCACACACATTGGCCAGAATACTTTCCGTGGTGGATCCCAAGGCTGTGCCTACTCTGATGTACACACGTTCTATGGGCCACATAGCTCTGGCCTTCAGTTTTGTCCTGGCCTAGGCAGTGCTGGATCAATGCTGATGCTGCTTCATGTGTCTCTTGAGTGTCTCTCTCCTTCAGACCCCCTCCTGCAGCTTCTGTTTGAACCAAACAGTGTCACTGCACGTCACTTCTGGGAGCAGCTGCAGAACTCACGTCCTCTTTGGCAGAAATGTCACCTACTTTCTCTCATCTTCTTCTTGGAAAACCATCCAATTTGCCTCCTTGCCCAATGCTTTAATATTTTTGGACTGCTTTTCCCACTCATCATGTGCTCCTCAGTGGTATCTGTGCACCAGAGCTCTAGGGCTGCCATATATAGAAATATTGGTGAGCTGGAGCAAGGCTGAACATGAGACAAGTCAGATTCATTTATTTTCTCTGACTGTAACTTTTGCCTTCTGGGCAAGCACTGGGGACCTGCCATGTAAGCAGTTACCAGTTGAGCTCAAAAGCCAAAGTTCTGCAGTTGGAGTTATAAACAGCCTCTTATCTCTGTGCTGGACACAGACAGTGACCTATTTAACACATTTACCACCACATCTTAAAATAGTTTTAAAAATTGCAAATGCATAATGAAAAGCTGTGCAGAAACAGTTCAAACAAATTTTGTTCTACAGCTTTTGCTAAAATCAGTCTTTTCCCCCACTCCCCACTCCTCACACCCCCCAGAAAGTGGTTGTCTTGGCTTGCCACTTGCCTGCATGGTTAGTGCCAGATGGATCTTAATAGCAGGTACATAATACCCTGCTGTTTAAGGGTTTAAACCTTCTTTAAAAAACAAAAAAATATCTTCTTCCTTTTCTCACTTTTTAGAAGGGTCACATCTATGAATAGGCAAAAGCTTGAATTGTGCTATGCTCTGCTCATTTTTGGTGTTTAAAAATGGCCTTGCCCTTTTCTGAGATACTGTGTTTTTTTTCTTGAGCTTAATTTTTCTTTGAAATAAGAGAAGTCACAAGTATCTCTGAGAATTTTAGCTACTTTCTTGTTATTGTGGCTAAGTCAGCAAAGTTGTAAGTGTAGAGGATGACCAAAAAATCATGTACTGAAGGACAACCACCACCATCACCCTGCTCAGCATGAATTCAACTGCAAAATACACTAGAAATTAATTTGAGAGAAAAATATGAATAATTAAAATCCTGTCATGAATTCTCTAATTCTAAGCATCTTCTTGGTAGGTAACTGTAAATTCAGCATTTACAGAGTGTGTGTGTTCATTGAGGGGATTGAGATAAGAACAGATTGGAAAGATTTCAGGGTATAAAGGAAGAATGTCCCAGCCTCCAATCCTGGATGAAGTTAAAAGTTATTCCGGGACTGAGGAAGGCTGTAGGTCTTTTTGCATTTTTAACTAATTAAAACTTCAGGAAAACTTGTCTCTGCTACCTGCAGGAAAATCTTATGGAAAACCAGACAGTGACTCCTCCCCTTAAGTGAGGAACTGCCCTTAGGATAGGAGTGCCCAAAAGCTCAGCACCTTCCAGGTAAAGTGTGTTTTGTGCTCAGGTTCCCCCTGCTGCCTCTCCAAAGCAGAATCACTGTGTTAATGACAGCTGACTCAACCAGGGGCTTCACCTCAACACGTTTGCCTGTAAAGCTTTCTTTGCAGAGACACCAGACCAGTTTATTTCACAGATGCAGTGATCAAAGGCACAATACAAAGACTCAGTGCTGCTGTGTGCTGCAGAGGAAGGCTGGAAGTAATTTGGGTCGACTAAAGTTAGAAACCATCCTCACCTCATGAGACAGATGTGAGCTTTGAAGTTGGGGAGATTATCAGCAAGGCAATCTAGGAAAGACACTTTTCCCCAGTTCAGTTTCTGATTTGTGGACTTGAAGGCTGTGCAGGACTTGATGCCTGTTTCTTGGCTGAGGACAGTTGCCCAGTCCTGTGGCCTCCCCTCAACAGAGGCTGAAAAACAGTGTGAGAAAATGTAAAGCACTTGAGTGAGTGATGCTGCAGCATATTTCTGGGAAGGAGTCCTTCCTCACCAGAGGGGTCTGTGGAAAATTTAGGCTGGAAAGCAAAGGAAGAGCAAGGACACTCAGATCTTTGTATCTGCCTGCTGTATCTGATGTGAGCCATACAGCTCTAGCATCTTCTATTCAAGAGTTTCAGTATTTTGTCTCGTGCCTTCTGGGGCTGGTGGGATGATGTAGATCCAATAGGACTGTCTTGTACAGCAAAAAGAATCCTGTTCACAGACTAAATGGTCTTCCATAGGAAGGCCTTTACCTCTGCCTCGAACCAGAGGTGGGCAATGACTTATTGGGAGATGAGGACAGATCTCTCCTGGACAATTCTCCCCTTGCCTCCCTTAGCTCTGCAGACATGGAATCTGTGGTTAAAGAGTGCAAGTGGAGCTTGGTCCCTTTGTGCTGTTTTGATGAGTAAACCCTATTATTAGGACAATCCCTGACATTTATTTCTGGCTTTCCAGACTTCTCCCTGCTGCAAACTCCAAAGGGATGAAGGACTTCCTCACAGGCTGTAATCCATGCCAGCTGTGAAGCAGGCTCTGTTCTAGAGATGCTCTTTTACCTTTCCCAATAATCTGAAGGCAACCTTTACTTAATAGTTCCAGCCCAATGGATTGCTGTAACAGGATCCTCTCTCTGCAAGTATTTTTTGGTCCAGCTGGTGGGCTGAAGCCAAGCACAGGCTGAAACAGAACCCACTGGGCCATGAACCTATTCTGTTACAAATGGACAAATGCCTTGGTCCTGTTCCTGCTTTACCAACCCAACTAAGGCTAGTCAGGGAGCTAAACTCCCTCAGAAATGTTCTAATGAAAGCTCTCCCATGGTTTATGCACCCAAAAGATAACTCATGTATAGGAGGTTTACTGCTCCAGGCCATCTCTCTGTGTCCTTTCCAATGTCTGTGTGACACCAAGTGCCACAGACCTGGTGAGTTACCTTGGCCTTCGGAAGTAACTGTACATCCTTTCCTGCCACACCGTGCCGGCAGAAGGGAAATATTGATGTGGGTTGTTGATTGAGAGGTCCATCACTCCCATCCAAACCAGGAACTGCCCCCAGTGATGTCCACTTGGAAGGGCAGGGAAAGTGTAATTTTCCTGGGAGCTGAGAACAAGGCCTTTTGGTTATTTAGGAGTTGAAATACCAAAAATCACACGTGTGGATCTTGATGAGATGAAGGAAAGAACAACTGTTTTTGTCTCTTAGCCCCTTTCTATTTGCTGACATCCTGCAGCATGAATGTGCTCTAAGTTCTAAAATCTCTTCCTCTCCCCTAGATCTGGCATCAGGGACCAAGCCAACATCTTTATGTCATTTTCTTCTCTTTATCTTTTTTTTTTTCTCCTTGGAAGTCACTAAGCTGGTTGGCTTTGAACGTTCTCCAAAAGTGCTCCTTGAAGCAACAATGTGAACACAACAACGTGAACACTTCAGCACAAATGCTTACTGTTAAACTGAAAAATAGAAAGGGTTGGGCAAGCTTAATACCAGTGTTGTAAATCAGGCCTATAATCTGAGAAGATCTGGCACCTAATTAATCTTTGGGGAGTCTCTGGGTAGCAACTTGCAGGTCGTTAGTCAGTAAACTCCCACAGGTCTCCCTGGGTTTGGGATTAAGCTCTGTGTGTGAATAATCATCTAATTAATCACCTCATGCAGGGGTTTTAGAGACCTTCAGTCTCTGCTCTTGGAAGATGTGTAGGTTTAAGCACAGTTGTGCCACAGCATGCTAACAGGAGTCAAGAGAAATTCAGAGAGGAGGTAGTTTTTTATCTTAGGTGGTGCAGGGGAGTTTGAAGTTCTCATTTATTACAGAGGCAAACATTTCTCTACCATGGAATGGACCCAGGCACATTTGCCTTGAGATGATTCTTGAAAATGGTAAAACATCAGAGAGTTTTTTGAGGTGAACTTGTATTAAAATTTATGGCAAAGGCTGTCCCAGGCCACCTGCTGTCCCACAGATATCTATAACTCTTTCTGATTCAAATTATCTGTATTTGAGAACTCTTTTGCCAGAATTAATGTTACCTTGTCAGGACCAGGTACTGTGAGCTGAACATGAGTTTCAGCCCCATTTTTGAGTGTCTTAATAAGGAGAAGCAGCCTGTGGAAGGAGGATGGAAAGGCCACACATTGGTTTTCTGGGGAATCTGGCTGTGAATTGCCACCGACAGTGGTGGCTCTTCAACTTGAGCTACAGCTCAGCTTCTCAAGGGGTACTTCACCCTTACCCACCTGAGAGCTCTCCTGCTCACCACACCCTGGGCTCTGCAATGGCTGGAATCACTGTCATATCAAAAAAGTCTGTTTCTCCTCCTTTGTTATGGAAAAGTCTTCATTAACAATGTTCACCTGGAGCATAGTTTATCCTCTGGATGTGCTGCATTCTGCAGAGCACTCAGGGAAATCCCTGTTTTCTTGGTAAATATTAAACAGAGAGCTGGAGGTAAAGCTGTGGGGACCTTTTTGTCTTGAATTTTTGACTGTTGTCACAAGAAGCATGAAAAATGTTGGGATGCAATTCCTTAAATACAAGTTTTCCAAGCAAAGGGTCTAAAATACAATTATGAAACTCTGGAATTTTGTGACCTTTTGAAACCTTAGAAAAGGGTCTTCTAACATTGTTGCCTGGAAGGAAACTCAGGCATAGTTTCTGCTCTTTCACTCTGCTGCAGCTTGGTATACATTTGTAATGCCCTTACACTATGATTTAAGTAAGAAGAAAATTATCATTAATATGCACAATAGAAGCAAATGTCAGTTTTAAAGGTACCATTCTCCACAGCAAGGCCATGGATTTAATAGGCTTTTACTGTATTATCAATAGCACAATGCTGTGGCATTGAACCATAACTACAGGGAACAATCCAATTATCATTCAATTGAGCCAAAGCAATCAGTCAGCTTAGGCCAGGGGACAAAGCAATCAGCTGAAAATGTTCAACAATCAGATTTGCAGAAAGCTGAAACTCACAGTTTTTTCCTTTCTTTCTCAGCTGACTCAGAGATCTCCTCCTAGCTAATGAACACTGGCAAACAACAACTCAAAATATGGTGGAAACTTCAAAGGGTCTGTGGCCAAGGTAGTGAAGGCTTTTGAGCAGGTGGGTTATTTTTGAGATGCACAAACTCATGGTCCTCTCTGTACTTCATCCTCCTATAGCACTGCAAAAATACATTCAAACTAGTCTTCAGACTCTAACACTTATTTTCCCTATTTGAATCTTTAAAAAAGGAAAAGCAATTCTGAAAATTTACTGTTAGATTTGCGATATCAGGACCAAAGTTGTTGTTTAAGTGGAAGTGTAACTTTGGGATATTTGGAACTGGCTAAACAAAAAATTATTTAATCAAAGATTTTCCTATAAAATGTATATATTAATGGTAAGGTCACTTAACATTTTCTGGAAAGGTTTTTCTCAAAAGATTTTTTTTTGGGGGGGGGATGTGTCACTGCATTTTCATAAACCTGTTGCCTATGTTAAGTAAGAGATTAAAAAACTCGAGCTACAGCATTATATGTGTACCCTGTGTTCCTCCCTGTAGCTTAAGGATCTTTTGAAGGCAGAATTAACATAACCAAAACATTTAAGACTCAAACAATTTCATCTCATGCTGAATGAACAATTGGCACATTATGGGCCTGACTGCTGTTCCACAAGTATTATACTCCTCTTGGCTTCTTTTGGGATTGTTGCTACTCAGACTAATGGTCTGTGGGATCCAAATGGTCTTGTTTCTGGTTAAAGAATTGGAAAAATGTGCTTCATAACTGTACAGAGTGTTGCTTTTGCCAACAAAACCTGAATACAGAGCATAAATATAATTTTTGTTAACCTGACTTGTTATCCTGCAATATGAAAAGTGCTCCTGTGTTTTGTTATGCAGAAGAGCTGACATTGTGCTTGTGCTGCTGCATAAGAACTGACAAAACACAGTTTGAATGGTTTGACTCTGGAGATCCTGATCTGATACAAGTGGTCTTCAGGCATGGTCTGCTGAAAATCTCTGGGGCTTGATTCCATTGCACTGAGAAAAGTTAGAAGAGAATTGGATTATTCCAAAGGCTGAGTGTAATCTGGGTTTGAGCAGAACAGGCACAGAAGAGTTTTTAGTGTTATAGACATGATTCCTTCTGCACTCAGCCAAAAGAAGGACTGCCCTAAAGCAAATGTCTTTTGAACTCAGACCATCACTTAATAGGGGGATCATATGGTAGTAACCCAAAACTGCCTTGGCCTCTAAGCTGGGGTTAGACACTAAGTGTTGGATTTCTCTGAATTAAATAAAAATGTAGAAATAATGCACACATTGGGGTCTCTTGAAGGCTGACATGAAACTAGGTCATGGCAACTCTTTTGGAATTCAGTCTTTTGCCTGCATTTTTGTGTGGGATGTTGTTTGGAGAACATGCTGGGCACTGCTCGTGAGACAGACAGGAAGCCTCCCTTGGAGCTGCCTTTTGTGCAGCTCTTTAAAGTTAGCTCAGAAATCTATCAAAGTGAGAGCTTGTCTGAATAAAGGAGAGTAGTTAGGGTTTCTCCTGTCTAGTTAATAGATTGAATGCACTGATGTGGAATGGGAGATTTCAGGCTAAATACCAATCTAACAGCGCTGGATGTGAACGTACTTCTGCATTAATAACAAAACTATGAGATTTACAGACTCTCATT
The DNA here is from genome assembly GCA_020086605.1 of Lanius collurio. Lineage (NCBI taxonomy): Eukaryota > Metazoa > Chordata > Aves > Passeriformes > Laniidae > Lanius > Lanius collurio. The sequence continues at coordinate 1,035,650 of JACBWW010000004.1, forward strand.
TGCCTCTAGTGTTGATTAAAAAAAGCCTAATAAGCCCTTATCTTGTGCCTTCACATCTGAATGAATTTCTAAGGTGGGGGTGAGGGAGTGGAAAAGAGGCCTCGAGGTGTCTTCCCCTGAACACCAGACTGCACCATCAGGTGGTTTGGGTTATAGCACCTCTGCAGATGGATCTGTCCCTTGTGTGCTGTTGAAGGGGAGAAAACATCATTATCCTTGGAAATTCTGAGTGAATACGGAGTCTTTAAGTGTGAAAAACGATTTTTCTTGCTTCTTAGTTTATCTTGAGGCTGTTTCTGAGTTCTGCCCATTTGCCTTCGTGCATTCCAAAGAACTTGTCTCCAGAATTGAAAGCAACTGCTGTAATGCAAAGTCAGAAATATTTGGGGAAGACATTAAAATAGAATTCTAAAGGGTTTATGACACGCTGTGCCATTATCTACCACTCTATGAAAGCTGAATAAAAAAATCAACCAAATGAGATGCACTATTCATGTAAAGCTTGCTAACCTATGAATAGTGTGATCACCCCAGATACAGCATTGTAAAGGTTTTATCAGCATCACTGGAGTATTTTTATCCGTATTTGCATGTCTTAACAGGAGGAAGTAAAGGTACTAAAGTTGTAGAATCAGCCTTTCAGCACTAAAGAACTTGGCTGTGGGTTCTGCTTTTTTTTCCTTTTTTTTTTAAAGTTGATTGCCTGTGGTGTGAAATGCTGAGTTTTCCCTTACTAAGGAAGCAAAGAGACCTGGTAACATTACACACAGTCCATACCTGTCCTCCTACGTTGTGTGGAGTCATCAAACACATGGAAGGAACTTGTATTTGCTCAAGGCACTGCCCACCTGCCCAGACACCCCTTTCCTTTCCATTATGCTGTGTGTTTCTTAAAGCCATTCTGCTCTTCATAATGACAGGAAGACAAGGATTTTATGGCTAAGCTGGAGGGTGCCTCGATAGCACAAACTTTCTGTCTCTCTGGTGAATTCCTTTTTGATGCTGTGCAAACCCAGCTCTTCCCAAGTAGCCACCAGCTTCCTCAGCTTTCAGGACCACTGAGAGAACTGCAGTGTGGGAGGGTGTTTGACAGCTTTATCTTTTTAAGAGAGCAAACTCTACTACTTTCCCTGCTCGCCCTGGTTATGCCATTCTGAAGTTCCTGTTGCTGCTCAGCTCTTGTGTTACAGTAGGAGGTAGTGGGGGGACATCTGGAGAGACAATTTGACAGACATGTGTTGATAGGCAAAGCTTAAAACTGAATGTGGATAGATTTATGTGAGATACCAAGAAGAAATTCTTAATTGTGAGAGTGGTGAGGCACTGGCACAGGTTGACCAGAGAAGCTGGGGATGCCTCATCCCTGGAAATACTCAAGTTCAATCTTAATGTGGCCTAGGCAACCTGGTATGGTGGAATAAAAACCTTTGTCCATGGCAGGGGTCTTGGAAATAGATGGTGTTCAAGGTCTGTTCTAACTCAAACAGTCCCATCAGTCTATAACAGGATTGAACATAGAGGAGTAGGAGAAAGAACAGATTTTATCTCCAGAAAAGATGGTAAAAAAAAATGCTATATTGAATTAAAATTATATTTTGCTGCTCATTCCCAGTAGATCCAAGTCTCTGCTCAGGTAGAATTTGTGCAGTTCCTTTCCTGTGATCTTGTGAAGCATATCTGGAGTCAGACAACTGTTGCAATAAGGGTTTGGCAATAGTAAAGTTGAGTGGAGTGTGTGAAAACCTCTCTCTCTGCTGCTCTTTGATCTCCCCCCTTCAGATAAGACACTACATGATACAATTGGCTGACACTCAGCAGTGCTCATTTAACTGAGTGGAGAGAAGCAGGGCCATGGATCATAGTGATGTGTAGCTGGGTTTGGTACTCAGCCTCTGGACTGAACTGCTGCTGCTTATTCACCTTTGTGATTGATCACTACTGTGTTATGTTCTTTCATGTTGTGAGTCACTTATGAGACAGGACAGCCCTCCTCTGGCTACTAAACATCACACAGAGGTTGCTAATTGAGTGACTCACTTCACTGTGCCACTTTTAATGCCAGCACTCTTTTGGCCATTTATCCAGGTTTCACTCTGGATGGGGTTATTGGTGCTGTGGGATGCTTGAGCATTTGGATAAGGTGAAAGGTTCCCTAAAGGCATGAGTCACCAAAGTGGTCTGGTAACCAAACCACGAGCATCTCTAACAGGAGAAAGGATTCCTCCTCTTAGTCCTGAGGGCTGTATTATGTTGTGTTGGGTTGCCTCCTGCTTTGTCACACCTGCCCAGGTGTGTTATGTGATAACCTGAGGTGTGCTGGTGCTGTGCCCATCTCCAGGATAGGCAGAGCTTTGCAGACCTTGGAGCACTGGAGCCAGGCCAGCCCTGCTGTCCAGCAGGTGACCTGCATGTCTCATGTCCTGGGGCTTTTTGTGCCCTTGTGCATGGAGGTATGAGAATGTGGCTTTCAGAAGAGGGGTAGAAAATGTCTTTTAATGTAGCTACATTGTTTGATGTAGTCCAGCTGGGCCCAGAAAGCCATTTTATTCCATGGTTATGATCCTGCTATCTGATCTTGTACTTGAGAGGTTCTTCATGATGATTGCTCATGTGTCTCAGCCCTTGGAGCAGCACAGTGTTCAGAGCCCAGTGGAGTTCAGAGACAGCTGTACATCTATTTCAGAGCTTGGAGCTAAGCAAGGGAACAATTGAGGCCTGGAGGCAGCAGAAGTCAGGACATTTTACTGCTTCTGCTAATACAATCCTGCTGGTGCATCTACATGCTGACACAAAGAAGCCTCTCTCACCCCATATGGTAGAGAGAGGCCTTCAGTGTCTCAGTGATCTCTCTTCAAGAGCAGGAAATACTGCTTATTCCTCTCTTCCTCATCCCTGCCTCAAATATGAGTGGCTCCTTAGAGATGTTCAAGTCCCAAACACTGTGTGGAGGAAAGCTGAGCTCTGTAAGGAAATGGTTTGTGAGGACACAGAAATAAGATCTTCTTTGCAGTGTCTGTGCTGTCACTGCATCTCCTGGGGATTCCCTTTCCCATCCACGGTTCACTAAATTTATGCCATCTGCTCGGGGTTGTTCTTGGGAAGTGTTTAGTGCCCAAGGCTGTTGCCTGCTCCCCCAGCACGGTGGGAGTCAGTATCTGTAGTTGCATTGCTTGGGTGAGAAATTGCTGAAGGCAAGAATCTGCACCAATTACGAGCAATAAATGCTGAGGAGTGAGCACTGGGGAGGATGTCAGATTGCTTAAGTCTCTTCCAACACAGTGGTGTGGGACATGCATTTCTTGAGATCTCTAAAACCTCGGTCAGCATTTCTGAGGTGTCTGGCTGTTCTTTGCAACCCTGGCTTTGGCATGTCATGAGATAGTGAAAAAGAGCTCTTCTGGGCCTTTCTCAATGGCCTGGCAATTTGACTCTCAGACACCTTGAACTCCAGAAGACTCCTGTGCTCAGAGACCAGGTCTGAGCAAAGAAACCACTCTGGGCTTGAAGGTGAGGAGGCCTCTTACACATGCTTGAAGGAGGAAGGATGGAAAGCTCAGATGAGTGCCAGATTTTTAGCAGATTTTAGATATTTTTAGTGGGTTCCAGAGAGGGCCTTTTAAGACCTAAACTGTAAGCGGTGAACTCTTGGTGTGAGAAGGAAAAACTACCCTTCTTCCCAGGTAAGTTCAGTCTGTGGTCCTTTGTTATGATAAGCCTGGCAAAACAAAAAAAAAAAATCTTCTCATGTTTCTGCTGGCTCAGTCACCACAGGAGCTCCCACACAAAGTTGGGAGAGCTTCTGGCAAGCCTGGTTCAAGAAGCCCAGGACCCCTAGGTAGCTTTGACTTTGCAGAGGAATTATCTGCCCCATGGATAGGGAATACAGCTCTGTATGTATCCTCAGCAGTTTGTAGATGCTGCTTGCATCTTCTGTTTTTTCATTACTGGCCAATAGCAGTGGCTGATTTATTTCAAGTCTCCTTGATGCACAATCAAAAGTCAGCAAAGTTGAGAGGTCGTCAACAAAGTTAAGATCCTCTAGAACACGGTCAGTAACTGTCTGGAGGAATAAACAAATGAGCTGAAAATCGAAATATAATTTAAGCACAGCAGAGATGCCTCTATATCAGCCAGGAATTTTTCATTTTCCTCTATTATGCTTTGTTATGAGCTTTATTCATATTTGAGTCACATGCAGAAGAAGTTTCAGATCTTTCATGTCAGACTATAAAGAAATGTAGAAGCAATAACTTCTTCCAAATATTGTGTTCTAACCTTCAGATGGATTGCCTGCAATTATCCCACCAATGAGAAATAGTAATTCTCCCCAATGTAATTCCATGACACATCCTTTGAACTCACAGTGATCTGTAAGCATTTTAGCTCCTTGTAGAGAGAGTCTTTCACTTGCTGCCTTGTAAACAAATTGAAGAATTAATGGTAAACTGAGAGAAAAGGAATGGTATTTTTTTTCCTTTTACAACCGATAATGAGGAATCATTTTGGGTGCAGGAAGGGATAAGAAACCCAACAGAAATGTCTCCCCACCTCTGTACTTGGCTAAGGAGTGTGTCTTCATTTTTAGTTAGCCCTGATTGTTCTCAAGTCCAGGTTTGCCAGTCTTCTAAATTTCAGACTTGTGTGAGTGCCAGAATTTGGCTCTGTGTGTGTGTTTTCAAGCACAGTGGCACTGGCCAGACCTGTTCTTTGTGTCATTTCTGACCACCAGGTTTGGCTGGAGCCAACTGAGCTCCAGCCCAGCTCCAGCTGTGGGAACACAAAATTTTCCTGAACAAAAGAAATCCAGAGCTGAAATGAGACCTTCATGTGGAAGTCCACCAGCACACACAGGAGTGAAGGGAGAAGACTGCCTTTCTTCTAGGACAGTCCAGACAGATAGCAAGTCTCAAAATAATCCCATCTTCTGAAATTTCCAGCCTGATTTGGAGGCTGACACCTCTCCAGTGTAGTGGCAGTGACAGTCACAAGCAGCTGTGTCCTTGGGTGTCCTTTCACACCAAGCACACCAACCAGAGCGTGTTTTGGCAGGGAACTCTTCCACAGCAATGACAATGCTTCCTCAGGCTGTCAGGACTGCTGCTGTATTCACAGATATTCCCAGAGCAAGCCAACTATTTCCCCTGGTACAAAAATTGTTTTTCAAGTTCCGTTATGGGACTCTCAACAGAGCTTTGGCCTGTGTGCACCCTGTTACAGGACTGATCTTTATTTGGTGGGGAGGAAGGTTTCAGCCAGCTCTGCTCTGTACCACTCTGTGAGGCATCTCCTTGGTAAATGAGGTGGTATTTTTTAAAGGTGAAGCCAAAAGCAAGTGCTTGGCATCTGTTCAGGTCAACATGCCAAGGATGTGTAGGCTGTGCCCCGAAGGCAGCTCCTGGCCTGTGCAGGTAACTTGCCTGCTCTGTTCTGTGCATCCTCCAAGATGAGCCAGCAGAGTTGTGTCCATCTTAGATGGCTTCCTGAAGGCTGACTGTGCTTACCTGGATTTCTGATGCCAGGAATGTAGAGAATAGCTCTAAGGCTATAAGCAAGAATAAAGCAAACTTAGGATTATTCTGAAACCCCTTAAGGAGGAGGAGATGAGGGGAAGGAACAGTGATTAAAGTAGATTTTCAGTTTCATTTAATGAGTTATTATGTCTGGGCTGGACAAAAGCTGGCAGAAGAACATTGCTGAACCCTTTCACACCAGAACAGTCTGAGCTGGATGGGAAAGTCTTGGAGCCTTCCAGGAATAACTCATGTGCTAATGAGGAGGCAATATTTTGTTTCCTTCCAGTAACTTCTATGGGTGAATCAAGAAGAGGGCTCATGATGCTATGTGCTGTATAGACTCTTGTGATGGACTCTCAAAATATTTCTGAAGAGTCTAGAAGAGAGAAAGGATGTAGGAGACAGGGAAGAAGAAAGCTAGCCTGGATAATTCTGGAAAGAAAGCTAAAGTCAACTGAAGTTAAGGAGGTTTCTGAGTTCCCATAGTCTGGCTTATCCATATATTCTGGATTTACAAATGTTCTTGTTAAAAAAAACAATCCATTTCAAATGCTGTGAGTCCTCTTGTTTTCTGTAACTGGAAAGCTTTGAAAGTTTTTCAGCATCATGTCTTTGAAGATCCTCAGACAAGAGGATTCTCATCCTATATAAATCATAAACTATTGGTAAATACACACTTTTGTCGTTGCTTATGTAGCTCTCATCATCAGCATCCTCTTCTCAAAGGGTGCTTTATCCTACCTGACAGCAAATGGCATCCAGAGAAGCAAGGCATTTTCAGGAAGGTAATTTGCTTGTGACCTGAATCAAGTTCTCCCCATTGCCTGGTCCCTGAAGAGTACATATTTTCAGAAGATGATGGTGGGGTGGGGTGATGACTATCAAGGAAATCACTTTTCCATTTGATGGCAGAGAATCTGTTCCAGCATAAAATGATAAAATAATTTGTGTTGAAAGGACCTTTAAAGATCATTTAGCCCAACCCCATTCCAATAAGCAAGGACATCTCCCACTAGATGAGTATTTTCAGGGATGGAAGCATATTACTGGTATTTCTTGCCAAAGGAACCTGTAACACAAAGCTGCCTGTGAATAAAAGAAATGGGAATACTCTTGCAACACGGCCCTTCTGCTTCCAGGAACATGACAGCAAACGTGTAAAAAGGGTTTGAGTGACACAGAATTTAAACAGCTTTCTAAAAATCTACCTCAATTTAAAATTGAAAGATTATCAAATATTACATAAGCTCAAAAAAGTTGGACAGATATGAGTTTAGCAAAGTAGTTCCCGTGCCAGGCTGTATGTCTCTGGGAATGGGCCAGTAGGAACTATGTCTCAGAGAAGGAAGGAACTGCCAAAATTTTCAGAGGATGACAATGCACAGGCAGATTCCTTTGCAGGGCCAGCTCCTGGTTCCAGAGCAGGACCCCCTCCACTTGGAGGGGTTTGTGTGGGACCCTCTGCAGTGGGGTTACTTGCTGGGTTTCATCACTGGGGCTTTCTAGTCTGAAAAGTTTCAGCCTCTGCACTTCCTGCAAAAATGTGGGAGCATTTGGGGAGTTACTGAATGTAGTACAATTGTGTGGCCTCACTTGTCTTGAAATGCCAATTGTTCTATGACTAATGAAATCTCTTAAATTCCTGTAAATAAAAGATGGGAACAGATTTGCTGGTGGAAAGTGTCCCAGTGCAGCAGTTTCTCTCAGCCCCAGATAACTGCCATTTGCTTGCATTACTTTCATAGATTTGTAAATATTGCAAAACATGAGGAGTTTAAATTTTCATGCTTCAATATGAGGCTGTGGCTGTACTACAGCAGGGGATTAGGCTGGGAGCTCACACCAACCTGGGTGATTGATAAAAACATACAGGAGGGAAAGGGTAGGAGGCTTCCCAGGGTGTAATTTGAGTTCATCATCTGTGTGGATGGAAATGTCCTTTCCAGGTAGAAACAGAAGCCTATTAACAAAAATATTGCACTGAAGATTTCTATTTGAGCAGAGTAATGAGATGATTGTGGTGGGGTTTTTTTGTGGTGATTTTCTCGCTCCACCAAAAAAAAAAAAAAAAAGCTAATGAGTCATATTTGTTTTTCTTTCCCTGTTTATGTGATTTTTTACTGCTAGGAAACACTTTGGTTACAAATCTCAGACGCAGCAGAGAAATATCCTTTATGTGTTCTGGCCAAGCCTCTCTCAGGACTGTGGCACTAAGCCCTCAGATAGTTCAGGTGGTTTTTCCTGAATTAAATGAGCCTAAAGCTGCCCACTGCTGGCTCTGCTGGGCTGGGCAGCCCTCAGCCCATCCACGTGCATTCATGTAAGCAACTCAGAAAAATCCCCAGGCTTGTAAGAGAACCCCTACATATTTCATAGCTTGCTGGGATGGTATAAGCCCACAAAATTTGAAGTAAAGGTACTTGCTTGATGAGAAAAATTGCTGTGGTCAGAATATTTTAGCAGCTGTGAGCACCTGGCTCTTTCAGTATATGGTGTCTGATCATATGATTGGTCCTTGGTGAGCTAAGAAATAATTTCCCCATTGACTATCTTTTTTTTTAATGTATTTTTTATTTCCTAAATTGCTCACATAGTGCGCATAAATCACACAGTCAAACTGCATGTGGAGCAGACTTGCTTTTGGGTTTGTGAAGATATGAAATATGTAGCTTGAATTTTGCAATCATAGCCGTCCAAAAGAAAATGTACATGCTTTTTGGAAAGCATCTTGAAGGTGTTTTTCAGCACCTTCATTTTTAGGTGTCTGGCTTGAGGGATTCTGGAGAATTTCTGCTTTGAAAAATCTATTTGAGTAAGCAACAGGTTATGAATACATTCAAGCAGCTGCAGTTCAGCAATTCAGAGTCCAGAGGCAAGGAGAGCTGCCAGACCTGATGTGTGGAGAAGGACTGACACATTGGAAACAGTTATAAGTGGACCCTGCTACATTAATTTCTTCACCACCATTTGGGATCTGAGAGGTTCAAGACCACCCTGTTCTTTTTAAGGTGGATTTATCACCCTTAAGCCAGTCACCAGGATCTGCCTTGCTCTCTTTGGCAGTCATGGCTGTGTCAGATGTAGGCCTTCCCTGGCTGTAGGTGTTGCACTTGCACCTCCTGCATGGACAAAAATGACTTTTTTTCCCCCGTGTACGCAGTAGTAGGAGGTGAACAGCTCTAAACCCATTTCATTTGCTTTGGTGGTGATGGGTGGCACTGTCACACAGAAATGGTGTTAACTGAGAGCAAACCTACATCGAGGTGGCAGTGGATGATGCAGAGTCCCCAGCCAGGGCAGGTACCACTCCTTCAGGCCTCTTAAGGAGTAATACATGTGGGGATACATCTTGGTTTGCTGCAGTTGTGCTCAGTGATGTGTCAAAACCCTGTGGGATCAGTGCTGGCTCTCTACAACCATCTGTGAGTATTTTGGAATGGCACTTGCTCAGGGAATTCTCCAGGATTTGGCCTGTTGTCAACAATTCTAAAATGATGGTTGCTCACAAATCCTTTTTAATAGATACAGTGTGTTTAATCAAAACCCTGTTTGCTTGAGGTTTAGGAAACTGGGATGAATTGCACCCAAAAATGGTTTGGCATGCAAAAAATGGTGCTCTCTGGTCCTGGTAGTAGTGCATTGAAGATCCACAATGTTTGGCAGGCTGAGAGCTGTGTTTAATTTGTACCAGTGCAATGAGCACAGCTCTTGGGGGCCGAGATTGCTTCGCTATGACACTGCATACCTGAGTATGCAAAAAATCCCCTGAAAGCACGCTGCCTGTCGTGTCTTATTGCTTAATGATGTAGCCAGAGGCAGACCTGACACTAAGGCCATTCTTCCCTCCCGGTGGGGAATGCATCTTTAATCCCATCAGAGCAGATGCACTTGGAAACTGCAAACGGAGCCTGCTCAAAGCTGTCACTTCAGTCCCTTAATGAGTCCATTCTTCAATCAGGGTAGTTTCTTCTCTGGGAGCTCAATGATAATGTTTGAGTATGGGATATTTATAGTGTTAGTGCCAGGCTCTTAACAGCCTAATGGCTGAAGGCAGGCATCTCTGCTTTCAAAAGCTGGGTCAGGTGGGGAGGGCGAGAGCTGGGCACGATGGAGGGCTCTGGCTGAGCTTGGAAATTTAGATTTCCTCAAAACAAGAGTCTGGAAAACCTGATACCTTATGCATTCCCCTTCTTTCTGGCTGGGGCACTGCTTGACAAATCATGCCAGGCAAGGAGAAGAGAAGGAAAATAAAGTGTGAAAATTAGTGCAAGCTTAGGGCTTGCTCTTGCAGCAAAGACTGCAGCACAGCACTGCGCTGACAGTGCTGGGACCCACCTGCCTCTGTCAGCAGCTCTGCCAGCTCCACTTGCCTTGCTTAGCCTGGCTTTGCTTGTCCTGATTTGCCTGCACTATTTCTTTAAAGTAATGGAACTTGGATGAGGCAGAAGTACTGGACTGGTGGCATGCTGTGCCTGAGGAAAAATCATTTTTCTATAACAGCATCTTTTTTCCCCCCCACACTTCTCCTATTACTTCAGCTCCTCAGTTTTCAGGAATTATTTAGGACTAGACAACCTAGCACGTGGGTGTGTGCTAATACTGCATTTTGAGGCTGAACTGGAGCTGTTGTGTCAAGTTTTCCTGCATTTTCTGTCAAAACTCTCAGTATCTGAAACTCTATGATAGATACTCAAATTCTTATGGATTAATTATGGATTTTTCTCAGGTCAATGGGGAGATGGAAGAGTTTTCTTAAATCTGTAAGCAATGAAAATTCACTTGACCTGTCTATAGGGTTTCCATAGCCTCCTCCTGAGGCTGCTTGGATTTTCAGGGTAATAAAGGGCATTGACTACAAGCTCTCTGCAAGTCTTAACACTCTGCCCATCTTGCACACTCACCTCCTATTTTGCAAGCTGTCAAATGCTTGCTTGCATGCTAAGAAGAGCTTGCTGTACAGCTTTCAGATAAAACATTTATGAGTGGTTGAAAATTATCAGTAAAAGCATTCAACCACGGCTACGCAGAGAAGAGAGTCAGAGCTTTACCCACACCCAGCCCTTCTCAGCAAGGGAAAGCTCTGCCAGCTGTCCTTCCTGCCACCAGAAGCTCTTTGAAACCAGAGTCCAGACCTGTATAACAGGGAGTTTTGAGGATCCTGCCCTCACACTGTCATACTGCAAATAACTCTGGGTGGATTTGGAGGAAGGTCATTGGATTCGTAACAATTTCCCTGCTGGAGCTCTGACAAACTTGCAAGTGCATGGAGGAGATTCTGTGTGTGTTTTGTCTTAGTGCACTTACTGCTTCTGCCATGAAAGTGTTTGGGTGTTACTTTTTTAAAAATATATTTTCTTAGGCCTTGTCATCTTAAAAAATAATTGTGTTCAACAAAGCAGCATCATATCAAAATTGCCTTTACTCCACAGCTTCACACTTCAATTCAACTCCTCTTCCTGCTTTAAGAAAGCTTTGCTATTCTTCATGCTGCAAATATATGACTCAGAGGGAAAAAAAATCATAAACCCAAATCAAACCAATATTTTTTCATAAATGAAACAAAGCTGTGTGGAAGCTTGGCATCACCACTGGTACTGCAAACAAATCTTGTTTATAATAATCAAATAAGCAGCGGTTGCTTCTGTGCCAGTGAAGGAGGCACTTGGGAGGAAAGGGCACAGCAAGCACCACCTGCGTCTGCTCCTACCTGAGACAGGCTATTTTGGAGTCTAAATCAGTGTCTTGCACACTGCAGCTGAAGCTCTGAATTTCAGTTCTCAAAGTGTTTATACAAAGTAGTCCTGAGAGTGATGTTCTTCATACCGTGGAGATCTGGATAGAATTTAGACTTTGGATCAGGCTCTTACATTATTTACTCCAGGGCTGCCGTTCTCCTTCCATGGGGGAAATCAAACCAAGGCTGCTGAGGAAGGCTTGGATAAGACTGAGTGCTCATTCCTCAGGACATAGCCCTCTCTGCAGATCTGTATGGGAGGAAATGCCAGTGACTCTGAAATTTCTTTAGACCAAATAGGAATTTTCCTTCCCCTCCTAGTTTTCTCTCTTCCAGGTTTAAATCACCATAGTTCTCACTTGGCAGAACAAACCTGAAATCCCTTGAGATCATGTCCTTGCGTAGGGCCCTCGCAGTCTAAGCAATAGTGCTCCCAAATTTTGTGGTTCCTGGTGCCAGATGCATTAAGCAGAAGGTTAGATGGGATGACCAAGGTAGTTTCTAATGCTTTGTAAGTCAGTGAGTGCCAAGGCAGTCAAAACACTGCAAAGGAGCTTATTTTTAGTCCCTGAAAAGTAAATGATTGTGTTGTGTAGAAGACCACACATTTCAAGGCCTGACATGTGAGCTGCCCTTTGCTAATTAGAGCCAAGAAACCATTGCACCAGAAGTTTAAGTCCAAGTCTTTATGCATTTATTTACTATTGTTTCACTGGCTGTTAAACTATTTGCTAGCACTCATCCCAAATTCATGAAGTACTATAAATACTCGCAGAGAAAAAAATCATTATTTTTTCATAAAGGACAAGAAATAGAGTTGGAAAGTTCAGTTTAGTAGTCATGCTTATAAACAACCCAGGGCTTGCTGGGTTCCCATTAAAAGCTTGTCAGGTGATGCTTATGTTCTGAGCCCTGGGTGGCCTATTCCAAGTGTAAAATGGAAAAGTTAAGCATTTCTAATTAGACATATTCCCATATGTGAGAGAAACAACCATCCTCTGATGGAGTACTTCATACATTCTCTAAAACATGTTGGAAAATCGTCACTACCTCTTACCAGCTGCCAAGCTGGATTTTTAACCCCAGGTCCTCTTTAAGGTCCCTTCACGCTGCCAAATAAAATTATTTTGGTATGAGTAGGAATGCAATTCTACCCGTTTGCTAAGAAATCATTTTGGTGGATTCAAGCTCTGAAACTCAGTGCTTATATACCCTTAAATGTGAAAATCTCTCATTCAGACCACAACAAACCTGGGCTGATAGAAAATAGATGTTTTTGTTCCTTGCTTGTGGTGTCTTGGCACAAGGCCTGTTGTGGTGATGGGGTGCACTGCTGCTGCCCTTAATAGATTTTACCTCAGACATAATCTGACTCAAGTTTTCAAATTATTATTACTGTACTCATTATACCCACTTAAGTGATATTTTAAACTTAGCTCTGAGTCACCAAGTAGGTTTTCTCCCCTCCCACTCATTCGTAATATTTTCTAGATATTCACCCAGGTTAATGCTCATTAATTTAGGTTCCAAAATTAATAATCCCCTGATAAAATACTCCAGTTGAAATAACTCAGGCTTAAGGCAGATGTCATGTGTGAGTCATAATGTATTCCCACCACTTTGAGAAGAATATTGTTCACAGTGTCATATCCAGAAACATCAAATTATCTGCTGAATATTTAGAAATGAGTGTATATTTGGTAACTAGAAAGAAGAGCTATAAATGCACATTCCAAAATGCTATTATTGTAGTGATACTTATTAGGTGTTTTTATTTGTTAGCTGCAATATAGTAGCTTAAACATATCTGACTTATTTTCAGACACTCCTAAAGAAATGCTTGTAAGCATTTTCTAAACTAATTTTCTTGCAGGCTGGAAGAACATTGATATATCCCTCAGCCATCCCTTTTACAGCTTGGTCTGCACTAAGTTTGGCCTCAAAATTAGTCAGTCTGGGAAAGCAGAGGTAAATGTGTTGCTCTATCCCTGTCCTATTGCCAGTTTTCAGGATAGGTCTCAATGCTTTGGTTTTCTTAGATGTGGTTTAACCCTAAATGGCAACCAAATACCACACAACTGCTGCTGACTCCCACCCGCCCTGGTGGGATGGGGAGGAAAATCAGGAGAAATAGTTAAAAAAACCCCAAAGTCTTGGATTGAGATAAAAGCAGTTTAATAATTGAAACACTGTAAAATATAATAATACTAATGATAATAATAACAATAAAAATAGTTGTAGTGAAAAAAAGAAAATAAATTAAACCCAAGACAGAGAAGTAATGCACAATGCAGCTGCTCACCACCTGCTGACCAATGCCCAGTGTGACCTCAGCCACCAACAAACACCTCCTGGCCAACTGCCCCCAGTTTACACACTGGGTGTGATGGGGTTGGAATATCCCTTTGGTCAGGTCAGCTGTCCTGGCTGTGTCCCCTCCTCCCTTCCTGTGCATCTCCTCACTGTCACAGCATGGGAAATCCTTGACTCAGGGAAAGCACTGCTCACCAACAGCTGAATACATCAGTGTGCTGCCAGCATCATTGCCATACTAAAGCCAAATTCCAGCTACTAAGGAGAAGGTGAATTCTATCCCAGCTGAAACCAGGACACTTGGGTTGACCAGCTAGTGTGGTGAAGCTGGAATGAGTCTGAGGATTGGGGTGTAATCTTGGTAGCTGCTTGTCTGTGGCACCAATACATGTCTGCCACATTTCCTCCATTGGAGAAGAGGGAACAAGGGATGGCTGGGGTGTGCCCAGACCCTCCAAGAGTGTGGCTTCAGCTGCCTGTTTGCTCAGCCTGCATCCCTTTGAGAGGGAGGGACACTGCTGCTGGATCGTGGCCAGCGCATCCCACTGTCAAGCTTTTGACATGTCAGCTTCTGCTTGTGGAAAACTCCATCTGCAGGTTTACAGAATGTGATGTCTAAAGACAGATTGGCACTGAGAGGCAGGAGGGGCCCCTGCCAGGGTGCTGACAGTTGGAGAGCATCAGCAGCAGCCCTGTGTATGCCAACGTTTGGAAATCAAAACCAGTTTTCACCTAAACCACGAATGCAGAGTCTGAAATGTTCACATCTCCTTCTCTAGGGATGTCACCCCCCCGGGCTGGCACCAGGACTGAAGGGCTGTGTAACTTTGCTTGTCACTCTCAGTTAAAACATACAGGAGTCACAATAGTGCAAAAGGCACCTGGGTGGGGGTCATTAAAGAACATGTGAATTGTCAGGGCTAGCAAGGTGTGATAAAAAATACAGGCATCAAAAACATGGTTCTGATGTTCTGTGGGGCACACCAGCACTGCACACTCCAAGGCAAAAGCTCAGATCAGGACCCTTCAGCTACACGAATGCAAGGGGAAGAAAAGTAGGTAGCAGGGAAGCCCTACAAGCCCGGTGGGCACTGCAATCCAGGAGGAATATGACCAGTGAGACACGGTCTAGGTGGGAAGGGTGGACGTAGGAAGTGAACTTTTTGTGTGGGATGATGGAAAGAATGGGGTCTCCTGCAAACAGAAAGCTGAAGGAGAAGGAAAACAGTCCTCAATTGTGTTAAGTGTGTAAATGGCTTCAAAGAGCGGGGGAATAATCTGTTCAAGTACATGGTGGGAAGAATCAGTAATAATGAATTTAAATTAAAACAAGGGAGGTTTAAATTAGCATAAGAATTTTGTCTCTAAGTATAGCAGAAAAAAATTGGCATAGGAGGTGGAGCCTCTGTTATTCAACCTGCCCCTAAATTCTTCAAACAAGATCAGTCAAGGATGGCTGAGGCAGAGTTAGATTTTTAATAATTTTTTTCTCAGCCTTATTTTTTGATGAGGGTTGGCAGGGGAGCAACAAGGTATTTATATCTATTTTCTTTTTCCTCTTTAAGAGTGATTTTCAGCTCTGCTACCTTGTTCTTCCTCAAATCATCTCTGTTTAGGTGGGGTCATGATCTGAAATGACAGCCTACAACTGAGCAAGGGATTTATTTATTTAGGATGAAACTGTAAATTTGGGAGTTCTCCTTTGATTCTTGGCAACCAGTGTCTAAATATTCTCTCAGAAGAAGAGGGAAAATAATACCCTATATTGTTCTTAATTTTGTGACAGTCTTCCTGTGTTACCTTGGACAACTCTCTAATACACCCCAGAAAATCCAGGTGAGGACTGTAATCTCTATGCTTCAGAGAAAACAGCAGGTTGTACTTTCTCAGTGGCAAGGACTATTTTTACTCTTTGCTGCCCCTATTATGTGGAGTCACACTTCAAATCTCCCTGCGGATGCAATAGGCAGTAATCTTCCTTTGTCAAAATCTGAGATCACCGATGTCACACAAATACAAAAAGCTGCCAGACAACACCTCCTAGATGAAACTCTGTAATGAGGTGTTTAAGGAGCTCAGAAAAGAAGAGAAGAGCGCTCACTACTAACACAGACAGACGTGCCCAAGGCTCTGTGTCTGCAGGACAGACGTGCTGCTGAGACCTTCTCAGGCATTTGGATGTCACACAGGTATCTGCTGGTCTTGCAGTGCTGAGCTCTGGAGTCATTAGCCACTGTTTGGAGTCATTAGCCACTGTTTGGAGTCGTTAGCCACTGTTTGGAGTCGTTAGCCACTGTTTGGAGTCATTAGCAGCTGTTTGCTTTTGGGAAGCTCAGTCCGTGCTGCAGCAGGTTGCACTTGGGCACACCAGGGGTTTTATAATGCCTGAGGTTCTTACGGGGGAGAAAGCAGTTCTTTAAGCTCAGAGAATGAGACAATGTTTATCTTTACTGTCACCCTAACATTTTTGGCTCCTCTTCCCTCAAGAAAAGGTTTCTACCCGGTTCCTCACTCATGTTTCCTCATCAGCATTGCTCTTGGGCACACCACAGCTGTCTCTGGTCATGTCCATACTGTGAAATGGCTCTGTTTACTCTGCAGGCAACATACCCGTGATGCTCTAGGGAGATGTGCAGGTCCCTGAGGAGTCTCTGCTTGCCAGGCAGTCTGCACTCAGGTGGAAATGTACTGCTTTTTGGAATGGCAGAGTCCTAATCTTGCTCAGTTTCTCCTGGTGTGGTCCTTAGGGTTTTACACCTTTTCACGTGGGTATTTTTGCTTGCTTGAATTACAGCTATAATCACAGCAACTTGATTTCTGTGTTCCTCTCCTGTCCTTTCCTTGCACACCATTAACATGTGGACTATTGGAGCTCACCAAAAATTTTCCAGGGAAAAGGAACCAGTTTTACCCAGCTGTAAATGAGCACAGGCAGGCAGCAGAATCCTGGGCTGGACCTACAGAGCTGCTGCCTGGTGGAGTTCATACATTGAAAAATACTGTTAAGTTCTGCTAATCTGTGCTGAAGATGGTAGTTTTTTGCACTTGATTTTCTGTCATTCCCTTCCTTTATTTAGAATCATAGAATCATTAAAGCTGGGAAGGGCTTCTGAGATCATCAAGTCTAACCAACCATATAACTCCACTAGGATCCAATGTTCCAAACACCCCATCTACAGGTCTTTTGGATGCTTCCAGGAACAGTGATCCAAACTGTCCCCTGGGCAGTCAGTTCCAATGCCTGACCACCCTTTCAACGAAGAAATTTTTCCCAATATCCAGTCTAAACCTCCCCTGGCACAACTTGAGGCCATCTCCTCTTGTCCCATCCCTTGTTACCTGGGAGAAGAGACTGACCCCCACCTTGCTGCAACCTCATTTCAGGTAGTGGTAGAGAAGACTAAAGTCCCCCTTGAGCCTCCTTTTCTGCAGGCTAAACACCCCCAGCTCCCTCAGCCGCTCCTCATCAGACCCTTCCCCAGCTCCATTCCCTTCTCTGGACACACTCCCATCATCTCTCCACCTGAGAGCCAGTAGATTCCTTTGCTAGGAACTGGAAGCTCTACAGGATGGTAATTATTTTTTAGCTAAGTACCAAAACAGTCCCAGGGACACACTGTCCAGGGGCTTTCGGATACTGAAGTAGAAGACACCTTTTAAAACACATGCTCATTAAGCTTGATTCAAAATTCTCCATATCTTGGAAAGTGGCATTGGGAACAGCTTTTTAGCCTGGAGAAGTGTTGGTCCAATCCTGACTTTGTAGTGTCAGTTTGTGTATGGTGTTAGCATCTGTTTTCCCTGGCACTGAAACTTGAGCAGTGAGGAAGCTGAGATGGGGAAAATGCAGAAAGCAGGATGGGCTGAGCCCCTACAGACAAGCACTGAAGTATTTCTGGTTTTAGTTGGTCTGTCATTGTGCAAGTCCATGAAATCCTGTGACATTTCTATAAGCTTATGAACGATTTTTGCTTTTCAGAATTTAAAACTCCGTGACTCTTTTGTTCCAATCTCTTCCCCATCACCAAAAAAACCCCAGGAGTTTTCTCTAGGCCTATTAGAAGGTGGCACTTCTGCCTTCACCTGTTTAAAGCAGGAAACTAAAAAAACCCCACTCTCCTGCTGCAGGGGAGGAAAAATCCATCTGGCAGTGACAATAACAGAGAAGTGAGATTTTGCATGGAGGGCAGGCATGTTCAAGGTGAGACCTCTTTGGGGAATGATCACATTTCAGTGGGACTGAGCAGAGACAATGGTGCTTTCTGAGACAGGATTCAAAGAGGAGCAGAAGAGCCAGGGACTGAAGCATTCCTGGATTTGCCTGTGGAACCAGCTTCAAGCAACTGAGGCACTGGTATAATAACCATGAGAGAAGATGCAAAACCTTTGATTTAAAGCTGTTCTGCTTGAATGCTGTTGCTATCAGGCACCCTTTTAAGGCACTGAAAGCTTTGCCAGGGATAAAGGAAAAAGAGGCAAGGGACCTGTATAGTACAGCTGTTTGACTGTCTAGCTCTTAGTGCATGGAAAACTTTTGGATGCCATGGTAGCAGCAGCAGCAAATAGCATGAAGTTTGATAACTTAGTGTCTTTTCCCTCTGATCCCTGATATTTTTTTGGGCTGAGCAAGGATCTAAGAGCACTTGTGGTTTCTTGTGGTATCCAAAACCCCAGATTTCATTCAACATCTGCTTTTGGTCTGGCAGTCCCTTGTGTGGAGTGTTCTCCACTTCACATCCTGCCCTGCCCGTGACAGAGGTGTGTGTCTGTCTGAAGGGATTAGATCCCATCTTGTAACACTTGCAAAAACGCTTATCAAGCTGTGGGACAAAGCACAAGGAACTGAAGTGAGAAGCCACAATCTGCTCTGTGCAGCAGGGAGGCACTTTGCAAAGATGCAATTTATAACTGAAAGAGTTGCCAAGTTTGTTTTTTTTTTTTTTGTTTTAAGTTGTTCTGCTGATTTTTGCAGAAATGTAACCTGGGAGATTGTAGGATGGCTCCTCTGAAACAGATTTCTGTAGAAAGTGGGGTGTAAAAGAACAAGATATGGTGGGGTAAATTCCCAGCTTCCCAAAGGTCACTTTATGTTTGTAGTCAAATTGCAGAAGATCTGAGATGACCATAATTGCAAATGATAGATCTTCAATAATTAACAGATTATTCTAAATTCCTGATGGGGAATGGGGAGTTTGGGGCAGGTCTGGATAGCTACTCCTGTAAACAGAGACTTAAAATAGACCCAGACTGGTATAAAACCAATTATATGACCCAAATATAAAACAAACAAGTAAATAAATATATAAAAACCCATATATATAACCCAAACCATCTGCCCCATTCCTGGAAGTGTTCAAGACCAGGTTAGATGGAGCTCTGAGCAACCTGGTCTCGTGGAAGGTGTGGTGCCCTTGGGAGGGGACTGGAATGGGATGATCTTAATGGTCCTCAAACCGTTCTATAGCTCTGAATAAAAAAATAAAAATAAATAAAAGAAAAAAAAATAAAAAGATGAAACTTCCAATTTATCTGGAAGTTGCCATCAAAGAGCTAAAAAGAGCCTAGAAGGCTGCAGGTTAATTCCTGTTTCTTTTGATGGGGATGCCTATCTTCAGTGTGGATTTGACCTTGAAAGTCGGGTTGTTAAAACTGACTTGCAGATTAGTGTTGCAAACGCCAGGGCACAGGGAGGGCTGGGGGCTCCCCAGGATGGCAGCACAGACCACCACAGCCAGGACCTGTCCCACCACCTCACCAGGGAGTGGAGCACTGGGCAAAGCCAAGTCACCATCCCTAGAGGGGATATAGATGCAGGATCAGCAGGGCCATGGGCAGGCGTGGACATGGAATGACTGACCTGGCACTGGAGCTCTGCTCTTCTTATGTGTTAAGATCAGGTTGTAACTTCTTTATTCACATTGACACCAGATAAATTATCCTGCAGCACTGTGTGCACTCCTGTCGCTGTGGCAGGGGCAATCCCACCACGGGAAGTGCCACATACAGGAGGTTTTGCAAGCAAACTCAACCATGAGATGTCCTTACATCATCAGTTTGGAAACTACAAGAAATCAGTTTGTCTGACAAAGACATAGCAGAGAAAGTTCCTTGCTTTGCACAGGGAACAAGGTTCAAATATACATTTTATTTTAAATACGTATTTCAATTCACTTCACAGTCTATCTATCCAGTTAGTCTTTCTGTCCCTGCTCATCTTCCAGATTTATGTAATATTTGGGGTTCCAGTGTTGCTCAGAAAGGCTTCCCAATTGCTCCTGGCTAGGCAATTGCCTTTTTTTGCAGTTTGGTTGAATTCTCTTTGATAATTAGTCCCACGTCAGTTGTATAAATGAAATAATCACCTGACCAACTGGAAGTTGCTTGCAACGGCAAAGTAGCTAATTAGAAAACATTCATTTTGCAGTGCTCTGTTCGATCTGCATCCTTGCTTAGTGCACATTGCTATGTACACATTGCTGGGCTTTGCTGATCTGCTGTCCAGGGCCAACAAACCCAGGTCATTTCTTTCTTAAGTTCAGTCTCCAAGTTTAGACAAAGTCTCTATGAGGTGCAGCCCTGAACTTTCATGGGAGTGAATCCTCAGAGCCTGTGGCAGAGCTGTGTGAATCTGCCCATTGTGAATAAGGGAACAGAAAGCAGGGTTTGGACACTATGAGGGGTAAAACCCAGCAGCTGATGTGGGTTTCTGCATTTAGAAAAAGAAAGAAAAATCACTAATGTACTTAATTCTCTTTTGCACAGTGAGCTACCGATAAAAAAGTCTCAAGAAGATTGTGTACCATCAGAATCAAAGGAATAGAAGCAAATGAGTGTCAGAACAGGACTTGTTAAAGGAAAATAAGAGGAAAAACCAGATCCTTGATGAACAAATCCTCGGGATTTGCTCTGAGTCAAGCATGCAATGCTTGCTTTTAACCAGCTTTCCCAATCAAACCTGGGAATCATCTGGGGCTCTCTCTGAAGCCTCCACCATTTAGAGTACCAGATCCTCTGAATACAAAACATATTTAAGCATTTAACATTTCTCCTGGTGCTCACCTTAGCCAGAAAAATGGGCTGTGCTTAAGAAGGTACTTAAGGGTAAATTACCTGCATAGCTCTTCAAAGGACAAGAAATAAATTCTCTTCAAGTCCTTTGAGTCCTGCAAGTTCCAAGCTGGCTGAAATTTGGGGCTATTTACTGGTTTGCCTTGCTTGGAAGAATGACTGAAATGGAAGATCCTTCTCACTTTCCCTTTTCTGAGGGATCCTAATATGAGACTGAAGAGTAAATGCCATGATGACTGTCAGTAACTGAGCAGAGATTGTTACCTTTGTTTTCTCATTTCCATTCCTAGAGTTCTGTTCAACAAGCAGTGCCTGGAATTAATTCTTCCCAGCGCTTTGTTTATTTTTTTTTAATGAAGGATAATTTTACATACTACAGCATTAACTGTCACTGCATCATTCCTTGCACACAGACTGTAAAATTCCTATGGTTCTCCTCATGGGCTGTGCATTTGGAGCTGTTGTACTTTATTCTTCATGGTTCAGAATTGTATGAAATAATCTCTTACTAAACTTGACTTAGGTTATTTCTCCCCTTCACACCTCTCCTGCTGTACATGGGATGGATGTTTTGATAAAGCTGAATACTTCAGCGTGTTTATCTACTTTACATGACAGATTTATCCAAGTGTAGAAGTGTTAAAGGACTCATTTTTCAGTTAGCAGATCCTGAGATGGGGCTCATTCTGGTCTACGTGAGGGTTGACTTTCCCATTTATATCATAATTTCATTGAGTCAGGTGATGGCAGAGATGCAGATCCTTATTTAAAATAAGATAAATGCATAATTCTAAGAACATGAGGGAGGCCTATGGAAAGTCCTGACCTGCATGTGGAAACTGTTTGTCATGTCCAACACAATGCCAACAATGACAGTGATGTCCCCATCTCTGGCAGTGTTCAAAGTCAGGCTGGATGGGGCTTGGAGCAACCTGGTCTAGTGGAAGGTGTCCTGCCCATGGCAGGGGGTTGGAACAAGATGAACTTTAGGGTCCCTTCAGTTATAGATAGGTCAAAATTCATAAGAAATTAAAATGCTATAAATGGAAAAAGTTATTAATGTGGAATCTAAAATGTGAAATATATCTTGTAAATTGTATATATGTTTAAATTTAGTTGTGTTCAGAGTACACCTTGGCAAGTCTCATGACATCTTGCTCAAGGAAAGTACTAATTAACATAAGAAGTGCAGGCAAGCTCAGGGGATGACCTCAGACCCATGATTTCACCTTACCCAACAAGAATCTTTTTCCATCTGAAAGAAGCAAGAGATAGGATCTGCTGCTCCTTGGACATTGCTGATGAGTGGACCTATTGCTCGAGACACTTCATTTTAATCATATAAGGATTTCTCGGAAAGATCATCATAGGTTGGGATGAGTTACTGGAAACCATCAACCAGAGCACAAAGAGAATCCTTGGACAAATCAACGTCTAAATGGACCCCTGAGCACTGGGCCAGAGGATCATCAGGAGTGAAAAGGACAAAGGATTTCATAGCCAAGAGCAAGAAAAACAGTATAAAAACTGGACTCAAACACCTCAAAGGTAAGTGTGCTTACCTCTCTGAACTGCTGGTGGTCAGAGCTGTGTATGTGTCACCCAGAGTCAAGAACCTGGGCTTGGTCCTGTTTTTCCTTTATAGTGGCTTATTAAGATTGTCAATTTGATAAAAAATAAATTTTATTTGTTTTTATATTAATAATTTGGCTCGCGCAAATTATTAATCCGATGAAATTGACATTTCATTTATAACACTTCCAACCAAATTCATTCTATCATTTTATGATTCCATGATTGTCATAGCTAAGAAAACATAAGTATCAAACACTAAAAGCCTTGTTAAGCAAAGACACGATTTGTAGCCCTGATATCATCAACAAACCATGAAAAATGTGTGAGCAAACACACAAGTGTGCACATGGATCTACCACAGCTCACATTTCTGTCTGTTAAGAGAAACCAGCTGCTAAAGTGAACCTGATAGCTCATGCCAGCCAGTACAAGGCAAGAGGAAATCTCTTCTGGTGAGAAGAGATTCTCTCAGCCCCAGAGTGATCTGTGTTTAACTTACATCTGTAACAAAAATTTGTGTAGTGTAACCATTGCTTCTCTTGTCAATTTTAACTGATCTACATCAAAATTGTAGGGAAAACAAGACAGCAGCAGCATTTCAGTTCTCTCCCTCAAAAATGAAAGAAAAGATTAAACAGAGCAACTTTTAGCAGAAAGGATGATGCTTGGTTATGGAATGAAAAGTTACATTCTTAAAGACAAGACAGGCTACTTAAATCCTCTACCTTCCTATGCATCTTCAGTATTGCATTCTGGAAGGCCAAAAGCCCAAATGTAAGGAGTGTAGAGAGAAGGAGATAATTTGTAAGCAAGGGAAACAGGTTAACAAAAGAGGTTACAGGTTTGGGGTTTTTCTAACAGCAACTTCAGTTTCTGATCTATTCCTAAATTGATTTTGAAGCATACAGATTATGGTAATTTGGTATGCTGATGCATATAAAGATTCCTTGATTAAAGCATATGGTTTATAAGGTTTTTCCTCTCTTGCAGCATGTGGAACAGCTGCACTATTCTGGATTCGATGGCTGTGCCCCACTGGATGGTGAATCAACCACACAAACCATGCAGGGCCATTCAACTCCACATTGCATTGCTCCAGATCTTGACAACTCTGCTGAAAAACAAGAGAATCAGCAGCAAACCAACCCAGGAATCCTCCCAGGTAATACTTTCTTCATTCCTTCCAGCTGCAGAATGATTGCCACATACCAAGGATCCCTTCTTAATTAGCCTTGAAGTACTGCATGGAAAAATGAACACCCCATTTCCTGTTAGTAAACTTTAACAAAAGACTTTAAAGAAATAAGAAACGGCATTCCAACTCCTGAAAACAAAAATCCAGAAGTTGAAAAAAGCATTAAAAAACATCGAGGAGGAATCAACATCAAAGTTTACTACAGCAGAAGTGGCACCTATAACAACAGATATCAAAACTCAGCTTAAAGATATCCAATCTAAAAAAGAGCCCAGATAAACAAACACCACAGGCCTCATCAAAATTCCCCCAAAAGAAAGAGAAATGAACAAAAGAGAAAAGAAAATGATAAGATGGAATCCACACAGATGTAATGGACCACACAGCAAGAGGATCCACACAGGTAGGAGGTCTGGAATTGGCACTAACAAAACAGCTGATGTCACTAATGTCACCTGACACAATGGAAACAAGACAAAAACAAGCAGAAAACCAAAATTTGGGATGTTCAGGCTGGGAAAAATGTTTGTAGAGCTATGAAAACTTAGGAAGAAATTTTTAGGGGAGGTTCTAGAAGACATGAAACCTGCTTGCATATCAGATAATGGCTTTGCAGAGGAAACTGAAAATGCTGGACATTTTAGATTGTTGGAACATCCTTTCACATCTCCTTCCAAGATGCCTAAGGGTGGCTTGGGAATGAAAGTGTAGTGGTTTGGTTCAGATCATCTCTTACTTGCTTATTTTACCTCTGTGACATAAGAATTAAGAGAAAACAAAACAGGCTCAAACTTAAAAGACTCTAAGAAGTTTATTAGCAGACCTAAAAGAAGGAAACAAAAGTTAGAATCAGACTAAACCCTTAGAACACTTTTCCTCCCCACACTTTCTCCACGCTGATAATGTAGAAACAACCCTTGAGATTTCAAGTTTTTCAATCAGACCATCTTTCTCATGCAGAAACAGAGGAAATGCCTGCTAATCTTTTAAGGATAAATTCTTTCCATCTGCCAGGGAGATAAAGCTTCTACAAATATTGTATTTAGAATACCTGGTTTGTGTTTGTCCTACACTGATATTCATTCTTCCAGAACTGAACAGCAATCTGCATTACCAAAAGAGAATGCAACACTAAACATCAAATGAACATATCAGACTCTGAATCAAAAATATCATCTCTTCCTTATATGAGTCTGGAACAGATTTTGAAATTTTAAATGAAGATGGATCTTTGGAGCAAAGAAGTCTGAAGCCAGAAGGGAAAACACCATCTCCCGAAATATCTGTGGGTGACACAGAATGTACGGTTAAAATACATTAAACCTAAACTAAAAATTTGGAATTTCTTGCTGTAAGAGAAAACTGTCAGAAAGTGACATCAGTTTTAAAATGGAATCTGAAACTTCCTAGAAAAAAAAAAAAAAATCAAGTTTTGCTGATGAAGACATCATTTAAAAGCCAAAAGAGATGCTTCAGCTGAACTGAGGGATTCTGAAATGGGAACCGTGATCAACTTTTTCTGGCTGGAAGAAAGATGAAATTGAAATTTGCAAAAGTCTGGAATCTCCTTAAGAAAAAGGAAAGAGCCTGAATTCTTCTCTCCAGAAGTGGAGCAAGCCCAGCTAAAAATGTCATTGGAAATTGCTGACATTTCTGTGCAAGTTCCAACATCAGAACTTAAATTTCATATGTCAGATCCTGGAGGAGAGAGAAGTGTTGAGAACCCTGAGGAGGAGGAAAACACTTTAAAAGGAGAATAGGAGATAAAAGCTGTTGAAGTTGAGACCAAGACACTCTGGAGATGTTTCTAAATGCCAAAATACAAAATACCTGCATTAGGCTGGACATCCTTAAAGGTAGGAAAAGGTGATGCTGATACTGAAAGAAATCTTGGAAAAGCTTCAGGTAGATATTCCTTGAGCTAAAATAAAAATTGGAATAAATATTCCTTAAAATACCTTCCCTGTGCAGCGACCACAATTACATTTGGAAAAGGAGGCATTCCAAAATGAGGAGATTATGTGAAGAGTTCTGGTGTTAGCTTGCCAGAGATGGGAGAAGATATTTCATTACCTGCAAAGAGAACAGGGATTAGAGTGAATATTCCAAAACCAGATATAGTCATAAGTAAAGATAAAGTTCATCTTGGTGCTGAAGGACAAAACTGCATAATTCACAATTCACTGTGTTCTCAGAAGAGCTGTAGAAACCAGAAATATGCGCTTCAAAAACTGACAAAAAAAGAGCAGTTTATCCAAAAGATTTCCTACATGTTCTCTGACTATTCAAGAGCACAAAGTCAAACCACTGGATATAGAGATCCCCAAAGTAGAATCATCTACTGAGTTAGACAATTCAAGAGTAGAATTTAAATGATCATTAGTTGAAATGAATGCAGGTGGAAAACAAAATATATAGATTTTTGTCTTCCAGAGGAAGAGCTGGACATTTTAATTCAAGAGGAAGCAATTAAAACAGGAAAGTTTGTGGGTGAAATGAAAATTACAGGAGAAAATAGTCAAGAAATTTGATAAAAAGGCCTGGGTGTGAATGGTCTACAAGAAAGGGATCAGAAGATGCTGCTTATATTGCAGCAAAGCTGGGAGATGTAATGGTAGACATTTCAGGAGTAAAAAGTGCTAGAGAAGATCCTGAAATAGAATTTCAAGAGGAAAGTGTTGAAAAGGACACGTCTGCGGGAGTGGAAGAGGATGTAGCAGAGCCCAAGAAACCTTGTCACCTGTGGAGACAACAGGCACGGAAAAATTTTAAG
Source organism: Lanius collurio (assembly GCA_020086605.1). NCBI lineage: Eukaryota > Metazoa > Chordata > Aves > Passeriformes > Laniidae > Lanius > Lanius collurio. The sequence continues at coordinate 1,061,821 of JACBWW010000004.1, forward strand.
ATTATGAGATCCCATCAAATGTTCCAGTTTCTCAAACTCTCATTACATCTCCAGCAAGTACTGAACTGATCTTGCTGGAGGAAGAAAAGCATAGTCATTCCAATATTCCTGGAGACACAACCAAATGAGGACTGCCTTTTCTCAACATTCAGTGAAATAAAATAATATCAGTGTTCTGAACTTTCTAGGAACAAAAAATCGAGCTAAACCCAAACCTGACACTTATGAAACTTTGGTATTACATCATTTAACATCAAATTCTCAAGTATATGAATGTGCTGTACTGTGCACAAATAACTGCATTGATATGCTTATGTCTGCCCAAAAGGAAAAAAAAAAACACCATTATTGTCTGCTGAAATGTGCATTTAATGACAGTGCAGTTCTTAGATGTGGTGGGAATGGCTGCTGACAGATCTCTTTTTGCCCATTATGACCCTGAGTTTAATGGATGCGCATGTGCAGAAATACCTTGGTTTGCATCATGTATTGTCTTTCCCCATGGTCTTCTACTTAATACAGGAAAAGCAGACACAGCAAAACACTTGGAAATTGGTTTGTTAATTCCATGCATTTGGTTGTCAGACCATCTCCATGGAGTCCTTATTTCTACACCTTAAAGGAAGGGCCAAATATGTCAATGAGAAATGGTGGCTGCCTGTGTCCACCTGCTCTCTGAAGAAGCTGTTCACTGAGAATTAGGCACAGGTCAGTCATTTGGATAATTCCTCTGAAGTTTTTCCCCCTTACCACCTCACTGTCTGATAGATGCAAAGTAACCATGTCAGACTGCAGTGGCAGACACTGAGGAAGTCCCAAGCACCCCAGGAAAACAGCAGTCGGGGAAATGTGAGGTGTGTAATGAGGGACACCCCATTCCACCAGCAGTTCCTGTCTGCCTGCAAGGCAACCTCCCTGTGAACTTGCCCACAAACTCTGCCCCACCAGGCAACTTACTGAGCACTTGCAAATTTGAGATATTTTCTTCTTATATTTATTTTTTCTATAAAATTTACCCCCATTTTTTTTTCTGATTAGAGTGCAAATGTAGCTTGGAATTCCCATACAAGGGAAATGCTTCCATTGGTCAATCACATGTCAAAAAATATTTTCAAACTGACTCACTGTTCATATGTACTTATTGCTGGGCACTGGGGAAAATCTACCCAGAGGTATTTCCTGTATATGAGCATTAATACAGCGCATGGTCAGTTGTTTTTGTGGGTACAGGATAATAAACCTGTGAAACAGAGCTAATGAAAAGCAGCAGGGGGTGTTTCTATTTTGCAAGACATTTTAATTAGTGAATGAAAATCTCAAAATACTGAGCAGAATCTAGAGAAGAAACAAGGGAGGAGAGCACTAAAAACAACTCCAACTCAGTATGTTCTTTGCAGGCAAATATGAAAAGTCAGTGTTTTCTGTAGGATGTGCCTTAAAACTCTGCATGAATGACAACATGCACTGGTTTGTAAAGGTGAGTATATGAACCCTGCAGGGGCTCAGGGAGGAAGGCTGCTGGGAGGGAAGGGACATCAGAGTGGTTGAACATCTGAGCTGTGCCTTGGTCATAGAAAGGGTCTCACCTGGGGTGAGCTCCAAGTTAAAGGGTGCATTGAGGTCCCTGAATGGAAGAAGTAGAAAAACAGTTTGGTTTTGAGGTCAGATTTGTAGGTGAAGTGAGTCAGTTACTCAGCTGATATGAAGGGACAATCCCCAAGGGGTTTAAGGAACATTTGCCAGCCTTGAGGTGGTGTTACCATGTCTTTCAAGGGAATGTGAATTTTACCTGGGAGGTGATATTTTGTTTTTAAACCTCTGAGTAGAACAACTTGGACTGATCAAAATTTGGTGGGAGAATGTCTGCAGGCTCCTAAAAATCTTATTGGGAATAAAAAACCAGCTTGGGAAAAAAAGAAAGAGAGATAGGGATACAAAGGACAAAAAAAGGATTGTTGGAGTTGGCATTTCATTATTGAGGAATGATGTCTTAGTTAAAAAAGGGAGATGATCTGATCAGGCAAGAGAAAAAAACATCCATCAGCTGGGGTGAAAATGTGTTGGTATTGTGCCTGTGTTTTGATGCATTGGTGAAAACACACTAAATAAACCAGATATTCTGAAAGAGAGCTGCCAAACATTATAAACTCACTCTGCTGAAAACCACTTGAAATCAAGAAGTAATGGTGTTGGCAGGAGCCCATGTCCCCTTCCAGAATGGCTTCTTCCAGCAGGCTACACCAGAACTGTTCTCCCTGCCACGAACAATGAGGTGGAATGTGAGGTGATGGGTGGAGGAGGGAGTAATGGGTATTGCTTTGGCTGGCAAAATAACATTGTGGCTTAAATGCCATGAGTGGGAACCTATCTAGGTATTGTTCAAACTTCCCCTTTGCCCACAGCATAACTGACAAAAGTTTTCCCCCATGAAAATAATGGGGAAATTCGTATTGGTCCTATTTTGATGTGGGGGAGAAAAGCTGCAACTCCCACTAGTGCCAATGAAAATTATTAGAGGTCACAGTAGTCACTATCACTTCATTAAATATGAGCATTGATGCTGCTTTTGTAGCAATAAATATTAATATTTGCAATGCCCCAGGTTGTGTGGTTTGTGAAGTTTAATGTGCCCAGCAGAGCTCCCTAAAGGTGAATGACCCCACAGACTCCCTAACAACCTAAAACCTTCTCTTTCTGGTGATTTAGAAAACCAGTCTTGCTCTGCTGCTGTAGCTGTTAGTTTTCAAGGCTTTCATTACCTACAGAGAAATGATGTTTGACACAATTCTGTAGTTACTGAGAACAATAGTTTTATTACACACTGCACCTAATACATCAAACTCCACATACGCCTGGATGCAGACAAGATAATTTTTAAATCTTTATCTGAGTCATGCAGGACAGCTATATCATTGGTAGAGACCACCAGAATTACAGAAGACAGGGCAAAAAAATAATAGAATAGAACTTGTTTACATATCAAACAGTGATTTTTTTTGCTGTAGGTAGTCTATTCTATGACTTTAGCACTGTTGTATCATCTGCTGAAACAGCTGGTACTTGCTGTTGGTAGCAACAGGATGCTGTAAAAAATAATCCTCTAGTTTAGATCCAATTTTCTCTCATTCCTAAAAGCACTCTCTACCCTGAAATAAATGTACTCTGCTTTTGCCATTATTCTCCAACATGAACCTCGGGTGAGAAGCCCAATTCAAGTGAGATGAAAATGTATAAGCCAAACATGTTAAGTCTTACTGATGGTGACTTAAGTCATGCTGATATCTCCATACTTCTAATGGCTCTGACTGTCCTTCTCCACTTCTTAGGTGATGGGGGAAGACTACCTAACACAGCAAAGTATCCTCATCCACAAGGAAATTGCTTTCATCAAAGTGTTAGGTTTTAACAAATGAACCTGCCGCTGGAACAAAAGAAATTCTGTTATCTGTGCCCCAGACTAGGATTCACATGTAGATTAGTCGGGCTGAGGGCAGGCGTGGTGGGGTTGGCTCACAATCTGAATCAGGCTTAAGGGAGAGGACCATCACTTTTTTTCCTTAAAAGACTGAGTTTCTCATGAAGAAATGCAGTGTGTGGCTAATAAATTACAGGTTTATTAAGAACTCCCCTAAGAATACTCAGAGTGAGACGAGAATTAATTCATTATTCATCAGCAAAGCTGCTCAGACTCGGGAAGCGTTTGCGGTGCGGATTAATGTGCGGCGCTCTCGCAGGAGCAGCCTGGGTTAAACAAGCTGCCAGCTCGCTGCCGTCAGGAGATCCTCACCTGGCTGCCTGCAGTTCTCTGCAGCTCTCTGGAGGTAATTGTATCCCAGCTGCTCCCAGTTCTTTGCTGATATCTTGTGTTTTAAATGGCCTGCAAGGTAGTTTTCTGCAAGGAATGAAGTCTCCCTTCTGCTCTGCTGGTCGTGTGCTCTCCCTACACAGAGGCACCTGATACTGGATAATATTCGAGAGCTCAGGGCTTTGTTTTGTGTGGCATTTATAGCAACTCCTCCTTGCTGAGAGTTTTGTGCTGTATAAGGCATCTCCCACGGTGCTGGAAGCATCTGTTGTCTGGTTTTAATGATATTTTTCATAACACCCCTGTACGCTGCCTTATGCCTGGAGCTCTTGTCTCTGGTCCCTGCTTTCCCCATGGCCTGTCTCTCACTAAAGTGGAATCGTGCACTTGGCAAAGGCACACCAAGCACTCTGAGATTGTTTCTGTGAGTTTGCAGTCCTTGCAGGAGCCTAGAGGGTTGCCACTTGCTGATTCTCCCTCTCTCCCTAAATTTCTGTATAGTCCACTACAGGTTCATGGTCCTCTCTCTTTCCCTTCCTTTTCTGAGTGAAAGATTTCTGAGGTTTCACCATCTCTGTTATTGTTTTAATTTGTCACTGCTGGAGATGTGCCACTCCTGTAGAAAAGGCCCATTTTCTCCATCTAGCAAAAAGTTTTGGGTTTTTTTTTTTGTTTTATTGGAAAGAAAAGGAGAAAAAAAGTTTCAGTTTTCAGGAAACCTTGAACACTCTCCCCTTGTGCTTTGTTACTTGCCAGTGGAAAGAGATTGTTAGATTATTTAGCCCAACATTCACTCATTTGTATTTCCAGCCTCTCGATTTCTAGGAATTTGTCGCTGCCTTTGTGCAATTCTTCTTGCCTTTTCTGGTCTCCTGACTTTCCCTAGGGTTTAATAAAACTTAATATTTTCTCAACTTCTTGGATGCCCTCAACAATCATTTTTACAGCACAGGGGTATAATAATAATTTTCAATTCTATTTCAATCCTTTCATACCCTTCCAGCAGTAAGTGGATACGGTCTTGTGAGAATGTTTATATGGAGTTGTTAAGTTTATTGAAACCTATTTTGATTCAAAAGTAGGATATCCTTTTGCTGGATATGCTTTTCCCAGGCTATGTGAGTTCTTTCAGTCTCTTAGGCCAAAACTCTGCGAGCATTTATGCGTGTATTTGATTTTACAAATTAATTTCACTGGGACTGTCTCTGTGCAAGCTCTTGAGGAATCAAAGCCTTCCTGATGCCACCTCCTTCCTTTCATGCAAAACCTCTCTGCTATGGGGTCATCTAGTAATGTCTTTCAGGAGAGGCTCTGTTTAAGGTTTGCTGCAGGACAGATATCAGAAGAGACTCTGTCTTGTGTTCCCTGAGGAGCAGGGGTGGATCTGCTGGCTCACCTGGGAACGTGGGGCTTCGGTGCTCCTCTGGCCCAGAGTTAATGAGCAATCATTTACAAGAGTGGGAGGAACTCCTGCTCAGGGCATGATGCTTGACAGATCATATTATCATAGACTGACAGAATGGTTTGGGTTGAAAATGACCTTAAAGATTATCCAGTGCCAGCCCCCTGTTGAAAAGTTACAATTTCCCATTTTACACATGCAAGGGAGATCCCAGCTGTTTTGTGGTTTACTATTTTAGAGTAAAGGAAAGCAAGTTCCCTGAGTAGTTGGAGGAAGCTGGTTAAACTCTCCATCCTTGAGAGATGGGAGCATGGAGGGAAAAATCTGACCCATGTGTCTTTGTCGTCTTCTGACCTTAAAATTTTTGCTTTATGTAGATTATTTCGGTTGACTTTCTTTATTTTTCTTTTTTTTTTCTCTTATGAGGGTTGTGCATGATAAGGCAGAGGAGAAAGAAGATGTAAATCCAAACACAAACCTCCAAAATGGGTTTGAAACAAGCTAAGTGATGTCTATGAATTAAAAACAGTGTTTGGGTTTCTCCTTCTCATGCCTTTGCAAGCTATGGCTGTGTACACATGAACAGCTATTGCATCCTCAGAATCACAGTGGATCACTTTAAAGATTAAACTACTATTTTCTGAATTAAATCTATCATGAAAATGCAGCATCTTCTGGGGCTGCTTTCTGTCATCCCTCAGCATTAAAACCTTGAAGTGAGCAGGTTTTTTCAAGTGTGCAAGCAATTCTCTTTTTTCTTTGGACAGTGTTTAAAGTGGATGCTTAACTTCTGCAGCATGGGAGAAGTCTTGTCTCATTAATTTTTACCCCACTTCTACATCACACACAGAGTAAAAAAAGGGCTATAGAAAAGTGATGAATAACTTATTTTCTCCAAATCCATCTCTTGAGTTTCTGGAGCTGTTCATTTGTGTACCAGTGGTAGATATTGAGCTCCTGCTTTCTATGTAAAAGCAGGATTATGATTATGAAAGGGAAATGACAGCTAGCTGATGAATAGGTAACTTTATCAAGATTGTTTTCATCATGCTGCTGGGATAAGGAATAATCTGTAATTAGAATGCTGTTGAAGTTTTTAGCCTGGAATCATTCCACATCTTCTCTGACAGAAGATTCTTCTGATGTTTGCTAATGTCTTAATTGCAGTTTTGCATTTGCCCCTTACTAAATCTATGCCTAGCTATGCAGTAATGAGTATGATCATTTAATATGTTCTCCTGATCAGTTAGGAGATGACCAAAGATAGGACTATGAATTAGTAAATTTCAGAACCATGAAAAAGTAGAAATCCTTTATCTCCATTTAGATACGTTTTGGAATCCCTATGAAACTTAAGTAACAGGAGATTTAATTTTTTAAAAAAATTTTTAAACAAGTCTGAATCTTGATGATTATTATGAAAAAATGGTTAAAATTTATTTGCTATTGCATGTTTAGTCTCATCACCAGCAGTGAAATATTTAAATGTACTTTGGCATCTAAGCTGCCACCATCAGCTATCCCACCTGGAGACTTCCCATTTCCTTAGGGAGCCATTTGAGATTCTCTGCAAGATTAGGAAAGCAATGTTTTTTCTTTGCTCACATGCAAACTTGTTCCTAAAATTTTGTTTTTTAAAGCTATGGCACCCAGAAATTTGTTTTCATTATCGATACTGGACTAGGGCTGCAGTGAAGGCCACAGTTGATGGGGAACCCAAAGCTTCCTGTAAGTCCCAGTTGCTCTCTCAACCTTTGGCCAGGGGCCCCTGACAGTCCTGCTGGGTGGCACATCCCTCTCCTGCCCCTTGCTTCCTTCTGGGGGCTGTGCTGCTCCCCTTCCCCTCTCCAACAGTAGATGGGGATGCTCCATTGATAGAACAGATCCTCTCTGCTGCCTCAGAGTGTGACAAAGAATTAATTCTGCACTTATTTAGACTTCAGACAGAAATGCAGATCCCCATCCCCAAAACTCTGATGCTTATCAAGTAACATCCCAGATTATCTGAGCTCTGCTCTGTGTTTACTATGTGAGGCAGAAACAGGACAGTTTAGAAACTGCAATTTTAAGAAATCCTTGCCTTTTTGTGTGTTTGTTTTTGACTCCCATTATTCTGCCTGAAGGAATTCTGTGGTGCATGGTGACCCTTGGCAGCTGACTACAGGAGCTGGGAAGCTGCACTTTGCCCAGGGAGTGTCACCATACATTTTTCAGTGCCACCTGTCTCATTTGTAGCAGGGATTGCTGCCTTCTTGCTGGATAACCTGCAGGAGGGAATGACTGGCATCACAGCCCTTTTCCCACTTCAGGCATAGCAAACTCCTACTCAGTGTGACAGGCAGAGCTGAGATGGGGATAACAGGGAGGGGCAGAGTTTAAATGGTCAAAAGTGGCTAGGAATGAGGATGTGGATGTGACTGGGGAGGGTATTAAGCTCTGTAACCAGTGTTCACAGACTAAGCTGAACAAGTTTTTGGGCATGTTTCTGGTGAAGTTGGTGCTGATGCTGATAGGAACATCTATGGCTCTGAGGAACAGCTTGGGCTTGCAGTAGCCGACTTGTTCATCAAGTGGAATTGGAGTCTGATAGATGAGAAATTGTCTTCTGTGTTGGGGTTTGCCCCAGGCCCCGAGCCCTCTGTTGCTCCCTTGCTTTTCATATACCCTGGATCCTGAGCCTCTGCACCAGAGCAGCAGTGCCTGGTCCTTGCTGATACAGAAAGTCATTCATCTTCTTGTGTCTTGCTGAGCAGAGCAATAGAGGTTTCAAGCAGGCAGGGCTTCTGGTTTCTGGAAAATAAGCTAACAAACTCCACTTTGCAAGATTACCATTTCCTCCTACTATTTTTGGAAGTGTTTATTTTAAAACCCTGAAATTAATCTCAAGAATGCCAAGCAGCACTTTAAAGGAGGAGGGGTGATGGGGCCTGGGGAGGAGGGAACTAGAGGAGAGCTTATGTCACTGAGTTTTTGTCGTGTAATTGAGTTTGTTCTTTAATCACAAAAACAGTCATTTGGTTCTGTCACTGCAGTACACCCTTCTCTCTTCTGATTCCTGCCATTTTAGGCAAACACTGCATACAGTACAAAGGCCTTTGCAGAGTTATTAATCATGTTTGGCAGCCAGGCTGCACTAATCTACTGTCTGGAAGCAGGGAAAGTACTCACTTGTGTGTTTTGAGATGTAGTCATTAAAGTTCTTTATACCTTTGTTGCTGCAATGAGAACTGCAGGGAAAAATTGGATGACCATGGGAAAAGCAGAGCTCCTCAGCCCTTCTCTCCATTGTGTTAATCTGTGCTGGGGCCAGAGCTGGGTCAAAATGGACATTGTTTTGTGGGATACAGTTGGTGCAAAGCACAGGGGAAGTGGTGGCTGTGGTGGTGTAACACAAATTTCACAGCAGTTGGATGGGAAGGGTAAGACTTTGTAACACCTTGCCTAAGGTACCTGGTGGTTTAGGAATTGGGAAGGAATAAGAACTTTCCTGGCCTGATTCCCATCAGGAATTTTGAAACAAGGATCCCTGTTGAAGGTAGATAACTGGATGGTAAAGGGATCAAAGCCTCTTTCTTTCCCTTCAGCCCAGTGGCCACTTCCTTCATGTCTACATCTGGAATGTGTCAGGCATGGAAAAGTGGTGCCAGTAATTCAGAACTTGGAGCTAGCAGAAAGTGACTGCAGGTGTGTGCTGTACTCCATCAATCAGATCTCCACAGGTGCCAGGGTAGCAGCTCACCTGCAAATAAAGCCATTGCTTTGGCTCTGAATACCCCCAAGTTTCAGCTGTACCTGAAGTTAAGCACTGACACACATTAACTATTCTGTGTCTGAAAAAGGGCTCCTTCCAGTGAAGAAGGAGAAGCTGACTGCCAGCCTCAAAAAGACTTGCAGTGTGTCAATTCTGGGCATAGATTTTTGGTCTAACTCTATGACCCAGCATGCAGGGAAAAGAAGCCAGATCTGTGTTTGCAAAAGGGTTGCTCATGGCAGACAGATCTGTGGTGATTTTTCGCATCATTGATGGCCAGCACATGGATGCTCTGTAGGTGACACAGAGCAGAATAGTGGCACAGGATGCTCCTAGACAGGAATAGTATGATCCATCCTTCAGCTCTTTTATTTTCCTTCACTCCTTCTTTATTCATACACAGTGCTGCACTTCTGTTAGGCACTTCCTGAGCAGGTGGATTTTAAATGAAGTTTTCCTATTGCCAAATAATTGAAATGAAAGCTAATGGTGTGCATCACTTCTTGTTTAGAGGTAAAAGGGGTCTAGGTAAAGGTGCTTCTAATTTTTTGGCTTCTTACCAACAGTAAAGAGTTTCTTAAAGAGTGTTAGCAATTAATTCAAGGTCTGTCTAATCCATTTCCAAGAGAGTTAATCCACTTATTTCTTTTTTAAAAAATCTGAAGTTACAATGAAATCGATGAGTCAACATATTCCTCTTAATTTACCTCAAAAATTTGAAGCTGAAAGTTTTGGGTAAACCAGAAAGATATAAATATGGTTTTTCACAGGAGAAATATTCCCTATTCTGGCTGAGAAGTTATGGATGCTAAAGCTCATCTTCCTGTGGGTAAGGAAGGCCAGCACCAGTGATGCTCCAAGATCATGTTCTCTTCATGTGCCTTGAAGTGGAAAGGGCACTGGAAACTGGAACTGGAAAGGGCTAAGCAAACCACTTGATCTATCTTCTTTTCTTCAGTCTGAGCTGGTCTTTCTTTCAGTTACCTTTTGAGAATTTTTAATACAGTAGGAAATGGCAAAGGCAGCAGATTGCTTTTCATGGACTTGGTATACAATGGCTTTAAACTGTATTAATTTACCATCCTGAAAACATAATGGAACAGTAAAGACTCTGTGATCTGCAGTGGAACTCAAAAGAGATTAAATTCCCTCTTTTGCTGTACAGGATGACATTGTGTGTTGCATTACACAGCACAAAAATACGTCTGAGGTACCCCTTGAATTTGGTGTAGTACACAGTGAAATTAGTGTGTAAGAGAGGTACAGAGAGGTCCAGTCTTAGCTGAAAAACCTCTGTAACAGCCAATGTTTTTAATAACAAAGAGTTTTCAAGTAAGAAATGATTTCATGAAAACCGGAATAGTTTATGAAATCATTTTCCTGCTCAAGATTTCTAAGAGTTTTGCATTTCAGGTTTTTCTGAGATAGATTTAATATTTCTTTTCATTTTCTCTAGTTTTTCTCTTATGCTTTTGTTCTCCAAGTATGCTGTTTGTATGTTCCTATTCCATCAAACCTGATGGAAAGATTCCATTTTGAGAAAAAAAACCTCTCATTTGCAACTTCTGTATCTTCCCCCTCTTTCTTTAGAAGTGGTCTATGCTCCACAGATCACGGTGGAAAGACATTCCCTAATAGTGATTTTTTTTTTTTTTGCAGTGTTTAATTTATTTTTTTATCTGTGCTTCCCTGTTATGGAGAGTATCATGAGGTGTCACTGGGGATTTGCATATCAGCTACTGGATTCAAATTTTCAATTGCTGGGCAGTGGCCTTGGATTTATTGCTATTATTGACCAGACTGGATGCTACCCCTGAGGAAATGATCTCATGCACCACGAAAATGCTGAACACACCAGCAAAGCCCATCCTCCTTCAGAGCACCAAGAGGGGATGAAGAGCTGCTGGGGTTGCCATCCCACCCTCCATCCCCAAGCATCCCTGGGACACTGAGATGCATCATCAGGGCCCCAGTGGTGCTGGGAGCCTGCAGGAGCAGCCACTGCTGAGCCCCAGGGTTTTGTTCATTGCACAGGTTAATGGCAGTGGTGCTTTCCCTCCGTTCCTGCAGCTCTGTCTGGGGTGAGCTGTCTCCAGACAGTCCTGGCAGCTTGCTCTGAATCTTAAGATGTGGGGTCATCTCCAAATGCTGAAGTCTGTGTTTCCATGTATTCTGGAGAAGAAAATATGACTGTTCAACAATTCCATTATCATGAAATGGAGGGAAAAGTGACAGCGACTGAAATGGATTTCCTGTGCCTTACTCTGCAAGTTTTCTGGTGATGATCTGCACAGCTTTCCAGAATGTTTAGGGATAAAAATGTTCTTTGGTTCCCCAAATTTTGGGTGTTTGCCCAGTGGGGTAAATGCTTGTGTCTGAGGATGAGGAAGAGGGGAAGAAAATTGTTCACAAAATCCTCAATTAAGGCTTGACCAGCTGAACCTGTAAAGCTCAAGAAGGTGTAAGCACTATTTTAACAATCATCCAAAGATAAATATGTCTCTTTTTTCCTCAATTAAACAAACAGGAAATATTCTAGTGGATGGACAGAAAGCAGAGCTAATGCAGGCATCTCTCCCTCAGAGAGGGTAATTTTTGTCATAAATCCTGTTTTTTACAGTCCCGAAGTTGTGCTACTAATTTGATATTTTTCACTGCTGCTGCATTTTTTGTGACAGTATGTCTTAAACTGCAGTCCTGAGCTGTTAAATTCTATTAGCCAATATATTTATATTTTCATTTTAGAGTACTTTCATAACACGTTGAAGCAGCAGTAGCTTCACCTGTCTGAGACTTCCATACTCAAAAAGATGAAGGTCGTAGCTGGCATTCCCTGATGAGGAGCCTGCTTGATGAGAGGTGAAGTGAGACTGGAAGGATTCTTCTCATCCTGGATGTGCCCAAGCCAGGTACAAGATACTCAGCAGTGAGCTCTTTATTAGGGAACACCTGATGGACAAAATTGTCTGGCTAAAATGACACCATGGAGCCCACTCTCCATCTGGCTTCTTACTCTGGCAAAAGAACCCTATATTTAAGAGGGCAGTAGCTATTTTAAAAGGTCCCTCTACCAAACCTTTTTCCCTAAACACCATCTGAACCACAGACACATGAGTTTGGGGTGGAGAAAACGGATTTAAAAATTGCTGGCTGTAAATGCTAAGGGTTTGTGGTGATTACAAACATCCCCATGGCTGGGAATTGTCTTGCTGCAGCCATAACTCACAGTGGGGTGTGGCTGGGATCTGGACCTGCTTTGATACCATGGTACTTTGATTAAGTAGGAGTGTATCTATTCACACAGAAAGCTGCCACTGGCTCTTTTGCTCCCCAGATCTGATGCAGAGGTACCTAAAGTTCCTCTTAACCAACTTAGCTGTTGAAATAATAGAGATATTTACAATTGCTTTTGGTTATTTGAAGTTTACAATTATCTTTGGCCCTATGAGTTTATCTACAAACATTGGCTCTCACACATGAATCAGATCACTGCCTCAGCAAATAATGACCTAGAGCCCAAATTCTATTGTTTGCACAAATACCACCTGACATGGGAAAAAATTTAGAATTGTAAAATGTAAATCCGAGCCTTGTCTCCTCAGGCACTCGAGTGGAAGAAATCAGATTCTGAGAGGCACCACCTTGTAGAAAGAGATTTTTAGATTCTAGTGTGACTCACTCTGATATTCTCCATGACAATCTTTCTTGTCTGCTAAATTAGCTCATGGGTAATGTTTGTTAAGTCATGATGTCTTAAAGACTCTGCAACTGGCTTCCAAGAAAAACTAATTTTAGCTCAGATGTTTCTGAAGACTTGGAATAGGTCTCCTGATTCATCAGGTCTTTCTTACAGTCTCCCAGAAGGCAACCAAAATCTGTCTTGGATGAAGTTAGAATTTCCCTTCACCTCTGTTCTCACTGGAAGATTTTCCAGATCTCATTTCTTTCTTTTTTTTTTTTTTTTTCTCCACACATTGAATATATCCTTATTGTAATACAATCACAAAAAAGTACGTTTTCAAGGTGTTGTATCTAATTGTCAGTTTATTTTGCATGTAAATTCCAGTATTTCAAAGAGTGCAATTAAATATTCTGTGTATCATTTAAAATATTTACAATTCTCTTAGCCAGATAAGACACAATATTTTTAGTTGAAGATATTCCCCAGACATCTGCTTTTTTCTAGCCCATATGGTGGAATGTGTGTCACATCTCATCTGTAGGTTATGCTGTATAATTGCTGCCAAAAAGGATTCTGAGTTACTATCTAAAGCAAAGCTACTCAGTAATCTGACAAAAACCCTTTCCAGAGCTGTCTTTTGTAATCTCAGAGCAACCAGACACCAGTGTCATATTCTGCCCTTTGTTTTGGAATAGTGTTGGAACGTGAGGGAATCATTCGTGGTGTGCTGGCTTAGCCCAAGACCCTCTTGAACAAGAGGTTATTCACAATCCTCAGCTGATCTGTGCCTGTCCCACCAAGGACCCTTCACCAATGGATTTTTTTCTCTGCTCTTGCTAACATAATCCAAAGGCTGCAGTGAAACTCTCTTGGTCACTACCTAGAGATTAAATAACAAAAATGTATACTGATGCTGTTTTGTTGCTAGATCTACAGTTTTCATACTGGATTCAGACTTTCCCTGCAACTTTTGGGGCAGTGAGGTTTGGTTTAGGACGTTCTCCAATTAAACTGTAATTTATAAACTGTACTAAATGTGATTTATAAATTATATTCTGGTATTTCAGCTAGATTTAAATGGCTGAGAAAAAGAGAGACAGGGAATACAGGGAATCATAGAATCTTAAAAGGTGGGAATAGACCACCTAGTCCCTACACCCCTGCCATGGCAGGGACACCTTCTGCCAGACCAGGTTGCTCAGAGCCCCATCCAGCCTGGCCTTGGGCATTCCCAGGGATGGGGCAGCCAGAGCTGCTCTGGGCAGCCTGTGCCAGGGCCTCACACCCTCACAGTAAAATATTTCCTCCTAATATCTAACCTGAGTTTCTCCTCTTTCAATTTGTGCCCAATTATCCTGTCACTAAAGTTCCTGACAAAGAGTCCCTCTCTGCCTTCCCTCTATCCCCCTCAGATACTGAAAGGTGCTGTCAGGTCTCCACACAACCTTCTCTTCTCCAGGCTGAACAGCTCCAGCTTTCTCAGGGAGAGCCTTGTAGGGGAGATGTTCCAGTTGTCTTATCAGCTTCATAACCTCCTCTGGACTTTCTCCAACAGTTCCATGTCTTTCTCACGTTGGGGACACCAGAGTGTCCCAGCCAGTTCTTCATCCACCAAGTAGTCCATCCATCAAATCCACGTGTCTTCAATTTGGAGACAAGGATGTCATGCAGGACAGTATCATATATATATATATGAAATCCTTGTACACAGATTTGACACCAAGAATTAATGTAATTAAGATTCTGAAGTTTGATTAGTGCCTAGAGACATCCCAGGTTCATATCCTGTTGGTTGCCTTTTGCTTATGCCAGAGGTGGAAGTGTGTAAGAGTGGATGTACATTTTAGCAAGAGCCTATATTGCTCATTGTGCTTTAAAACTTCTGTACTACGATGTCTGTTCTGCAACAACAGGAGTCCCTGAGACTCTCATTTGACCTGTGTGACCTCTCTGTGCTCTCTGAAGCATTTTGAGCATCTGTGTGATGAGGGGTTCTACTTTTACACCAATGTATGTTGTTATTGGGTTAATTACCCAATACTGGCATCTGGTTGAGTTTAAAATCACTGCTGAAAAGTTTCTGTACCTGGTGCTCAAAGGATGCCTTATAAGCCTCTTCTTTCTCCTTAATGATGTCAGCTTCTTCATCATCCCTGTGGAGTCAGCTGCAGTTCCTGGACAATTATTGTAGAAAGTCATGTGTAGGATATCAGCTCAATAAACCCATTTTTCCTGTGTTGTTTATCAGCTAGGATCTGCTTAGATTCATGCATTTATTCTGGAGGCAAGTGATGTTTGCATGCAATCTTCTTACTATATATGTATTTTTCTGTTCTGTTGTTTAATCCAAACATGGTGTTTGCAGCAGATTTTTGCAGGGAAGAGGAACTGAGCTTTTTAACAAGGTAAGGAATGTAGAAGTTTCACTCTATTTTCATGTCCTAATCCTGAAAGAGGTGAAAGGAAAACACCATTAGCCTGCAAAAACCCCTTTTCACTTTTTTGCTCACCCTAACCCTTTCCATTTGAAGAATTGCCTGTTCCTTTCCCACCACTGAGGGAGAGGTGTGAAATGTCCTTTAACTTTGTCTGAGTCCTTTGAGTAAATCCTATTGCTGGATTGTCTCAGTTCAGCTGTTCTCTGTTGTAGAGACCTTAGAGAGTGTCTTCCAATTGTTGTCCCTATTACCCATCTGTGACATTTACTTTCTCTTGCTGTGATTCTTGTCCCCTCCCACTCTCAGCAGAGGTGGGTGGTGGAGAATAATTGCACCCTTTTTTATTTAGGTTTTGGTGCCTTTCACCAGAATTTTTATAGACCTCTTGATATTCTGAGGACCTGTCTTCGCCTTTCCCAAGTCTATAATTATTCTTGTTATCTTTAATTAATATGTGCACGTAGGTATATCGAATTAATTCCTTCTCTTTCCTTGCCTTATTAAAGCTCTGCAATAGGGGCAGTTTTGTTATTCTTTCTGTGATGAAGTTCCTGGGAGTAGTTGTGTAGCTCTTACTGGCCAAGAACAATCAACATAAACCTAATTCTGACCTTTCTGCTTGGTGCACTGAAAACTGAGGTGCTTTAGAAGCAGCACAGCACACATTCATCCCACTTCTTGTTTTCCCATTGGGACTTGATGGAGTGAGGCTCTGATGTGTTTGGGGCCTCTCCATTATTGCTTAAGAGAGGAGGGTTTGCTGCTTTTTTGTAGGGTCACCACCCCCATTAAAGAGCCCTGGTCAGCATAATTGGGTGGCAGGCTGCAATGAGATGTTGCTCTGCCAAAAGCTGGCCTAGAGTATCAAAGGGAAGTAATAACTTTTCCACTCTATTTTTCTTGCAATATAAGTTATGTTCACTCACATGTATTCAGAGTAAGATATGCCAAGACCCTCTGTGGTGTTGGAGAGATATTTTAGAGATAAAAACAGATATGTTATAAAAAATGTATCAGAATGATGGAAGGGTTTGAGTTGAAAGGGACCTCAAAGACCACTTAGTTCTAACTCCTCTGTCTTGGGCAGGGACACCTTCCACTAGACCAGGTGGTGTATAAATATGTATTAGGCCCTCAATTCAAGGAGGTATTTGCAGTGCTTTAAGGGACAGCTTATGGGATATGTTGAACCACAGCATTCTGAGCATGGTCAGACACAACACTAAATTGCAGAAGTCCATTAAAAAGCACAAAACAATGCAGATTTTGGGATGCATGTGTTCTCATTTTTGTGTCCATGAAGGAGCTGGACTGCAAAAATGTTTCTGTTGTATCTATTTTGCTCTCCTTGACAGCTCCCCATGGGGTGTCAGGAAAGGTGCTGGTGACAGAGACCAAAGTGCTGCTGCTGCTGGGAGGGGGCTCTGCTTTCCTCTCCCACTACAGAGATGCAGGCAGCACTTGCCTGTGGGCACAGGGACTGGCCAGAGAGGAGCATCCAGAGCTTGGCTAATGAGCACCAATTAAAAACCTGACCCAGTGTAACCCAGCATGGGCAGGAAGGGCAGAAATCACAGGTGAGGAGCAAAAGGCCCAAAGCTTTTCAAGTAGCCTTTTATGCAAATAATGCAAAAGCCTTTCACTTGCCTATATTAATCTTGAAGAAATTAGCATTTAATTTCTATAATTAGCCTTTCATGCACTCCAAGGATGTGAGCATACACTTACACACTCATTCCTGTTTCTTTTAAATCTTGAAGGCTTTGCCACTCGGTTGCTAAGGGGAAGCAAAGATTGGAGTCGGAGAGGAACAAAAAGCAGAACTCGCTCCCAGGTGTTGGTGAATCATCAGGAAATGAAGGTTTTTAATAATGTCTAGAGGAAGTCATAGGGGAAATGTGGGGGTGTAAATTCAGTTTTCCTGAAAGGTGCAGAGCCTGACAGAGCAGGGACTGCTGTCCAGTGAGTGCAGAGAACCAGAGGGGACAGGGCTGGTGCTGTGCATGTGTCCTCTCTGCCTGAGTCACCACCTGGACAGGATGGTCCTGAGCATCAGACCAGTACCCTTGGTGTTCCTTTGGGAAACGATGGCCTGAAGGGAGTCTGTTCAGTGCAGAGAAGAAAGGGTTTTTTTTTTAAGAAAAGAGAACACACCATGGAGGCACAAAGTCTTAAATCATATGAAAATTGACCAATGTTTTTAATTTCCTTAATTTCAAAACCAGGAAAATACTAGGTGGAGCAGTAAGCTAATGAATAAAAAGATGAGAACTGGAATGAATTCTCCCACATATGTTGATGATAACTCAGTCTGTGAAGTAAACCTAGGGCCTTTTACACCATGAATTTCCAAAGTTAGTACTGTTTCTTAAATGTATATTTCAATATTTGCACCATAAATCTGATCCTGAGAGTTGCATTTTTAGTCCTGTGGCTGAAATTCCCCAGTCAGAAATTGATGCAGATCAAATGTTGAATTTCAAATATGTGCAGCAATCCACAGATCAAAGATTGTGCATGAAAATCTTAGCAAACAGCTAAGAAAAAAATCCTGTACTCTGCTTGTAGGTAGCTGGCAAACAAGAAGAGCTGGGGGGTGAGAATGACTGGAGCGATTTACTATGAAATACCTACTGGGATGTAGTTTGTCATCTGTGGCTGAACATCATAAAGTGCTGCTGCAGCTCTGCCAATAAAATACTGATAGTGGAGTTGCTGCCCAGCTGGAGCTTTCTCACAAAACAGATATAATTATTTAGATTCTGTAGTCTTTGGACATTGATCACTTCAACAAAGACATCCCACCATTATCAGGTGCCAGGTGATCTATGTTAGTGTTCTGTAAGGGGTTCACACCTACCTGCTGTTCTCTCAGCAGCTTCTGCCATGAGCCTGGCGTGTATTGAATGGTTTTATTCCAGCTCAGAAGAGCTGAGCTGACTTGAGCCCTTGCCAGGGGTTGGGTGTATCACCTTCCAAGCTGTGTTCAGCCACCATTGCAGCCTCCTACTCCATGCACTCTGCCACTCAGGCTCTTTCCCTCAGGAAGGGGTTTTCTGTCCATCTCATCACTCCCTTTCTTGTGGATGCTGTGGCTTAATCCACCTGGTGGTAATACCCAACACATATATCTTCCTGGGATACCTTCTCTGCACCAACCTCCCCAAGGGAAAGACTGAAGACAGATGAGAATGATTAATTAGGAGAATTAGACCTCAAGTGTTGCTGAAAATCAACCAGTCAAGCAAGATAAAAGACAACAGGCAAATGAGAAGTTTTCAGAATAATCCTCTCTTCCTCAAACCACTAAGAAAAAAATGTTGGTATTCTATATTCTATTGACTGTACCAAACCCCCACCTGGAGATGGAAGTGGTATCCTTTCATCTAAAAGGAACTACAAGAATTAAACAGTAGCCAAATGTCAGCTTGGTTAGTCAATAATAATGCTTCTGACTTTCTCCTGATGCTCAAATACTGCAGAGCTTTGCCAAGGAGATTATTTTCTGTCCCTATTTGTTTGGGGATTTCAGAGCCTTGTTCTTCCACTTGCACACAGTGAATGACCTTGTCTTTGTCCTTCTGTTCTGCTGCAGATAAACTTCACAGCTTTTAATACCTGTTAGGGTTTTAGTGTGGTGTGCAAGTTTTCCTCTAGCTGTATGACTGCTATAAAAAGCATCTTCCATTTTGAAATATTCTGTTAGATTAAGGTTTTCAAAACAGAAATTCACTTTCTTCTCTTTATAATGTTCTTTGGCATGATTTCCTCACCCCACTGCTGCTCTTCTCTCCACGAAGTCAAGACTCCACTGAGTATGTTACTAGTATTTCATCTTGGTTCTCTGACATCATTATTGGGTGTGATGCAAGCTCCAGAAAGTTGCTGATTATTTTTATTAGTGTCTTGAAGCTCGTCTGTGAGCTGCCTAGCTCAGAGCTGGAAATGGAGCCATTCCTTATCGAAACTTCTTAGGAGGGAGAGGTATCAGAGCAGAGTCATTCCTTCACATCCTAATATCAGAGATGAGAAGCAGTTTGTCTTGCTTGCTCCTGCTTCCAACAGTCCTGCATGTTTTGGATAAGGAAGTGATTTAGGACTAGAAATGTTACCTGTTAACTCCATCTGAAGTCAGTGAGGTAGACTGAAACTGAATAGTCCAGAAACACTGAAAATAAAAGGGAAGCACCAGGAAGTTACTGGTGCTCTGGTGCTTGAATTTTTTTTTTTTTTTTTTTTTTTTTTTTTTTTTTTTTTTTTTTTGTTATCCCCTGCAAACAAATGCAAAGCTTGATGATTCAGTGCATCTGCAGTTTCAGAGAAATACATTGGAGATTAGAAAGGGAAAACAACATTATACTGCTATGCAAAGCCTGCAGCCGGCTGGAATATACTCTCACATTTTCTGTGGGACATAAAGAAGTAAAAACTAAGCAATACCTCATCACCTTGGATGAATTTAATTTGTTCAAAAACATGGATAAATTCAACAATAGGAAGGGCTATTTGAAGTTCCTTACGATAAAGCCCTCTCACAAAAAAAGAGTTTATAACCAGATATTTTATTCAGTTTGCTCTGTGACTTCTAGAAAATCTAGGAATAGATTATCTAGAGGATGTGACTGGTATTTTACTTGCTTCTTTCTTCCATTGCCTTTTAAAAGCAGAGCATGTGAAAGTGTAGGAAGAATACCTTCCAATTCTCAGGCATTATATCCCTCAAGATTTTTATGACAATACCCTGGCAGTATTTTTTTGTATGTATATATGCACCCTGAATTGAAAACACCAACAAAACCAAAACTACAAACAGAATCTAAAACTCCAGGCACTTGGTTAAATCTAAGCTAAATTCCCTGCTGGGCCTGTGGTGGGAAGAGGAACAGTGGAGTGCCCTGCTTGGAGGGCAGCGTGACAGTGACGTCCCTCGGAGCAGTCACCTCCACCTGGGTAGGGCCAAAGAAGGTGTCAGGAAGGAGGGGACCATGGTGCAGTGACTGCCTGCCACTGCTTCATGCTAGGAGGAGGAGTTACTGCCAGGAATAGTTCCAACATGCTTCTCAGAGAACTCTGGGCTTTTAAAAGCTCTGAGAAAGCAGCAGTAACGCTCAGCACAATCAAGTTGCTGGTTGTGTTCATTTTGCTCTGTCAAAAGAGCCCATCTGTGTCCTTACAGCCACAACCTTGGGCTGTCTCTGTCATAAATCCTTTGGCATACCCTCCCAGGTGCTTCCCCTGGGAAGTTCAGGATATTCAGAGCATCTTAGAAAGGTCACACCTATGTTCTGCAGGATTTTCTTTCCTTCAGTCTTGGTCTGGTCACAGGTATTGTATCAAGCCATGTGTCTTGACCCTTGCTGCCACTGAGTTCCACTCTAGCAGGTCTTTTATAAAAAAAGCTTCTGGCCTTTGAATCACACCTACAATCAGAAAAAAAAAAAGGTAATAATAATTGTTGGGGGGAAGGCTGGCAGTGACGGCATCAGCCCTGAGAGCCCCTCCTGGTGAATCTGCAGACCAACTTCCCAGTGCTCCTGACAGCCACAAGTCCAGGGCTGAGGGACTGCAGGGACAGGTTGCTGCTGCAGAGCTGCTTCAAGATAGAGGAGAGGGCCCAATTTGTGCCCCCCCAATTCACCATTTTTGGGGATCAGAGTTATTTGCTCTTTGGCAGCTCCCAACCACTGATGGTGAATGTGGAGAATCTTCTTTAGAGGTGTCTCCAGTCAGAAGAGCTCCTTAAGAAGCCAGCAGCTGTGAGGTTTTGCTGTGGTCTGTAGCAGTCCTGGAGCCAGGTTACCCATTAATATGGATGAATTTACTGTCTTGGACTCCTGCACGAGGGAATTGGTTTCCCTCCTTAGCTGTGAAAGTCAGAGGCCAGAGTAAAGTCTTCTTGCAATGCTGCTCTGAGAAGGAAATATGTAACTGAGAAATGAAAATTTTGAGTAGGTGGCCATTGGGTTGATTGCTAAAAGCTCTGTTTTACAGGCTTGGGAGTTCTGGTACAAAAGAGCCTTGACTTTTGCCTGTCCCAAGGGTAAATGTGTGGTGACAGTTTAGTTGGAGCTAAGCTTTTTTAGCCATATAAGCTTTTGCATCTGGCATTAGTGCACTGGCCCATACAGAAAAAGAACTGATTCTCATCCTGCTTTAAAATTCAGATCAATAATAATTAAGCCCCTGCAGTACTCTTCTGTTTTGTTTTCTTTTTCCCTAGCTCTATTGGAAGGACTTAGAGGATTAATTTCTCATATAGCTTCTTTCTATTCAGGTGCAAATGAGCAGAACCAGTGACTGCATATGTTGAGCTCTCTATCATTTGGAGCTGAAGTATCAGGACTGGAAGTTTTTCTGGAAGCTGTGTGTTGGAACAGTCAGAAGCCTTGTGCTCATCATATGGGTGCACTGCTATGAAGTGTCACCCACGTGGTTACAAGTTCAGGGCAGGCTGAAAGGCCAAACTTTGCTTTATCTCAGGGTCTCTCCAAGTTGTAATGAGAATTTTTTTTTCATCCTATCTCATGCTTTGATTTCAGTGGTGGATTTGTAAATCTGCAGAATCAGAAGCAGAATTACTGGCCATTTATTCTGACCTCCTCCTCAATAAAGTTAATAATGTTTCCCAATCAAAACACTTACATGAACTAAGGTAAACCATTATTTCAAAAAATAAAATTAAATAATCCTCTTTTCAGTTAAGAATTACCTAAAATGGTGAATCCACTGGTTTAAAGCTTGGGAAATGAGTAGTCAGTCCAAAATTTTAATATTTTTGGGATTTAACCAGGTTTTTAAAGCTACTTTTTACAAGCCTACTTTCAAGGTTCGATAAAAAAAGCCTCACAACTCCCACCACGAAGTTCTGCTAGACTTACTATCTACTTTCAGTCTTCAAAGCATGCGTGGGTGGTGACTGATGTAGATGTTGCAGAGTGAATGTAATTGTCAAAAATGTTAAAGCTCTTCAGATTTTCTCTTTCTATAGAAAAAATGAATCTACTCCATTTCTTTGCTGTGAAATACTGAAGCTGGTATTCAGTTGTCTTGTTTATGGAGACTGAGAATCAACACATTTTGTTTTGTTAGGTTTGGGTCTGATTCCTACGCTAAATGTGTTGTGGTCTGTTCAGAACTGGAATAATAGTCTTCCTTGCTGAAAACAAATACAGATTCATATCTTGTTCATATATGTAAGATGATTTATAGGTGCACTACTTAGACATTTTTTTGAATTTGTATTTTAAATGTACCATCTAGTGCACATTTAAAATGTGTTAGTGCTAATTCTCCAGGAGAAAGCTCTACCCTATTTTTTTCTGTAAGATTTTCATTTATTGCCATTATTTTCCCTTAACCTAAATGGAAGAAATTTTTATAGTCTCCAAAGCAGTGGTATATGACACTCATTTGAGATGTCACACCATTTTGTCACCTACTTTTATAGATACTAAGACTTACAGCCTTGTTTGTGGTAGGCACTCCCAGACACCTCACAGGGACGTGGTCTATGCCCTGATTACAAACAGAGCAGACAGAACCAGTGCAGAGTGAAGCAACTTGTCTGGAATCACAGGGGAGATCAAGAAGAGGGCTGGGAACAGAAGACAGTCATCCTGCCGTGCCAGGCCAGGCTGGGTGACTTCTTGTAATGTATAAATCTGGGACTTTCCAAAGAATTGAAGAGCACTCTGTTAACAACAAAACTTTGCTGGCAAAGCAATAAATCAGGTGGTCTCTGAGAGTGGTGGCTAAGCAACAATATTATGATAGTTAATTATTATCAAAGTGAAAAAAAACCCCAGTTTTAATTAATATTGTTTTAACTGTTGAAATGCTGACCTTGCAGCAATGGCCATGGCAGTTTGGAGTCTGAAGGGATCATCTTCAGAGCCATTACCTGCAGAGTTGTCTGGCTGCCAGCTGATGATTATTTTCCTTGCAAACCATTTCATGCACGTACATGAAAATATTGTTTGAGGAAAATTTTACCCATTTCTCCATGTATCACAGGAAATATGTCAAGGCACAAAAATAGCTGCCACCAGAGCACTCATCCCTCCCTGCTTGGCTCAGGCTTGTGTGGGAAGCTAAGCTATAATAACAACAGGCTCCACCTGTGGTTACCACTGCAGCTTGTTTACCTGCAGGGAGAATGATGCACTTGGAAGAGCAGCACCTTTTTGTGCTCTTTGTCTTGATCTGAATGAGTCTGTACAATTAATTAGTGAATTAGGACAGCTTCAAAGAGAGAATTTTACTTACCCTGAAATACACCCTTTCTGAGCAAAGTATTTAAATACATATTTTTTCTCGAAGAAGTGATTAAATTGAGAGAACCAGTACTTTGCTTTATCAGGTTATAACTAGATAGAAAATTGAGAATTTTGGTAAATTAGGGATTCTAGAATCTGAATGGAAGTTGCAAAAGAAACAACTGGTTATGAGACAATCCTGGAGATGGCAGGTACTAGGAAAAAGAAGCAGCAAAGTCCATAGACTTTTGGGAACAGAAATCACATAACTGTTAGTTTTGACCTTGTATATTAAGCTGTGGAGGTGAAGGCAAGAGCTAGGCTTCTGAATTTAAATAAACCCAATTTTCCCAGAATGAGGGAATTGATGGGCATATATAATTGGATGATGCTACTGCAGGGTCATGGAGGAGGTGGGGAGGTCAGCATGAAGGTAAGACTGCAGCTGCTAATGGCTCAGGAGAACCTGTTCTTTCTGGAAATAAATATTTAGAGGAGCTGGAATGACTCTGTCTAATAAAGAAATTATGCATGCAAACTATGAAAGAAAGCAAGGCTCATAAAGGCACTGGGAGGGTTACATGGAGATTGGTCAGAAACATAAAAGTGACTTAAAAGAGGGAGGAAAAGAGAAAATTTTACATAAAGTCCATAAAAACAGTTAAAAAATCATTTTATACTCTGGAAAAAACTGATGAGAAGGGGTGGTGTGTGGCTTGGTTACTGCATATTTAAAAACAGATTGAAATGTGTTTGTTACAACCATACTTGCTCAGGAGTCTTTGAAACAAAGGGACAGGGAAATCCTGATTTTTTTTTTTGTCTCACTTACTTGGAGTAAACTGCAAGGACCTGGGGAAAATGAGTGTATGTTCACATCATGCCATCATCTCACTACATGGAAAATGCTTTTATATGATACTGAAGATTTGCCACCAAACTACAAGGTCTTTACATCATGTCTCCAGCAATCTTTGGCACTAACAAGGTACAGTTAAACTTCAGGGTTCCTCTGAAGCCTCTTGTATCCTTCCCTCTTTTCCTTTGTGATTTTTCTTTTTTGTGTTTCCTCTTTGATACTTGTGTTTGCCACAATGTGATTTCATTGGGGGTGCTTCAGTTTTAGTTTTGGTCAACAAATTGTGACTATGTCTTCTCCAAAGGTGTCTGAAAGGAGAGTGTGTTCTCCATGAATATTGTCATGTTTTGTTGTTTTACTGTTTTATTTGGGTGGGGTGGATTTCTGAAGAGCTTTAGACCAGATTTTAATGATCCCTGGAACTTGTATGTTCTTCATGAAATATTTCATGGGGTGATTTGTGATTTATTCTTGAAAGGACCTCTGCAAGTCCAACTCCCTCCTCTAATCAAGGATAGGTTACTTCAGGTTGCTCAGGGCCTTGTCAAATACAGTTCCAAACATCTCCAAGTGTGGAGACTTCAGCTTGGGGCAGCTCATTTCAGAGTTTCACCCAACTTGTAGAGGAAAGATGTTCTTCTTTTTTTAATTTTTTTTTATTTTTATTTTTCGTGGGAGGAGGTGGTTGTGGTTTATGCCCCCAGGCTCTAGCTGAAATTATCATACTGTCCATTTTTTCTTGTCCTATTTCTGTGTGCCTTCAAGAAATACCTGACTGTAAATCTTGTTAGTAATTGAACAAGATGTTTGTGTTTCTGAACATTTTTATTGTGAGGCACTGGAGTCTTCCTTCAGGTCATCTGCAATTTTAAGTGTGGAAACACCTAGAAGTCTGGTCATGACCAGGCAGGTGTGGCAGTGACAACTTCTCTTTGGTTTATTTCTCTTTCACAGTGTTTGGTATCACAGTTAAATTGTGTTATACCTCAAGAACTTAGGTTAGAGAAATGCTGATAGAAACCAGGTTATTCCATGGTAACAAAGCAAAGGTAAAACGTGTATGGAAACTTGGCCTTTCAAATGCATTTTTACTTCCCCCCACAGTGGCAGCTGAGACTGCAGGATTTTATTCTATTCCAAGTCCCTCTTAGGCTTGTCCAATAGTACAGTATTTTTCAGATTTAAAGCATTTCAGTTTTGAATCCATTGAAATTCTTTTGAGTAAGAGGGTGCCTGTGTACAATATCCACTAGACACTGGTACATAATTTCAGTGTGCTCTTAAGAGTAAGTTATTAATTAGGCTAACTTAATATTCATAACTGCATAATTTAGAACTGCTAAGCTCTAAATGCAAATTTATTTTTTTCTTAAAATTGCATTCTAGCTTG
This sequence comes from Lanius collurio, assembly GCA_020086605.1. Classification (NCBI taxonomy): domain Eukaryota; kingdom Metazoa; phylum Chordata; class Aves; order Passeriformes; family Laniidae; genus Lanius; species Lanius collurio. The sequence goes on from JACBWW010000004.1 coordinate 1,087,403, forward strand.
TAATTAATGTCTTGAAACAACTGAGGGATTTTCTCTTTTTCTTATGCTAAAATCAATTTTTCCTTCCATTCTACTTACTTATAAATGAAACTTGATAAAAATATGAAATTTGCAGTCAAGTTCTGGGGAAGATGTGGGACATGAGATACGCATTTGGAAAAATCTCAAGCAAGATTGCAAGTGAACAATTACACACAAGGATATGTTGGAGGGAGCTTAAGGCAGAGAAATAGCATCTGTGTGGGAAATTATATGTATCTGGATGCATTCACAGGGGAATTGACTGCAAAGATAAGAAATTAAGGCAACCACTCTGTGTTCCCTGTGACAGCCATCATCAGTACCTTTCTCAAGCTGCTGAAGCAACAGTGCTTTTAGCAAACCTTATTTATTATTATTTATTTATTTTCACCATCATTTATTTAACCCATTCTGATTTTATTCTTATGAAGGAACAAAGGAAATGGATTTTCAAAGAAACTTCTGTGGTAAGTGAGGGATGAGGCTGGGATTAAGAAAATGAACCAGGCAAGAGAGTGTCAGGTATCTCCACTGCTGGTGTGTCTTCCTACTTGCTTTCCCCTTGCTTTGCACAGTAGTGTGAGGGAATGCTGTTCTGTTGACTCTGGTTTGCAGTATGCATGTTCAGCTTCAAGACCTCAGTGAGGTTCAGTTACTCTCTTAGTGCTCCATATGCACAATCTTGAAACTGCATTTCTTGAGTTTGTTCAATGTGTTGCAACTGGTTGGAAAATCCAAACATAATCCAGTTTGAAATAGATTTATTTCCTTGTTGGTTAAAGTTGTAGTAATCACAAGATGAGTGCACCCAGGAAGGTTCAGTGCTTTTTGAACCAGTATGAAATGAGAAGGTTTGGTGTCACCACTTTGCTCTTTGGCTGTTTTGCAGCCATCCCTGGTCAGCTGGCTGACAACAAATTTTGTCCTCAAGTTTGCTATGGGGGATGGCTCCTTCACTGGTGCCTGTGACAGGAATCTTCATCTTGTTTTGCCTTCAGGAGAAGGGAAGCTCCAGGTCTAAGACTGCAGCCATCCTCAGGCCCTGGAAGGGGACACTATTCCTCTCACAAACCCTTTCTCTGTGCTGTCCCACTTCAGTGAGTTTTTACACGGTTGTGAGCACCTAACGAGGAGCAGCACAGCCAGCTGGGGGGGCCTCATCCAGCAGAGCTGTTTTGTGAAGCAGCACTGACCTGCACCAGCTGAGGATGTAACCATGTTCTTCCAAAGCCTAACCTCAAAGCCTCCTTGTTAACACAGCAATAAATGCACTCATTGTGATTAAATCTCCTTCTTTTCAAGTAAACATATGCTGAGGTTTGTGCTTTATCACTTTGAAATAAGGTTTTCCCAACTTTGCTAATTAGCAGCGTTGCCCAAACAGAAAGAAACATATGGCTCGTGCCATGCTGACTTGAAGCCTTTGGAGTTTCACTGGAGAATAATTAAAGTGATTTTGATTTACTGGCGTGATGAAGTGTGAGCCACTCTCATTTGGCCTTATGTCTGGAAGCTCTGAGACAGTAAGGTACCTTAGCAGGAGAGCTGTAATAATTAACATGAGCCAGATTGTTATTACTGAGATAGCTTTGTTGCCGTTAACAATCATTTGTAATTATCAAGAGACTTTACATAATTCATGCAAAAAATCTCACGTTTACCTGTCGCTGGAACCTCGTGGTTAGTTTGTCTTGGTTTAGAGTAAATGGTGGAGAGATTGCAACGTTTCAGTTCTACTTGTAATCAGGTAGCTGGTTATAATGAAAAATCTCCCCTGTCAAATGAAATCCCTTCCTTTTTTTTTCTGATAACACCAAGGAACATGCTGTCCAGTGCAGATTTTCGGAGGTGTATATTTATCTTGATTTTTTCTTTTTGAAAACAGATGTTCATGGAAAGTGCAGATTTCTTCATTGAACAAGTGAAAAAATTTAAAACTAAAGTTGTGATTAAAATATTCAAAACCAGGTCAACATCTTCCGTGGAAATCAAACAAGAAGAGAAGCTGATCTATGTAAAAACTCAGCTTCCTCCTAGGAAAAATTTAAGGCAGAATTTTACCAGCATGGATAATTCACTCTGTGCTCCTGATGGTCTCCATGAACTGGAAATAAGTGAGCTTGTTTGAACACCATTGTAAATTTTAGTCCTCAGATGGCTGTTTAACAAAAGGTGTGTCATCTCCTGCCAGTTACTTAATATAAACACAAATTCCTCTGAATAAATTGAAATTAAACTGTGTAATGTGGGCAGTGGATGTCATAAATATGCACTTCTTATAAATATACATCTCTTAGAAAATGTAGAATAAATAACTGATGGCAAGACCTTTGTTCAGAGGCAAACGGTGTGAAAACCATGAAATAGGAAGAGCTTGATTTTCTTTATTGAGAGAGTTTTGCCAATTAATTTTCTAAACAGGTTTCTGTGGATTCTGTTTAATGTAAGCCTCTAGAGATGCTCCAAGGTGTCTGCATCTGAATCTGCATAAATTGAAACAAAGGCCAAGCCAAGGTTTGGTTTGCATTCAGGATGAAATCTCAGGTGCATGGCAGGCTCTGGTGAAGCTCAACAAGTGGAAGGGTGTCTGGAACCAGGTATGCTCATGAACATCTGGTCAGATACAGTCTGAGGAGGACAGTTCCTCTCGAAGGCTTCATCCTGCCCTGGAACTGGAATTGCTTTTGGAAAGTTTTGAACTTAAAATTGTTTTAATTTTTCTCTCAGGAAGTGCATCTCAGTTGTATCATCTGAGCTGCAGATCTTGCTTGATGCTATAAATGGGTTTTGGGAGGCTTTTGGAAGTTTTAAACAACTGAGTCTTTGAACTTAATTTTTCTTAGTTAATAGTAGAAGGTTCTTGGCTTTAGATACTGAAACTTCTAAACTGGTGTAAAAATCTTACCTCATAAATGGAAAACTCATTTTAGTTCTGTAAATTACTAAATATTGCATCTGTCCCTTTCAGAAAACTGATGGAAATATGCACTTGGGGGTGTTCCCCTCCAATGCAGATGAGTGACTTTAAGTAATATAGAACTGTCCTTTTCTTTTTTTTTTTTTTGGGGGGGGGGTAGAGGAAATATACTGCCATCTAAGGTTTTCTTGCTTTATCTTACCAGGGCCAAATTCTGTGTTGCAAAGAGCTCCTTCTGCTTTTCTTGGCCTAACCTACTACTCACAGATGTCACCTTCCTGCTTGTGACCAGACCATAGAACTCAGGAAAGCAATTTCTTCCCCATCCTTGCTGGCATCTTCAGGAGGCAGGCTCCTCAGGGCTCTGGTGTGAGACAGAAATGGAACAGGATTTTGCTGGAGTGGGATGCTTCATGTTGGAGGAAGTCAAAGATAATCTGTGCCTAAATAAGTCTTGCATTTTGTATGGGCAGTTGCCATGCAGTTCCCTGCTCTGGTGCAAGGCACTATATAGACTTTGGTCCCTAAGTAATTTACAATTAGTTGAAAACTGTTGTATTTCATGGCTTACACAGTTTCTGCCCAAGAAGAAACCATAAAATTGATCTGAGGCCCATCCTAAGTGTGAATCTTTGTCTCTCTCTCTCAAAGAGCAGAGCTCTCTTTCAAAAATGTAACGCTGTGTCTGACGCAGGAGTTGCCATGGAAAAATACGTTGAGCCAATCATTCATGATTTATTTATAGCAATTAGAATGCACATCCCAAGATCCAATAGTAACTTTGATTAAAAAAAATAAAAAAATTCATCCAGACAAAGGATTGAAGCACGTAAATGGTTGGGAACACTTGTGAGTCTCTATGGTTAATATATTATTTAAAAAATTGATTATGTATGTTCCTGGACAGGGCTTTGAAGTGTAAGTGCTGCTGGTATTTGCGTCTATATTTCTGCTGCTGATAATGTTGTTGCTGTTGTCCTATACTTACCATCTGTTCAGTGCCTGTTTAATGGGTATAGTAAATAGCAGTTCAAAGTGAGATTTTTCTTCTAATCATCTCTTTTGGAAAATGTTTGTGTGAAAGTGAATGCTTTGGAGAAATCTGTAAATCTGTACAGCTGTATCTTGCTGGAGTCATGGTGCCCAAGATCCCTGGAGCTGGATACACTTGTCTGTGGTGCTTAAACTACTACAGGCAGTGAATGCCTCCCTCCTGATGTCTTCAAATTGCATTCAGTGTCAAACTTTTTATTGCTCTATTTTGATGAACATCAACCACCTTTTTAAAAGGACATTAACTGTATTTCAGTGTTGACTTTTTTTAGGAAACTGCTGGAGTATCAAAACTTCTGATCTCCCACACATGGAGGGATCCCAACATCCAAAACTGTGTCTGCCCCATCCCTGGATGTATTCAAGGCCAGTCTGGATGGGGTACTGAGCAACCTGGTCCAGTGGAAGGTTTCCCTGCCCATGGGAATGATCTTTATAGTCCCTTCCAACCAAACCATTTTATGATATCTGCTTCATTTTGGGGCAATTATAAAAATCAAACAACCAAAATCACAAGTTTTCAGGTTAAAGTATTTCTATTTCTTTAATGAGTGGGGAATTTTCAGAGGTTTCTTTTTTTTTTTTTCCCCTCCAGTGACATGTCTTGTGGACACTTTGACTCTGTTACCTGCTAAGGAACTTCTCTGGAGTTTATTGCCCTTGTCCCTCTATGATTATGTGGCTTGCTGACTTTCATTTCAATTTGGCAGTTTGTGGGGACTGTCAGCTCTCTTTGATGTATGGCTCCCTCAGAGATTAAATCAATAGTGTTTTAAGCATACCTCCTGCTTTCAATGAGAACAGTGCTGGAGGAATTCTTGTAATTTTTCAGCTTTCATATTTTGCATTGAAAATGTAATATTGAGGAACAAAATCTGCCTCAACAAAAATTTGAAAGCAACAATTGCACAGCTGATTTTAATTGACCTGGAGTGGATATGAGGAGTAAAAACCTGAGGTTTCACTGCCGTGGAGCCAGGTAGGCAAGAAGTTTTTCTGATTATACTTGTGCCTGTCTCATTCTGCACCAGTTCCATGAATCAGTGGGCTCCTGATGGGAAAAGCTGCCAAACAGCTGCTGGAGCACCTGGGCTCATGTTCCTGGGCTTGTAATCAGTCAGGATTCCTGAGAGAGGCTCCTTATAGGGAGCATGCCTTCATCTGCTCCCAGCTGCACGCTTCTCTTGGTCCAGCTCCTCCTTCCAGAGGGCTCTGCTGCAAGAATGTGAGGGGTAATGTATGTCAGGGAATGAGAGAAGGGTCAGAAGACAGAGATTTGTGTAGGGTGCCTGGGACTGCCAGGAAATCCTTCCCCAAAAGAGAGAGGCTGTGAGAACTATGCTGGCCACACAAACAGCATGAGACAGTGGCTTTGAGCCTGGTGTGTCTTTGATGATCTGGTCTGAGCTGCTGGTTAGGGCCACACAATGCCCTCAGCTGGGTGAGCAGCTCATCCCTCAGCTACCTCCACATCCTTCCTTGGTTTGGCAAAAGGCTAATAATGAACAGCTGCTCCTCAGTGGGTTTTGCTGTGTCACTTTGTGTGCCACAGACTGTAACTCACTTACATGGGGGTTTCTCTGGCATGAGCAATAATTTTTCAGCCACAGAGAGATTTAAAATAATTGTGGGGCTCTTCTGGAAGTAGCAATAGAGAGCTGTGTCTGTTGAGAGAACAAAACATCAGCACTGCTGAAGCTGAGTTGATGTTATACCCTATATCCTGTCTGCAAAACCAGAACTCTGAAGCTACACAGACAAACAAGATGACAACCAAGAGACTTGCTTTTCCTGCTTTGCTACTGGGAGTTACAGCTGCAGCTGACTGGAAGCTTCCTTTGTCTGCAGATTGCAGGTGTGGCCAACGCTCTCCCATCTTTATTAGTGCAGCTTTCACCTCCAGTGATGTAGAGAAATGTGATATTTGGAGCTGGGATTCATCAGCTTCGGCTGGTAGACAACTGCACTTCAAGCTGACTTGTTGTCGAGGCTCCCTTCAAAGCTGATGGAGAGAAATGGATATATTTAAGAAGTGATTTATTCCATACTGTGACAGCTATCCAAAATCAGTCAGACATATTGAACCTTAGAAGTTTCTCTCCCTTCATTGATGAGAAAAGAGTCTGGACAAACAACTTTTTCTTTGCCTGTTTACATTTGCTCAGTTAAAGCCAAACCTTGCAAGTTGTATTATTTATCTAAGCAATATTTCAGTCAAAGGAGGCTAACATCTTACAGTGGATAAGGTGTTCGCTGCTTGTTGCTTTTGTGACAAATTTCCTGGCCACAGATTCTTGCCCTGAGTGAATTGTCCTTAACCTTTCTAGTGATACAGACACATGGACTTACTTGTGAATATTTGCAAAGATCAGCTGGATTGCAACTCAACGGTATTTTCCTAGACAAAAGCTGACAGGTTGTTTTTTATTTTTCTGCCCTAGAGTGAATATGTTCCAAGGTGTAGCTGTCAGCTATCTGCTACAGCTGAAGGAACAAGAAATGTGTTGACCCAGCCATAGCACAGGCCTCACCTGTATGCCCAAAGGCTCTGTCTCCAAATCAGCTCTGGGACTATCTGCATTCTCCATCCCTCATGCTTTTTAAGCTCTGCATTTTTAGGGTTTTTTATGTGTCTTTCTAGTCATTCTTTTCATGCTCAGCTTTAAAACTTCTAAAACCAAACATAAATATTGTGTGTGCCCTCATGTGAGAGGATGGTCTTGTGCTGTGGACAGCTGAGGCACATGGCCATTGCAGTGCCATTGCTTGGGGAGAGCACAGCACACTGCTGCAGCCAACATCTCAGAGGTGTTGTGCCTCTCTGCTGGTCATGGGCAGAAGAAGAAAAATGCAAATTTAAATTATGTTCTTATTCTGGCAAAATCAAGAGAGGTCAGATGTTTGCTCTGGTGTAAATGGNTATGTTCTTATTCTGGCAAAATCAAGAGAGGTCAGATGTTTGCTCTGGTGTAAATGGCAATTTAAATTGACCTGCAGCCACACGGATCTGAGAGACTTGTGAGGGAGAGGGACTGCTCATTTCCTGACTGGATTAGCAAGATGCTGGTCAACACTAGGGATGTACCTGTCCCAAGAGAGCCCTAGTCTCCAGTGAGTGATGGCTGAGGACACCTTCTTTCCCTGTGTGACAGCAGTCAGACTTGTGCCCTCTGAATCTCTCCTTAACTCATTTGTTCCTTCCCTGCAAGAATAACTCTCCTTGAGGAGCTGAGACTGATGTAATTCTGTCTGTCCAAAATCAATTTCTACTCATGGGATCTGGAACAGGAAAGGAGTTTCTGAAAATGAAGCCAAATGTATGCTCAGTAGTGCCCTTCAATGTATATTTCCCCCCTGAATATGTTCTTTGAAAATTACTGGGATATGAATGGTGAAGGCACTTTTGCTTTGCGTGGGAGGACTGTGCATGAGAAAAGCAAACATGTTAATATTTCATGAAGGGTTCATCTCCTAATGGCAGGAGGGTTTCCAAACCTGAGGCTGTCACAGGGGTGCCAGTGTTGATGAGAACTAACAGGTTTATGATCTTCCTCCCCTCACTGGCAAACAGGGAATCATCAGAAACAAAAGTAAGAGCCTTGCAAAAGCTGATGTAGGAGGCAGAAATAAAGCTGTTGAGGAACTGTGCTGATCCACCTTTGTGAATGCTGTGAGGTCTCTCAAGTGAGCTGTGGCTAAAGAGGGATGGGCAGGTGCCAACCTCACATCCTCCAAGGGCTGCGTGTGGAACACGCTCCTGTTGGCACCCACACCAACAGTTTGTATTCAAACAACATGATTCTGTCTGTAATTCTGATGCTCCCAAAGCAGTTAGGAGACAGTCAGGATAGGCCTAATTTGAGATGTTCTTGGAAGTATTACAGATGCAGTATTCACCTCTCCTGGCAGTGCAGGGTCTGGCCATTACCACATCCCCGGGCAGCTGCCAGGAGCTTTGGCAAAGTTCAGCTGCCCATTGTGGATTGAGTGATTCATGCCCTCATGTTGTGAAGTGCTGCTGACTCTGTGCCTGCTGTCTGTCCTGGCTGTGCCAGTCTGCAGAGTTGGGCACATTTCCTTAGGTCACAATTCTTTGCTATTGGATTGTTTTTCTTCAGTGTTGGAGCGACTTGACTTTTATTTATGGGATCGTAATCTCTGCACAGTTACCAGTGCACAAGATTTGGAAACGCACTCTGTTGGACAATTCCCTTTTCACTTGCTTCTCACTGCCTAAAGGCATCCTAAATCCTTCCCAGTGTCTGTTCTTAAACACTTCTCCATCAGAAAGTGCCTGCTTCCTCCTCTTCCCTTTCTTCAGCTGGAAGCATCTGACTTCACCTCATTCTTCCATCTTTCCAGATTGGCTTGGACTGAAAGCAAATTTGGGGAATAGTGTAGCTGACCCTGGCCCAAGGGTTGAGTTAATTTTGGAGCATGCAGTGCTGTGGAACCTAGAACAGCAGCAATGAATGCCACTTGCACTGTGACCAGGAGAAGGAACTAAAAGGCTCCAGCAAAGGAGCTATTTCCACAATGTGTGAATTCCTCAAAATCACTGAGGGCAGACCAGTGTCCTGCTCAGTTTGTTGTTTCCTCAAATTGGGAACTTCTTGCTATTTTTAAACAGAACAAGCATTTCAGGATGGTGTGAGCCAATGAGCTTGTCTGTATAAAGTAAGATATCAAACAGCTCAAATATTTCTTCTAAGCTCACCTAGGTTTGAGTTAAAAGATAAAAAGCTGGAAATAAACAGAGAGGCTTATTTTGTTTGTTTATTCAAGAGTAGCTCCTGGATCTTAGTTTATGACTCAGATTTCTATTCCATTCTATAAAAATCCCCAAGACTGGCAGGAGTGTTGATCTGCTGGAGGGTAGGAAGGCTCTACAAAGGGGTCTGGACAGGGTGGATCAATGGAGTGAGGCCAATTGTATGAGATTCAACAAGATCAAGTGCCAGGTCCTGCATTTGTATCACAACAACCCCAGGTACCACTGCAGGCTGTGAGAAGAGTGCTCAGTTTGTGCCAGGAGAGGTTTAGATTGGATAAGAGGAAGAATTTCTTCACTGAAGGAATGTCAAGCACTGCCACAGGCTGCCCAGGTCAGTGGTGGAGTAAGCACCCCTAGAAGTATTTAAAATTGTGTAGATGTGGCATTTGGGGACATGGTTAAGTGGTGGTCTTGGCTGTGCTGAGCCAGCTGTTGATGATCTTAAAGGTCTTTTCCTACCCAAATGATTCTGAGATTCTATGAGAAAAGAATCTCTTTGAAAAGTCTTTCTTTTCAAAACTGCCTACTGTGTAAGCTATGTGTGATACTTGCTTCTGAGGCAGGAGAATAAATACTCCCTTATGTCATTAAAAAACACCTCAGCATTTGCTGGATCGCCCCTAAACCTATCCCAATTCTGTATGTAAAACTGTGCAAGTTTTGCTCTTAAAACCTGAAGTTCTAAGTAATCCCCAGGCTTGTAAAGTGTACAAAAGAGCAAGTGAGGCCAGTGCAGTCTCTGAGCCACTACTTTTTTGGCTGGTGAGACAACACCTCTGTGAGGAACCAATATTGACTCATGGTAATGTGAATGTTCACCTGGAGAATCCCTGAGAGCCAGAACTTTGGCAAATTCACATCACAAACAGTGTAAATCGCAAGCTTGAGCAGTGCTTTCTGCTGGAGCATTAACTCTTCTTCCCAGATGCTTTTTTGTGGGGCTGCCAGGCTGAGTCACCAGCTGATGTATGGAGCAGAAAGGTACAACACATATCTAACCTCTCCTGCTAAACGTGCTGCAAATTGGAGAAGGAAATCTGTCTGCAAGCATAAATTCCTTTGTGCTGCTTTACTGCACGGGGAGCAGGGGTGAAGGCTCATTACCAGCCATGGATTGATGCTAAACTTGATGAAGTGGATCACTTACTGCTGTGACACGACACAAAAAGAGCACTTCTGCCTCAGATCCTCTGTGGACTAAGCTGGCTGCTGAAAGGCAGTTTGTAAATTCTTGTGGCTGCTTCCCATAACCCTCACTAGGTGATGCAGCACAGGGAAAAGGAGGGGGAGGCCCAAAGTTGTTCTCTGGAAGGTCTTGGGGAGTTTCTCTTTGTGGAAGGGAGCATGGTGGAGGATGGAAGAGGTGCTGGGGTTTGAAATCATAACCTGACTCCTGGGTAGTTCAGAGCTTTTGATTAATCTGAGAATAAATTGAGTGCCATTGAAAAACTGAGGAGGGATGATTTAGATTTGGTGAGATTGAAAAGTTGACCTGCACTTAAACTTTTTGTGTTGTGTTTATTCTCACAAAACGGGCAAAATGGTACTTTTTTTGCTCTTGCCCACCTTTAACTTACCTTTATTTTAAAAGTTTTATGTCAAAAATACCTCATATATGAATTTCCACTTAGCATAATGGACCGTGCATAGCACTTGCATTTCTTATTGGTGCTGCAAGCACCAGGAGCTCATTGCTCACAAAACCATTTCATTTTACGTCTCTCTAGCAGTATAGAAAAATCAATGAACTTCTAATTAAGACTTAAAAAGAAATGTAGTCTAGTACTTTAATCCTAGATCAATTTGCTTTTATTTCATAACAGCATAAAAATGTATCTGCTGAGAGCATTATTAACTGCTTCAGCTTTTGGATACCCAGATACAACATTCTGAAAGAAGTGAAATTAAATGATTTATTTCACATCCATCATGAAACACCCACCCTACATATTATTAATATTAAGGGAGAGGACTTGAAAACACTGTTTTTGTACTGGAGGAGGGAAAAAAGGCCCTAGATAACAAAAGACATTTCCTGCATCTGAAGTTCTCTTCTCTGTGGAAATCTAAGTAGCAGGTATAAACCTCACTATTAGTATGAGGTTTTCCTCAGGAATGTTGTGAATACTTATACAAGATCAAACAAATAGCAAAGGAGCACTTTTTTAGTCATTTAATCTTCAGAAGGGAAAAACAAAGCCATATCCAGTGAATATGGACTGGTGACAGACAAAGCTCAGTGCTGCTGGTGTTTATCCTGGGATGTTCTGTTACAGGAACCACACCTTTGAGTACAAAACCTTACTGAATGGTGTTTTCCCTCTAGATGCCTTCTCATATCCTGTCTTATGGCTGGGGAAGAAGTGAGCACCTGCAAGAGGTGGAAACCAGAGGATGGCACTTCCAAGTCCTTATGAAAGCTCTGTTCAGTCTGATGATCAGACAGGGAAACACTCAGCAGCAATGGGATGTAAAGGTTCTGCTTTGAATTTTAGGTGCTGTATTTTTATGCCTGATAAGGTAATTTGCAGCTCTACATTAGCTGCAATTTCTACTCTTTTGCAATTGTTTTCCAGTTGTGTTTTTGAGATCTGAACTTGGTACTGTGGAGGAGAGGCAGTAGTTTGGTGAACTGTAGTGCATGGGTCCAACTGACAGATAATGCCTGAAATCTCAGACATTTCGTTGTTTGCCTTTATTCCTGATTTGATTTGTATTTATTCCAGCTACTGAGAGGGGCAGACTGTTTATTTGAAAAGCCAGGAGGTTATCACAGTGAAAGCAAGGCAGAGCTTTGTGCTGAAACAGCAACAGTGAGAGTCCCAGCCCCCTCTTGGCTCATGTTAACATAGCTGGGCCCTACAAAAGAAGCCTCCTGCCTCCTGGCAGAACTTGGATGTGAGGCAACAGGAACCTCTCCAGGGACTCTGCTACAGGTGTGTCCATGTGTGTTATTCCTGACATGAAATGAGACTGCAGCAGAGCATCCTCTGGGAACTGGTGCCTTCCAGTGAACATTTTGGCTGTGCCTTGGCATTTGTGCTGCCAAGAGGAGGGAGAACGGTTTTAATGTCACAGCAGACTATGCCAGTGACAGCCTGTTGCAGCCAGGCTGCCTGATTTTCTCTGTCCTGGCACTTTCTGGGGCCTTTACTTGCTTTTTCAGGGTAAATGCACTGCCTTTCCCCACTCCAGCCTGCATGTTTTAGCTGTGAATACTGCATGTTTCATCACTGATATTCTAGTTCACTGACTTACAGCCAGAGTAATAATTAATCCAGTGGGAGATAGGAGCAATTTTAATTTTTATTCAGCCTGCTGATGGAATACTACAAAGCAGCTTATGAGCCTATGTGGACCCTAAATACCTTTCTTTGACAAGAGGCACCCATCAAGCTACTTGCTTATGCTAGAGGAGGTCACTGTGGTCTGCAAACACTACCAGCAAATAGCAGGATCAGTGGCTGGAAACAGCTTGTGGAAAGGACTTTGGCCACATAATTTCTTCAGATTGCTTTATAAGGGAGGGTGACCTTTAAAACCCAGCCCTAAATTTCCCCCTCAACAATTTGAGGTCATCGATGTGGTAGCTCAGTTAAAGTGCCTGGTCAGTAGCTGAGGGAGGTACCTGAGCCCACATTCCTACATCTTCTATATCAGACTAGGAAAGGAGTCAGAAATTTTAAAATGGAAAACCAAGGAAAGAGGAGGAGTTTGGCTGAGCTGGGCCAAATGCCTGTCTAGCTTGCCATGCTGCCTCTGGCAGCTAGTGCTCAGGGGGGAGTTGTTCTGTTCCTTAACCATCAACAATGTCTTCATTTTTAATATTCCATGGTGGATTTTCCTTCCATTATATATTTTCTAGTAGCTCCTTGAATTCTGTGCCTCCTTCTGGTGTCTATAGCTCCTGTGGCAGGACACTATACACCTTAATTTGGAGCTGTTCTGAGAACTGCTTCCATTTATTTCCTTGCCTGATGCCAGCAAGAGTCTTATGATGGCCTTTGGCTCTTGGACTGAGAGCAGTGGTGAGCAATGTTTGTATTCTCTGTGCTTTTTGTAGTCCTACAGAATGTGGTCTGAAGCCAAGCACCCCTCCTTAGTGCTTCCTACCAGCAAATACCTCACAGACCTCAGGAAGTTTGGGGTTTTATTCTGGGCTGCAGAGATGCCAGTCACTGTTCAGGAGCCAGAATGTTGACTGTAGTGTGAGTGTCAGTAGGAACAAAAGCATCATCCTTCTGTATCTGTAGTGCCTTTAAATAGGTCTGTGTAATTAGAACTGGAGTCTGGGAGGTCTCACCTTTGCTTTCCTTACCTCTCCTGCCCAAGAGAAATTTACACTTGTTTCTTCAGAATGGAATGAAAGGGAAATATAGAGCTAAAGGGATATTTTGTGACGGGCTTCTTCCTGACTTATGGTGAATTTATTCCTGTTTGTGCAGAAGGATTAAACACTCTTTTTGCAAGTCACAAACTAGCTTGTGGTTTCAGAAGGAAGTCTGGACACTTGTGGAACAAGGGGGATCTCTGGATTTGGGTCTGTGCCATAGCTCATGCCAGGTTTTATCTTACACAGTTTACTCTGCCTGCACACCTTACTGCCTTCTGGGTGGCATTAGAACTGAGAAAACATCAGAGATCCACAGCAGGCAGAGAACCAGCTTTGTCCTCATTCACATTGTGATCTAGTAGTGGAGAAGCTCCGGATTTTAGAATGGTCCTGTGACAGGGCTTCACCCATCAGGACATGAGGTGATCAGTGTGCACAGTGTGGTGACAATACCTCTGTCTTCCAGAAAATAAATTTTCTCCCTGAGATCATCTCCAAATATAGTGTTGGTTCAAATGGATGCAGGGTGATTTTATCAATTGCACTCTCTGTATTTCTGGGTGGATAAAGTTTTGCAGGAGAAGGTGAAAAATAGTAATGAAAGGAAGGAATTGACTTCCAGTGGAAGCATGGATGGATGGATGGAAGGATGGATGGGTGGATGGATAGATAGCTTCCCCCTTGCTCCTTATGACTGCAGCCTCAGGCCTGTTGTCCTATAGAAACATCAGGTGAAGTTTTTCATATTTTAGGAAATATTTCTGATGTTCCCCAAAATCAGTGTGTCCCTCCCAGTCTCCTGCTGCCCTACAAGAAGGGAGCTCATGTTAAGGTGGTACTGTTTTGGAATCTTTCCTCTCTGTTACTGAAACGTGTAATTATTAAAACTGTGGGACTCAACATGTTTTCAGATATTGTACTCCTGTGACAAATCAACTGAGGAGCTCAAAACTTTTGGAGGAGTTATGTATGTACACACACTGCCAAGTGGCATCTGTTGTGCAAGTTTAATTCTGTGTGGAAATGAAGGCAAGAATGGCAATGGTGACAGAAAGATGTCTTTCTTCCAAAAGGCATTGAATGAGGTTTGAATTAGAAATAGGAGCATTAAATCACTGCTGGACTAAAGAAGACATTGCTGTCAAAAGCATAAGCTTTGGGACCACATCTAGAGAAAAATTGGCAGGTTTTGTGAATCCCTGGCTTGTGTTAACAAAGCCAGTCTATTATAGTTGGATTGAACTCCTTCACAAGATGTGCTTTGTGGAAGATAAAAAACTTCTTGAGACCAGAGAAGGAACAGCACAGGATCCTGGTCTGCTCCCAGGCAGACTGTGTGAACGCTGCTGTATTCTTAAAATGATTTTCTGTCAAGAACAAAGTAAAATTATTTTTATTTTTTTATTAGGAACCTAGTGAATTATAAAAATAGTTGTGAGCTGCATTTAGAGACACAATAAGTTTGAATTCTGTAGGTGAGAAATTTCCTCCCCTCTTGTTAGCTGACGTGTCTGATGATAACCTCTGGTTCTGTGTCATAGGCTTGGACAGGTGCAGGGTGATGAAATCAGATGTTAAACTGCCTGGATCTGCTGTTGTTAGAACTGATAGGATACAGAGTCTGTAAGTAACACAAAGCTTCCATTTGACCTTCAAAGGCAGAGGATCAGATTTAGGAAGGAATACAGTGCCTGCAAACAGGTCCCTTGGGGAGGGGGTGAAATGGATTCACCTGTTGTTTTATCTGAGCATGGGAGGATCTGGGCTTAAATTCAGCTTTCAAAATCGAAGATTAGAGTTTTACCAGAAAGCTGCTCAGGGTCTGATGTGAGCTCACAGTAGGCTCTTTGGTTCACCCATTGCCTTAATGCAGGAATAGTGTAATATTTAAGCCACTTTATATGGTTCACATAATAACAACCACCATGTCAATAATAAATTACCTCTGGAGTCTGCCAAACAAAAATGCTGTACTTTGTTTTTTAGGAACTTTCTGTGTTATAAATGATGGTTTATACATCTGAAAAGTAGTTTGAGAGGACTGCTGTCTCCAGCTCTGCTTTGGAGCACTGGATCCAAAGCTTTTTAAAAAATTTATAGTCCATTTTGACTTGACTACACTTCTGGAACGGCCTTTCTGGCATGCCTCAGCATGGGATTGACAGAAATAAAAACATCCTTTTTTTTATCCCCCACAGACTTCAAGTGCCTTGGACCTGCTGATTGCAGCACAGCCTGGACAGCAGACATTTTTTCTGCATGTTGCTTCAACGCAAAGTTTAAATTTGAAGTACAAAGTGCAGACAGTAGCTTACACAGGTACAAAGAGCAGAAGTTTGCCTCTATTTCTCTGTTGTGGTGGGCAGGTACATTTATGTTTTATTTAACCGGTTCCTCATATGGTCCTGACAGAGCCAGCAGTGCAAAAAAAACATGGTTCAGCAAGTCCAGTGAGTTTTACTTTGCTGTCTGCATTGTGCTCCTGCCCAGAGGATCCCTGAGAGTCAGCAGCAGTGGCACTAAGGACATGTCAGGTGTTGCTGGGAGGAGCTGCAGCTCCTGGAGTAAGCCAGAGTTAAGTAGGGAGAGCCAATGCATAGGCGGCTTCAGAGGAGGGGGAAGAGCGACAAAATTGGGCACTACTTGGAGCACCCAAAGAGATGTGTCAGGCCACAAACCTAACTCCAGAGTCCTCCAGATACTCTGCATTCCTTTGTCTTATCTTTATGTCCAGAGCTGCATCTTGTCTCCCGTTGGCAGTCAGGTGTGATTATCCTCACTTGGGCTGCTCTGCACACTTTGAGGAGCAGAAGGAGTGGTCCTGCCAGCAGAGATGCACCACAGACCGCTGGATTACCAGAGCCTGGCTCAAAGACTGTTCTCCTGCAAAATGGCTCAGTCTTGTCCATCACCCAGAGTCCTGCCTTGTCTCTGCACACATGTCCTGCCCCAGCAGGCAGAGGAGACTGCAGGTTGTTTAGAAGTTTCCTTGGGCCAGCTGAAAGCCCTGCAGCACACCTTGGGGATGTATGCACTGCTACCCGAGCAGACCAGGCTGCCCCATTTCTGTAAGCCCTACATAGAAAGGGGGTTGCTGAAGGACGTTTCCTCCTCTCGCTCCTCTCTGTGTGGCTGATCCAGAAAAGGGTGGTTTTGTTGAGACTTGAGTGTTTCTGCAGGAGGGGGTGCCTGTGCATGGGTGCGTGTGGGGAACAAAAAAAGAAACATTAGCGCCTTCTGACGGAGTCACGTCCCCACTTAACTTAATGGCAGACACCCACCCGTTTCACAGGGGTCAAGATTTCAGTATCCTGCCTGCGGGGGATCTGTCAGTAATGCTGTCCTCGTTATAGCAATAGCTGAACTCCTGTTAGCACAGCAGGCTACGGGGAACTGCCAGTTAGCAGCTCTGTCACTTACGTTCCCTTCATGTGAGTGTTTTGTGTTTGATTGCTATCTTGGTTAGCCAAGAAGGCTTCGTGTTCCTGGAATGTCCCTGGAGTTATCTTAGTGCTAAAGGAAAGTGAGCCAAGAGTCTCTCAGACTGGACAGTTGGAGCCTCACATCCTTGGCTTGGGTCTCATCTCACATGAAGGTCACCTCTGCTCTGTCAGCTCTCCTCTTCCCTCTTCTCTTAGACCCTGCGGGCACAGAGACACCCCTGGCTCTCAAACTGAAATTCAACTCTTTGCAGGCTTGAGTGTGCATTAAGAAGGAATCTTCTGGGGCCTAGTCCAGTTGAGGAAAATAAGCATGGCTTGAGAAATTGGTATTGTGACCCTTGGGAAAGAAAGAACAAGATGGCAACAACCATTTAACACAGATTTCATATCCAATGAATTAAAACTCTGGAGCTGTCAAGACCCTCTGGACACTTAATTGTGCTCAAATCATTTTCTGAAGATGCCTGTTCAAACAAACCTCTACCAGAGGAGGGTTTTGCCTGTGCTCAGGTGCTCTTTTATAACTGTACTCTTCAGTGCTGAGTTGGATTTATTCCTTCTGGGACCTTCTTTTGCGTGGTGCTGTACAGAAAAAATTCCCTCTCTCCGAATTATCGGTAGGAACTGGATCTAGTTCAACAACAGTTCATCCTCCAAACATCTAGAAAATAGAACATTTCTGAAGCACTGCATCCACTGTGAAAGCATTAATTCCTTCTGCAGTGGCTCTCTAACTAATGTCTGCATCCCTGTTGTGGTGGGCTGAGGTTCAAAATTCTCACTAAAAACAACAAAATCTTTCATGTTTCTCAGTGTTTTCTTGTACTTTCTTCACAGCCTGTTTTAAATACAATGCTGATTTCCTGAGGCAATTTGCATCTATTTTCTTACTTTCTGGTCCAGGTCTTGATAAACTTCCAGATAAAGTGATGCATGTTGGAACCTAAAGCTGTTTTCTTTCCTGCATACAGGAATCTCTTGACTAAACTGTTGAGGCACTGCAAGCCACAACATGGACTGTATCTTTTTTTTCTTCACATCTGTGCAACTTCTGACATGGGTAAAATGCTTCCTGTTTTACAGTTTCAGAGTGTTGCCAATAAACAGGTTGTGATTCAAGCTAGAAATAGCAGTTTGAAAACTTGCATTTCTTAGTTGAAAAGATAATGCTGTTATCTGTTGAGAGTGCTCTTCTGCTCTATAAATCTGTTTTAAAAACTGGAAAAGCTTTTCAGATGGTTCTTCTTAGGTCCTGCATAGGTTACATTTTATCTTTCATATACTTATTTCTGCATTTCCTGTGTTCTTTTAATGGACTTTTTATGCATAGCAATGCCCCAGTGCCACTACATTTACCAAGCATTGTGCAGGTGCTGCAAATGTTCCTCACCTCCTGTGGAAGCTTTAGATCTGTGCTCCAAAGTCACCCTTTCTGGACTCATACAGGCCATTTCCACATAAAATCCCTCCCATGTTCTTTCAGTTGGGCATCTCTGGCTGCACCTTGGATCATGAGAACACTTCAGATTTCCCACATCCTGGAGAAGTCTCCATTGACACTGTTTGTGTGTTATTTGTTGAGGGTTCTCCCTGATCTTCCTTTGTAGTGTGCAAAAGATACACAAATGATAGGTACTGATAGCAATATTTTAACCACAATAGTGTTGAAACTTGGGAGCACATAGCTTTTCTTCTTAGGAAGAAGAAACCAAAAACTGGTATTCCAGCTGTAGCTTTGGATTAATGCAGGGAAATATGGGAAGAAAAGATTGTTTCTTGAAATTTCATAAGGTTAATCTTACTCACTGGAGGTTAGGATTTGTAATTTAAAACTGGCAAAATGTTAGATAAACAAACTATAGCTGTTTCTCTCAGGAAAGGGATGGATTTACAGGGAGAAACGAGAAGTTGTTCATAGCTTACTGTTTTACCCAAAAGAGGTAAAGAAAAGCAGGGGCTTAACATTGGTATGACATGGAATACATGGTAAAAGTACCCCTTGATGTGGCTACTGTCTGATCAATTAATTAATGTCAGATTGAGTAATTAGAGAACAGAATAAGAGAGAGTATGAAGTGACAGGTCTGGAATTCAGGCATTTTTCCCAAAGGACTAGATTGTTTAGTGTGGGATCTTTTTAGACTAAATGAAGGATCTTGGTAATAGACAAGACATTGTGCAATATTTTTTAATTATGGAATATTGCTGCAATTAAGTAAACATATTTTAATATAACTGTGGCACAAACTAATGCACTTATTAGCCAATTATAACTTATTATATATTATATAATTATATAACTTATTATAACCAATTGACTACTCCATATCTGTCAGATTATATGCAAAATACGTAGTTAATAAGTAAACATAAAGATGAAAAAGGGTTTTGGAGCTATTTCTGAAGATGATGTGGCATCTTGCCTGCTGTTAATCATGTTTCTAACACAATGGGGTTTGGGCTGGAGTTAGTTTAAACAAATTCTTGTGAGGCTGATTAACTTGGTTTGTTTGGTTTGTGTGAGCACACTTCTCTAACAGCTTTGGTCGTATTTAACAGACAAAGGGTTATCAGTCTGAGAAATAAGCTAATAAACTGAAGAAATAATTAGATCTTTCTAAGCAGACAGATGGCAGGGTCATGTCCTTTGATACCAAGCATGCCAACAAGCTTCTCTATTTTTACAATTAGATTGTTTCTTCTGATAATTAAAAAAAAATACAAAAACAAACATAAAAATAATAACTAAAGAACCCCAAACATAACAGATCATGGTATAAATCTTGGGGTTTTTCTTCTATAGTCAATCTTTACCATAGCAAAATTTTTACTGTGTTGTAAAGCCTAATAAAGCTGTTATTGGGATCCTAAGTACCAAGCCAGGCAGAAAACTGGCATGTTGTTAAGAAAAAAAAAAAGAGGGAAAATAAGAAGATTTCAGGGTTGAAAGCTTCCTTCAAAAGCTAAGCTGTTTAAGCTCATCGTTTTTAGGAACTAGGTCTGGCGTTGGAAGGCAAGGAGGAGAATGTGGACTGGTTGAGAAAACGTGCAAGCCACTAGAATAGCAGCAGAGACATTTGCATTTGTGCTGGATTTGGGTGTACCGAGTTCACAAGAGGACGTTGGCTGGGAGGGGGCCACAGGAAAGTCCAGAGGCAGCACTGCCTTTAGAGGAGGGGATGGGAAGGGTCCTGGCCACCTCGGTGTGATCAGAGTTGAGTACAAAGTGGGTTGGAAAGGTCTCAGCAGTACCAAAGAAGGGTTGTCAATTTGTTTATTGCTGGATAGGGAAGGTTAACATTTTAGATTTTTTAATGGGCTATTGGTGAGTCATGGAATCATGGAACAGTTTGTGTTGGAAGGGACCCTAAAGACCTTCTTGTTGCACCCCACTGCCATGAGAAGGGACACCTTTCACTAACACCAGGTTGCTCTCAGCCTCATCTGACCTGGCCTGGAACACAGAGATGGGGCATTCACAGCTTCTCCATGCAACCTCTTCCAGTACTTCCCCACCCTCACAGTAAAGAATTTCTTCCTTATCTCCAATCTAACCCCGTCTTCCTTGAGTTTGAAGCTCTTTCCCCTCATCCTGTCACTGCATGCCCTTCCCAAAAGTCCCTCTCCAGCTCTTGTATCCCCTATAGGTATTGGCACGTGCTGTAAGGTCTCCCTAGAGCCTTTTTTTAGTCAGAAAAAAAATATTAAAAAAGGTCCAAAAGTGCTGCATCCCAAAGAGGAGGTTAAAACAGTGGTACTCAATTCACAGAGACCTCCTGGTCATTGGATGGGGTTTAGAAGGGAGTAAAAGGCTGCCACTGAGAAAGAAACATGGGAATGTTTAATTCTTCACAGCTGCCATTTATAGCCATAAGAAACTATATTTAGGAAACTTCAAGCTCTACAGACATGCAATAATGTGATTTTAGAAATTTATGTACCAAACTGCACCTATTTACAGTCTTTGCTATGCTTTGTTCCCTACATAGTAGTAAATTTCTGTTTGTAGAACAGTTTATCAAACCTTTCAATCATTAAAATGATTCCCTACTCACTTCAGAAATGTTCAATAATGACTATAAAGAAGAGAAAAAAATAGAAAAAAAATATTTATTTTCTCAAAATACCTTGGAGTGAAGGAGAAGGCTTTGAGTTCAGTATTGCAGTCCCTGCTCTGCCTTACTTTCACTGATTCTGGTATTGGCTGGTTATAATGGATTCACTTGATATTTATCCAAATAAATTCAAACAGCAGACTGGCTCAAGACAATATTTTGTTTTTCCATTATTGTATCTCTCAGTCTACTTAAGAAATATGGGAAGTTATCTTTTTATTCGCTTTGGTCACTTCTGTTCTGTAGAAAATAAGTGTATCAATGGATTTCATCCATTTTATCTCAGTGCCTTTTTCCAGACCAGGTTTTGAAATAATAGTGGAGAAGGTAAAATATAAGTAGATTTGGAGGGTTGTGGGCAACCACAAATTCCTTTTTGGGGAAGGTGACCTTTTTAAGCTTAATTCAGAGCTGATAGTAAGAGATGTGATCCCCTGAAGCTGCATCAGGACATTTGAACCAGGCCTGTCTCCTTCTCTCGACAGGAATCTGTTTCTCTTCACTGAGTATGGATGAAGCTTGGAAACCTTTTCTCCTTGTGCTGACATGAGCCTTTGAATAACTGCTGAAGACTTTATAACTTCTTTCCTCCTAATGAGGTCCATTAGTGCAATTTAAATCTCATTAAGCTAATTGTAGTCTGTTAGACTACACATCTCTGAAAATATGTTTAAAAAACATGAGGGATGTTTAACTCATCAGTGTGTTACATGAAGTACTCAATTAATATTCGAGTAAATTTCCCTTGCAGTTATGCTTGTATCTGGAGCAGTTGGGCTGAGGGGATATTCACCATAAAACATCAGCAAAGTATTGAAGTAATAGCCCTTTTCTATAAAATATAGGAGTGTTCTTCTTAGAAAATTAACCCTTTAAAGTCATGGAAAGATGAAATAATGTTCTTGGAATATATTCATTCTGGAGATTAGTCTATATATCCAAGTTTTGCCTTCTGTCACAACACAAATTGAAGGATCCTGGCTTCTGGGATTCCTCCCAGGTGCATTGAGATGAATGCTGCTGCCTACCTGTGAAGGAGTGTTTTTTATTTCCATAAGATTGAATTTCTTTAAGAGGTTTCCCCCAAAGCAGAGGCATCCCAAATCCCTGCTCAACCTAGGAAAAATCTTGGCTACCAACTAAAGCTATAAGACGGAAAGATGCATTGGCTCTCCTGCGTTAGAAAGCTCTTTGACACATTCGTGTTACTGCAAAAACTTCTCAGATCTTTGTTTCCCCAAAGACATGTCAGGCTTGAGCCTTGAACGAATTCCTGCTGGGAAAGGTTGGATTTGCTCCCTGCAGGCAGCCAGACGTGGTGCAGGACTTGTTTCTCACACCAGGGAAGGAAGTGGGGCCCTTCCAGAGACTTTTGCCAGCAATATGCTGGGTTTGGCAGGGCAACCCCAGCCAGCCCTGTTGTTCTTGGGGAATGAAGCAAGCTCTCAGGCACTCAGATCTTATTTCAAGCAGCTTTTTGTAGGTCAGAGCTTACGTGGTTTCTGACTAGGAGTGTACTGGGACTGTGTGTTCACAGCCTTCACCTGGTGAGGGCCCAGCTTCTTCCTTCGCCACCTTTTTCTTTTAGTGTGTGTCTGTGGTCTGGCCCACCAGGATCAGTACAAAAAACCAATGACCTCTAGACAAGTCAGTGGGTGGAGATCAGGTTAACAAGAGACAGAAATAAGAACTAGTGGGACTATTTTTTTCCTGATTAAAACCAGAAAGTCTTTAGTTTTTCCTGGTTTTGTTATCTCTTCCCCATCCCAGCTCACCTTAATTGACCCTGAAACCTCTGCAAATACTCATGGGGAACTCAAACATTAGAAACTTAACTTCTTTCTTCCTTTCCTCCACGTTTTGTAGTCACTTGACTTCCTGGATCTGAATCCTGGTCAGTGGTACAAATCCTCCTTGGTCTTGTACTGTGCTGAGTTAGTGAAGTCTGTAATGAACAGAAGTGGTGAGTTACGGGGAAGGATTTTGACATCTGAGGAAGAAAGGTGAGAGAAGGCTGTACTAATTAGTAAAACTTGTGATTAAAGTAAGTATGGGGTAGGGAATGAGAGAAGAGAGGTTGCTGCAGCAACAAAAGCTGTGCGGGTGCTAAATGTGCTGATTATAAGCTTGAACTCCTTGGAGAAAATGGATCCTAATGGCTTATTGCTGACAAAGAGTGGTTTAGATGGAAAATTGATGTGTAACATGTTTGGGTACATGGAAGTGTTACTTGTGGCTTTCCAAGTGGGAGAGTCACTCTCCATTCTGCTTAGCAATGGGGGAAATTAATGTTAAATTTGGGGGTTGTAATAGGACTAGAAATTAGAGAGCAATGAAGCTTCCAAAATCAGGATGATAGATTAGTGCAGGGCTTGGCTTCAATTCTTGTAATGGTTGGTGAATTTCCAGTGGAAAAGTAGCTATAAAATAGAGTTGTGTGTTTCCTGTAATGGCACAAGAAATGTGCAGCTCTCTGTGTTGTGGGAACACTGAGGAATAGGGGTGGGAGGTGACCCCCACTACCACTGATGTGGCTGGAGACCAAAGAGCAGTAACAGGAAGGTTACTGTCAGCCAAAGCTGATTTCATTTTTAGCACTCCCTCTATTTCAAGAGCAAGGATTTTGTTGTTTTTGTGGCTGTTTATTTAAATCAGAAGATGCTCCTCACATCATATCTTTCCAGACAGGAAGAGGTGAGAATAAACTATTGACAAAGGTGGTCAGGTTGCTTGGTGTGGTACCAGAAAGCATCACAAATGAGCACAATAAATGAAAAAAGAAGCGAGGGGAAATATGGAGGGCATGGAGGAGAAACACCCTAAGAGGAAGGAGGAGAAACATGAAAGCAGCTCTAATCTGGGAAGACTGCAGGGTAACATGACTTTAAGAACTAGTGAGGAGATTAGGCAAGTGTTAGGGAGCTTTTTTTGCTCTTTGAGTTTGTTGTCTTTTTTCTTTTCTTCCAATGAGAAGATGTTTCAGCTGGAGAAAAATGATATGTTGGCAACAAGGATGCTGGACTTAAGCTCAGGAGGTCAGGCCCTCATCAGATTTTCATCTTGCAGTCATAATTCAGAGGAGAACTGAATACAAAAGAACAATCTTTGTGAAATCACTTTGAGAACACACTGAGAAAAACACTGAACTATGTCTTTCATGGTCCAATCAGGCACAACTTTGAAGAAAAACCATTCCCCCATGGAGGTAGGAATTGGTATGCACATCTGCCTGTTGTCTCTTGACTTCCTGGCACTGAACAAATGAGTCTCTGACCTCATTGCTCTTCCTCTGACCTTACAACTCTTGGGTCATTGGCTAGAGAAGGACTTTGGGTTTCTAATTTGTGCGTTGCTGTACAGAAGACAGGAATCAGGATAGACATGTCAGCTGCTTATTGCAGGATGCTTCAGCCTGAATTTTGATTTCCCAAATGCTCTTTTCTGCAATCCCAGGGTAGAGACCTGTGTCCCAGAGTGTGGCAGTTTGATACGTCTCCTCTTGACTTAGCAAGGGTTGGCTTTCAGCATCACTTATTGAGCGCATTGAAGTGCAAACCCTTGTGCAATGTGTAACTAAGCAGTGTGAATTTTATCCTTTGAACAGCATTTTTATGAACTTGCAGATCTTACCATCACCCTCGTGTCTTTTTAGCTTCTGGCCTCAAAATACCAGAGCTGTGTCTGGTGAAATGTTTTGAGTTCAATGGGGGCATTTCTGAGGCTTTGAAAAATGTGATTTGGGTTCTCTCTCAAATATTCTTTTGTCTTTTACTTGTAGAGCTTTAAAGAAAAACTTCTTACATGAAAGATACCCAACCTTGATTGAAAGAACTCAAATGAAAGCGAATAAGTCCTGGCACATTTCACCTTGGGCTGTGGCTAAACTCACCATACATTCTGCTCATTTATCTTCAAACTTCAAACTCCAGCTTCCAGGACTCTTTGATTCTTTGAATCTTGTTATGCTCCTCTATCAGGCACTCAGCTGTATCTGAAATCTTTCTGCCAGAAGCATTAGAATAGGTGGAAAGTGTCAGTCTCTAAAGCAGACACTACGTAATGTGGTAAAACACAATGAGCAGCCATTTACAAAAAAAAAAAAAATATGTACATATGCATCTCACTGTCTGATTTGAAACTTCCTGGTGATAAGAGGACCTGGCACAATGAGGGTGTCATTTTGTTCCCCCATTCCTGTTCTTTAATAATGTGAGAATTTGAAAAGCATAAATATGCAATGAATTTTTTTTTCCCCAGTTATTTTTATATCACAGGGCATGATAAGAAAAGATACTTTGGGTGAGGTATTTTAATAATGGCCCTTTTTCGGTTGCTGGTGATTGAAAAACACACAGCAGCAATAAGATACAAAACCTGACCATGAGGCAGCTTCTAAATAATTACTAGGCACAAGCTTGTCAGTGCTATATTAAAGCATTATTAAAGTTAGGGGAATAAAATCAGCAAGAGTTGTTTATCCGCTTACTTATGTATCTGGAACAAGTTGAAACAGACTGTTAAGGGGTTTTCACAGCATGTGGGAAAAGGCTACAGCTCCTTCTTTGGGTGAATTGTCCTTAGTAGAATTGCTTCAGCAGAGCTGATCAGATCTTTCCCTTCTCCTCTTATGTGTCCTTGTCCCAAAAATCACAAGAATGAGGCAGGCTTTAACAAAAGTGGGGGGGAAAGGCTTTCTGGTGGGACCTGATTCTGCAGGCTTTAAAACACCAGCTCTCTGCAAAGGTTACTTCTCTTCTAAGGAAGTATATAAATAAATTTGTCTAGTTGTTTGACTGCAGTAATCCAGACCATAATGGATGTGAAAAAGAGAAAGCTCAGCTGGAGAGGGAGTATTGGGAGACAAGGTTCCATGGTGCTTTGAAACATTTCCTATCCTGTGAAGAATACTCCACTTAATTAGGTTTAGAAATCTATATCACATTTAATACACCTCAATATGCAAGTCAAGCAATCCAAAGCTGAAGTATGGGAGACAGAATTAGATATAATGTGTGATAGAAATTAAGTATTTTGGTATGTCTTCAATATTTTGTTCCCATAATTGTGCTAAATAACCCTTAGAGTGACAGAAATTATACTTTCCAGTTCTCATACAGGTTTGGGTTAGTAAAGTCTTGTTTCCCTCCACCTTCCTCCCTTTTTCTCTGGAAATCTGGACAGTCAAAAGAATCTGGGAATGCTGCTATAATTAAATATGGTCTTTGTAGTGCAGTGGCCTTATCTCCCTGGTCTCTCCTGCAAGGAAGGCTCTGGGGTGGGATCTGTTTTTATAGAAAACAGAATGTTTATCACCCTCATGGCAGAAGATGAGGGACAGTTAGTTGATTATGGATGGCTGTGGACAGCTGATCCTCCCTCAAGAGAAATGAACTGATGTCTCTTATCTCATGTTATTTGCAAAATTAACAGTGTAGTTTGTTCCTAATGGTGTTTTTCTGATTGCTTAGCTGAGAACTAAGCCTTTCCTAATGGGAGCACATAGAAATGATTTGATCATCTGTTCCTTCTGAAATCCTGAGGAAGGGAAAAGAGTTGGTGCAGCACAGGCCAAGATGGGCCATCTTTATGTGAGTGAATGTTTAGACCTTGCATTATGGGCACAGATGGGAAGGAAATTCTATTTAATCATATGAAAATTATTTTACTGCAAATGTGGTCAAAGAGTGAAGTAGATTGCCCACAAGGATTGTGAAATCTCTGTCCTTGGAACAATTCAAAACCTGACTGAGTGCAGTCTGAGCAACCTGCTGTCCCTGGCCATGTTTTGAGCAGGGGATTTCAACTAGACCATGTCCAGAGGTTCCTTCCAGCCCCTGCCGTGCTGTGGTCAGAAACTCCCAGACCAGAAATGACCAGTCTGCTCTGTGTGCTGTTACCAGTCTGATGCCCTGTGGATGAGAAAAGGTGGAATGAGCCAAACACAGCATGCACAGATAACCCACAAAAATTATACATATTAAACATTTAGTTCTGCTGAATACTCCTTTGTCTGTCCTTTAGCTATCACTATCCAACCTTGAGTCCTACTTCCTGATATCTCAGTATGTTCCATCCTTTACAATGCCCCAATCCAAAGCCAGGTGAAGTTTCTATATTATTTCCTTCTGATTTTGGCAAAGAGGGATTCAGATCCTAATCTAGCTTTGTTCTCTGCTGGTGGCAAACCTGGATTGTAAAGAGGAAGCATTTTCCTCCTTAATAACTGAGTCTCATGCTGCTGCCTGGCAATTCTAAGACAGGATCTGATGGAAACTGCTGTTCAGGATCTCTCTGAAGGAAAAAACATGAGAATAAAACCCCAGTTTTGAGGCAGTTGATGGTCTTTCTTGGGATACACACATTAATCACCCTCCAAAGTGATTTGTCTGCAGAAACTACTGCTACACCATCAGTCCATGGAGCCCTCACTGTGTGTGTGTGTGTGCACACTTCCCTGCCAGTCCATCCTCTTTGACTGGCAGCTATTTTTGCAAAGCTGCCTTCTGTTTTGTCTCCTGCTTTCCTGCCTTTCTCACACACGTCTCTCACTGATGCCATCCCTCCCTTTCATGGGCAGGGAGCTTTTCCCCCACTTGAAGTTGCT
Source organism: Lanius collurio (assembly GCA_020086605.1). NCBI lineage: Eukaryota > Metazoa > Chordata > Aves > Passeriformes > Laniidae > Lanius > Lanius collurio. Next base: position 1,114,663 of record JACBWW010000004.1, read on the forward strand.
TTGATTTTCATCCCACTCCACCATCTTCACTATCATGGACACTGCCCTGAGAACTATTTTTCATGTTGAAGTTCTGATTTCCAGTTTATTATTGCCAGACTATTTATTTTAATGCATAACCATATGCCATGTCTTTTTTTTTTTTTTTTTTTCCAACAGAAACTCACTTTGCTGCAGCCTTTGTCTTACAGGAATCTGCAAGCTCTTTATTGATTTGTCTTGCCAGCTCTCCCTGCTCAGTCTCCACACTGTCAGGTCTCTGGCTCTGTTTACTTCCTGCAGCTTTTCTCTCCTCACATAAAGGTGAAGGCAGATATACCTGTGAGGCCTCTATTGTCAGCAAAAATGGTCTTCCACGGTGGCCAGAAGTATAAATAGCTTTCTTGTGGTCTTATACAAAAAAAATAAATTTAAACAAAGCCCTTTTATCTATCTGCACCCACAGAAAGTGCAAAACCCCTCTACTACTCTCTCTTCTATACCTTTATAAATAGACTGTTCCTTTCCTTTCCCTGCTTGCTCAGGGCAGCTGAATGAATACTGTCCAGGGATATTTAGTGCCCTTCACCCCCTCAGTAGACATGGCTCTGAAAAGAAAACAAAAGAAGAAAAAGGGTTTGATGTAAAATGACCATTTGCTTCAAAAGAGCATTGACTGAATAATAGATCAAGCTTCACTTTGGTGTGGTGTTTTTAATAAAGGATGTGCCTTTGCCCACATGTTTCTGCTCAGCATTAACTTGAGAGACTGAAATGTTTGAGTGTTCTCTCTAATTTAATAATCAGTGGTTAATTCTCCTCTGGACTCTTGTGATCCTTTTGCTGGCATGTATTGGCCACTCAGAATAAGAAGCTGAGATTTAAATTGAGCTCAAGCCTGCAAAGCTTTGAACAGCAGACTAGCTTGGGCTTCTCTGGCAGAAACTAAAAGGTGTTGGCATTCAAATTCCCAGCTAGAGCAAAACCAGAAGGTGCTCCTGCAATCCCTGCAGTGACACTGGATTTTTCTGGTGACACAGCTGAACTCTGTGGTCGGGGTGGGGCTGACTCAGCCACACTGAAGTTTTAACTCCTAGGCAGGCTCATCTTTCCAGGGAGTTTGCCAGTGGTTTAAAATAGAGAATTTGAGGTAGTGCACCTTGCATCCCAGTCCCATGTCATCACAGGTGAAGTGTGATTTGTCCCCAGTCCCCCCTGAGTGACAGAAGTGTCAGTGCATGTAGTGCCACTTTAGCTTTTTCTCCCGGTTTTCATCCCATGGAAAATTCCTTCTTTCACCCTCCATGTGAGACTTGGTGAAATTCTCATGCTCCCATCACATCTTCTACTGCCTGACACCATGAGTTGTGCTGCTCCAGCTTGTCTGCCAGCTGAGCTGGATCAATGGCAGCTGACCTTCTCAGGCTGAAGGCTGACATCAGCGGCTGCTCTAAACTGAAATTGTATTCTATGGGCTAATTTCGTGCTAAACTTGGTGTTTGCTTTGCTGGAAGGGAAAAATAGGATCATTTGTAACCCATCTTGTGTTGATTTGCTGTGTGTTAGCCTTGATTTTGTCAATATTACCACAAAGGCTTTGGGGACATTTGTTTGAACCTCTGGGAGAAGGGAAAGGATAATTCCAGATTTCCACCAGGTTCATTAAAATCTTTCTCTGCTCTTCTCAGGAAAAAAAAAAAAAAAAACAAAACATCAAAAACAACATTTTTTGTAGTTTCCTGGTGGCTATCTTCTACACATGGTGAGACTCATGTCTTTAGAACCTAAGGTCAGATTTATTTCAGCTTCCCTTGCTCTCTATGGAAATTTTGCAATTTACATGAAGGACAATAAATTCAGGTCATCACCATCAGCATAAATAGTTAAACCCCTACTGCTTTCATCCAAATTCAAATTGCTTGCTGATAATTTGAGCAGTAAACTGGCTTTGATAAATTCCTTTGCCACCATTATTTCATCATCATAATTATTTGCTATTCTGTTTTGCATCTGCAAATTATCTCATACAGTTATATTTACATATGCAATAAAACTGGGCACATGATTTATTGTCTTGTCAACAGTAAAATAAATAAAACAGTTTGTGAGAGATTATCCCTGACTTTTGGGCAGAGCTTTAATAAATAAATAAATACCTAGGTGATAGATTTTTAGAAGGAATAAGTATGAAACAACTTTGAGATGTAACACTTCAGCAAATACACAGCTGTGGGAGTTTTGTCTGAAGGCTGACTCTAAGGTCCTATTCAGATTGGAGATGGAATTCCAATAGGTTTTTCATTTTGAAACATGTGCTGAAAAAATATTCCTCTGCAAAAGGAACACAGCCTTAGTCAATAAACCTGTCTAAAAGACACAGTGGATGAAGGTACATCAATCACGTTTTATGATGATGATAGCAATGTGGCAAAGAAGTAATGTACCAAATAAGTGTTGAAATTGATGGCTGTAGCTTTTATAGGTTATAAAGAATAAAGGCTTGGGAGATGTATTTTTAGTGTTGTTGGTAAATTACTCAGGTATTTTGATTACAAATATTATAAAATTAGATGTAGAATTATTGCTATGCATTTTTATTTGTAAGAATATGTAAAAAATGCTGATTGAGAGAACCACCAACTAAATGCAGAATAAAAATCCATGCAAAGGCGTATTTCAACAAAATTCTTGGAGCTTTCTCTCATGGGTTCTACAATTTTTAAGTTATTTTTCTACATTTACTGATAGCCCAAACTTTTGGTTAAAAATATTTTCAATTAAGTCAGTTAAACATCTGAGAGTCTCATCTGAAATTATGGAGGTAAAAATTAACAAAACAAATTTTACTTGCTCTTAATTTTGAAGCTGACCCATGAACCTCCACAGCATCTTCAAGATCTGGTGACAAATCAGTAGGATCTATTTACTGAACAATAAATAATGCATGAGCACTCAGCACCCTGACAGAAGTTGAGAAAGACTGTTGCAGAAATGTAACTGTTAAAAAAAAGTAAATTAAAATACGATGGTGGAAGTGATTTGTGAAACGGAAATGGGTCAACAATGTCAAATTACCAATTTCTTCTGAATGACTCACCCAGCCATAGTACTTATAGTATTGTGCAGTCAGCAAGAAGGAATTGGGACAATAACTGTGGATTTTTTAACTTTTTCCCTCACATTGGCCTAAAATGAAAACTATCCCAAGTAGTGCTAGGATGTGGTGTGTCGGATATCCTCTCCTAAATTTGTCCATCCTCTCTCTTCAGTCCCTCAAAATCTAGGGGCAGCTCTTCAGGTTAGCAACACCTTTTCTGTTCCTTCATGTTCTAAGCTTTCCCCACCTGAGCAGAGCCAGGTTTGATCCCTGCAGTGCTGAAAGCCTCGTGTGAGGAATTGTGGTTACCCTGCAAAGCTCTGTGAAACAGGCAGTGCTGGGTTAGAGTTCTGGGGGTGGTAACCCTGTGGTCAGCATGTTTCTGAAGATGCCATCAAACATCAAGTAGTTTGGAAAAGACCTCTGGAATCATCAAGTCCAACCTTTGAGTGTTTACCAGCTTGCCAACCAGAGAACAGCACTGAGTGCCACATCCAGCCTTTCCTTTAACACCTCCAGGGATGGGGACCTTTGGCCGTGAACCAAAGAAGGTGGCAAAACCCTGATGACAAAAATCCTCCTCTAGACATGTCTCAAACACACTTTAGATGACCCATTTTTGGTAACCAACAGCCTGTAGATATACCCAGGTGCATTCAAATCTCTCCTCACCTTCAGGACTGGCAGGAACTTGGTCTCTGCATAGAGGAAGTTGGACTCTGGAGTCCTGCCTGGAGTAGGTAGATCAGACAAAATATACAACTTATTAGAGCCCCTGCAGTCATCTGCTACAGCCTGTACCCTGCTTCCAGCCCAGAGCTGCTGAAAGGATGAGGAGATCTTGCTGGTGACACACGGTGTTCTGCTCTCTCAACATGCCTTCAGAGGTGCTTGGCTCCCCTTGAGCCTTCTGTTGAATACAAACATGCCTGTCTCTCCCAAACCTGTGAGGTGTTGCACACGGGGATCTGAAGGCCTCTGCCTTTCAAGGTGAATGAAGGTACTGGAAATATGAGTGGGTGTGAGAGTTTTCTCTGTGCTTGTTCTACTGCAATGGTCCTTTGATCTTTCAGGCTAGGAAACCTTACTCTAATAAGCCAAGGTTTGTTTGTTTTGCTGAAGGAACATCAAAGAAAGTGAAGACCTCTTGGGTTGTATAAGAAATAACTAGACATGATCCTAACCTAGTATATATGCAATGGCTGATGAATTTGTCTGGAAGGAGTCAACACAGACTCATCACACTTAGAGAAGTGAACAAAAGCAGGGCAGAATTACCAGAAGCAGCAAACACCAAGCTGTGTATCAGGTGAATCAATTCCAGGGGAGATGCAGAGAAAAGCTCAGCGGGGTTTTTTTTAAGTCTATCTTTGTGTGCAGGTTGCTGCACTATAATGTCTTCTCCCAACCTGCAATACTTAAAAAATTATTATGGATTTCTTGTAAATCAGC
>JACBWW010000004.1:1119197-1279242 GCA_020086605.1 Lanius collurio
TGGGGTAGCACTCCTGGAATAAGTCCTTCTGGCCCTTACCGGCCCAGGCAGATGTGGAAAAGGGTTAGAGAATATGAACTGTTTGCAAAGGATGCTCTCTAACTTGCACATGAGGTGAGTGAGGATATCTGATTTAGTTTAGAAATACCTTTGCCATTGGGCAGAGCTATTTGCACCCAGCCTTGCTCCAGTGCACTTCTGGAAGGTATCCTTGAGAGTCACACACCTTCCCACAGATATGTAGACACCTTTCCAGACACAGGAATAGGCAGAATGGGCAGCAGTGAACTGCACTGATACATGGCAAACACTTTTGCTCACTGAGTAAGGTGTTAAAGTTCTGTGGTCTTTATTTGAATGACACCACCTTGCTGTCATCACTGGAGTTGAGCCTTGCTAAGTTCTGAAAGGAAATTTACAGCAAAGGAAGCTGTCAGATCCAGGTAATTTCTGTGAGGTTTTGCAGCCCATACACAGCTGAACTGTGACTTGAACTATTTTCCAGCAGTGTCTGGTTCTCTTGACACAAATGAAGGTCTCCCACCATTCTTGTCAGGAGACTTTCTAATGCCCAGATCAGAGCTACCATACTGAAAACTCTTTCTCCAGAGCTACCCCCATCTCTTTCCAGGTGTGCATGGTCTTTTTCTGTAGGAATGTAGAGCACAGCTTCTGTCTGCCACCTCTGTTCTCTGCTCTCCCTGACTGTGAATGGGTGAGCCTTGGGCAGAGCCAGGTCAGTTCCTGCTGCTCTGTGTCAGTGTGGCCATCAGAGATGCTCAGTGCATGAACGTAGGGAACACAGAGTCTGGTGGTGACTCCCAGAAACAACGAGTTTTCTCTCCCATTTTTGCAGGGATGGAACCTGAGGTCATTCCTTATGCAGGGCTTGTGCCCAAATTGTAGGATATCCCAGAGCCACTCAGCTGCCCAAACATTTTGCAAGTGTTCTGATGTTGAGCTCTGTGGAATAGTATGCCTTGATAGCTGTTCCACTTAGCAGAACTGCAGCTTGTGTTAGCCAGTGAATAACACCCCTTGTCATAAAGGCAGGAGGAAATTTCAGTCCCTGTACTGGACCAATGCTATTAGGGCTGATTATTGGCAAATAATTATGTCCTGGAGTCTTGCTGTGCATCCTGTCTTTACCAGAACCCCTTACAAATATTGCTCACCTACCTTTAGTCAATGCATGTACTGTGCTCTAAAAGCACTGAGTGCATTGGATTAGTTCAGAGGAGATGGGCTCACATTTCAAGGTAAAGAAATACTGGTTTTGCTCTTCAGAGTTAAAGCCTCCAGGGATCTGAAAACTCTTCCCTTGGGTTTACAGAACTTTATCATTCCATATCCTCAGTATCCAATCTGCACACACAATATTCAGAGGCCTCCCTGCAAGGATGCCCAGCTCTGCCAGCACATTTGGGATTTCTCTTTCTCTTGGGAAGAACTATTTTGCATGAAAAAAATAAATGGTCCTGGAAACATTGAGAACCATGGAAATGGACAATGGGAGCCAGTAACAGTTTTGTATTTTTTATATTCTCTTATTTATATTCATATGTATTTCTCTACTCACACATATATTTACATATATATATGAAAATATATTTTCTTTAAAATCCAGAAAGGGCTCTCATTCCCAAAAGCTGTTTAAATGCTGCCTGTCAGAAGCTGGAAAAGCACCACTATGCTAATTTAGCAGAGATGAGATGGCTGTCTCCCAAATGCCAAAGAAAAGGACTTTATAAACTGGAGATGTTGGATCTTTAGTAGGAGACACAACATTCTAGGACCTCTGCTTTGAACATGGTTATAGATTTTCAGTGAAATGTCCTCATTTTTCCACAACAGGGAAACTTCACTTGGAGTTTTACCTGGTGTGGGGCTGTACCAGAGCGGGGTTGCACACAGATGCCCAGGGGTCAGGGCAGTGTGGGCAGGGGGTTTCAGCTTGGAAATTTGGGGGATTTGTCACCTGAATAGCAGAAACCCTCCACCAAACCAAAATATCACAGCAGGCAATTGTTAAAAGTTCCAGCCACTGGCAAACTCATCAAAGCAGTGCTGAGGTGTTGTGGCCTGTGTGTACACACAGTGTATCTGTAGTGTATCTCCTTGGTTGTATTAAAGACTGATTGAGCTGCACCAGCCTATCTTAGCTGTCATCTGACTTGATGCACTCTAAAACCAATATAAGCCTGTAAACCTCTTTAACCTTCCCATCTGGGAATGCATTTCGTTGAAGACAGCAGCTTGATGTTCATTAAAATTAAAGACAGCAAATAATATTAGATAATGCAGTGCTTTTCCCTTGGCAATGTAGGGCTGGCACCTCTTTGATGTTCCAGTTTGACCCTTTGTTTTGTTTTTAGAAGATGTAATTTATTTTCATATTATTTTGGATATTTTATCTCATTGCTCTCCATATGACTTGTGCATTACCTTCACTCAGTTTGTCTTTCCCCACTCAGACATTTTTTGGAGACAGAATATCTAAATAGAAGAGTTTTACAGCTATTGGCCTCTCATTTAGCATGAACAATTGTCAGTAGAGAACAGCGGACTTGCTGTAGGACAAAAAGAAGGAAGGAGATGCAGTTGTCAAGGTACAAAAAAGCATTTCTTGCATGATGAGCATCACAGTGGCTGTTTGGGTCTAAAATAGCAACAATAATGCTAATTTTGTAGATATTATATGTTGGTTACAGCTACAGAGGTATGTTCCCAGTGCTGTGTGTATGAACTTGTTGGATCAGTAACTACAAGATTTTCCAACCTAGCACGAGTCTGACTTGCCTCATGTGCTTGAACTGGGCTGATCTTAAAAATGTTGAATGTGGAAGGTAGTGCTCATAAAGCTGTAGCCCCAGGACTAGAGCAGTTACAGATTCAGAAGGGCAATATTTCAATATTAACAGGTATAGACCCTTTACAGAACACGAGGATTATGATAATGGAGCAAACGTGTGTTGGGTGTTCAGCTGTCTGAGGTCACTGTTGTTCCAGCAATGCTGCTGGATGTACAACATAAAAGAGTGTTCTGGGTTTTTTCTGTTCTTTATGGAGAATTGTTGCTAAGCAATTGGGAAAACAGTAAGGCAAAACATATGAAGACATAATTCACTTTGTAAACAATAAAGATCTTTACAATTTTGGAAGAAACTGCAGCAATAATACATAACATCAGAAAGGAGAAGCTCTACAGAACATCAATAGAACATTATTCAGGCTTTTCTTTTTTTAAGGAGTGCTGGAAGATTGATGACTTGATGCTGATGTAGAATTGAGTTACCATCACTGATATCAATCATTTCCCTACCACAGTTCACAGAACCTAAAACCACAATGAAGTTAGAGAGGGGTGCACATGCACACACTCACAGTGCAGATATATTTCACCAGTGTAACTTTATCATATCAAAACTCATGACAAGTTTGCAGGTGGGGAAATTTTCTCTCCATTAATTTGACTTTGTACAGTTATTGCTTTACAGATGGTTTTGCATTGTTTTGTTTTGTTTTTCAAGAGTACCAATGAACATCTTTGTTGCAGTAGCTTTTGCCTATGAATTAGTACAGGAATCACTGATTTCTCAATGACAGCAAAAAATTTCCTGATCCTAGCAAAGGTAATTTCTTGTTTATCACTTTTCCAAAAGGTGTTGACTCCCTGGCTGGGCATTTCCAGCTCAGCACCTACCTGGGTGTTCTGCAGTATTATTCCCTGTATCAATCCTTGTCTGATTAAACTGATGCTGCCCTTTTGAAATCGATGGAATTAAGTCATTTTATATTGCCCAAGGATCTGTTCTAACGTAGGAATACTTCCTTTTCTGTCAGCTGGCATTTTCATCTAGCTTGGAGGTGAGTTTGAGGGCTGCAATGTACTTTTATCTTTTAAATCAGCTTCCAATACATTAAGAAAGGGTGGCATAAGAGGTGTTCTCCTGTTAACTTTATAAAAACATTCCAGTCTTTTCTTTGAAACTCCCCAAACTGGGAGCCCAGATGCACTCAGTGCTCCTGGATACCTTCTGAGAGAGTGTTCAACCAACCTCGTGTGTTTTTCACAGAGAGATGTGGATAGAACACATCTGGCCATGTGAAACTTCCCACAGAAACTTTATTTCTGCCTGTGGTTGCTGTATTTCACTACAAGTTACTCTCTTTTGGCAAATTTAGGGGAGAAAACCCCAACATTCCTTTTCAAGTGCAGACTCTAACATCCTCACCTGAGCCAGCCCTTGCTGTGCTGCTGCCTTTTTCTTTACCTTGTTCCTCTGCTGGTTTGCTCCAGCCATTGGGATGGGATGGAATGCTGGACTTTTCCAGGCTGTGTCCCCTTTCCCTTCCCCACAGAGGACACCTGCAAATACCTTTGTAAATCCCCAGATGAGCAACAGCATTTAATGCTGCCAGGAAGGCAGCATAAATGGGACCTCTGGTGCTAAACCTTTAATTAAAGGTCTGAAATAAAATCCTATGAAATTGCCACGTAGTCTTATGATCCTTTGAAACTAATGGCACAAATCCTATTCATTACAGAGGATCCAGGCTTTCTCCTGAGGTGTTTCTGCTGCACTCACACCCTCAGAAATGCTCAGGATGTCACAGTGTCTGTTCATTTGATGAAAAGACATCCAAGTTCACAAGGAGACAGAACAAAAAAATACTGTGGGTTTTGGCCATCTGTGTACAATGTGAATGTTTTTTGAAGTTTCACTTTGGGTTTTATATTTTCATTAAACAGCAGCAATTCAGATTTTATTTTCCACACAGTTCTGGTAATACAAGGAGTTTGTTTGGTACATAGGTGAACTCATCCATGACAAATTACATGGAAACTATGGAAACACTGCCTAATGGAGTACAAGGTCAGGTTGTCTCATACTGAAAAATTAATCATTCCTCTGCTTTTTTTTTCATAGGATTTCTTGGGACATGGGGAAAAGAGGTTCAGATCAGTAGGACATGGGAAGACTAAATAGTGGAATTGATTAGACCTAGCTGAAGTAATCATTGAGAACAAGTTGCCTCACAAATTTATTTTTTCTTTTTTTTGATTGCTTTCCCTTATGTGAGAGGAAGTGTTCATTTCTGCAAGCATTGATCAAATGATTTACCTGAACACATTCTGTAGCACTCATGTCACTCTCAGATGTGCCCTTATGTCCCCTGGGATCCTTTGGCCTTTCTTGCTCTTCAGTGGCTTTGCTGGTGGTGGTTCAAACAAGCCACGTTGCTGTAGAATGCTAAAATATTTTCAGGACACAAGACATGGATTCTTTCTGTTTCCACTCACTCTGACTGCAGGAAGGTTGGTTCTGCACCAGGTCTTGAATTAATCCCCAAATTAAATTTTATATTTGCCTTTGTGGCAGCAATTATCTCCTCTTTTCCACGCAGACCTCCTGTCCAAGACACTTCGAGTTCTCAGCAGAGCAAAGATAACTTCTCATGGATTTTATTTTAGATTGATTTGGGGTTTGAGAATTTGATAAGATTTCCAGCTATTTCTCTGCCTTCAGTGTTTTCACTGAATGGTAAAACCATGGTAGAATCATTCTTTTAAAATTGAGGTAATTCAAAGTTTGCAATTCAATTTAGCATGTAATCCCCTGTACATTAGGACTCACACCATACAAAAATTATTACTGAGGAGAGGTTGCATATCAGTGTTTCCCTTGAGCTGAATGTGATAAAGTCAGGCCTGTTTAAAAAAAAGGAATCTTGAATTTTAAATGGGGAGGTGTTTTATGGATTCCAGAAACAGGAGAAATGAGCTGCCAAATATGCAAGCTTGCCACCTTTAGTCTAATTTTCTTTAATGGAAGTACTTAATGGAACTGTACCAGGTAGTTTGACCTCAATGGGATTTTAGTATATGCTTGAATTTTATGCTGATTCTGAGATCACAAATACAGTTAATTTTGATCATTTTGACAAAACAGTGCGTTCACAACTACAGTTTTTTATAGAGGTGAGCTGTTTATAATGATACTTTCTTTAGAGAGATGAGGGGAGAAGGGATGGAGACTCCACTGCCAATATTCAGGACTCTGGCTGGGCTGGCAGGAGAAAACTCTCCAAGTGTGTACCCTGCCTGTGTCAGAGACCTGATGGGTGAGGAGCTAGTCTGTGAACCAGACAGGCTCAGGGTGCTGAACCTCAACCTTTCCCATCCTCCTCATACATTTGTCCACAGGAGGAGAAATCAAATCTCTGTTTCTGTGACTACATTTCCATTCAGAAAATTTCCCTAAAATCCTTTTTGCCTTCTACCTTTCTAGCTTTCTTTGGGATTTTCAAGTATTCTTCCTGTAAGATTTGAAGTATTCTGCTTCAGGTTCTTGTAAAACGTGACTTTTTAAATTTTTCCTTTTTCATTTTTTTTTTTCTTTCATCAGGTAGGAAAGACTCACATAAACCCAGCTGAGACCTCTGGGCTCATCTCACACCACCACAAACCTGCTGACCAAGGCTTGTCATTTTTTGATAGTGCTGAGTGTCCTGCAGCTCTGTGATGTTTTGTTGCTTTGTCTGACACTGAATTCTCAGTTTCATTTTGGAGCACTAAGGTACAGTTTAGTATTTTGAACAGACACAAAAATGCCACTTTCCTTATCAATTATTGCTTGAATTCACTTTCCTCTTCAAGATGCTCTTGTTCCTACGTGGTCCATAGCTCTGTTTTCCTCAAGTTCATGTTATAGCTGAATTCTTTCAGTGCTGCCCAGCTAGAGGTCTTCCTTCATCATTTATCTAGGGTGGCATGAACTAGGAATGCACATCCATTTTCATGAACATCCCCACTGTTCTGGAAGGCCAGAAAACTTGCAAGGATTGGGTTTTTGCTGACTTTCCCATTTAGGGTTATAGACACAGGCACATCTGAAGCTGTTCTATCTGAGGCTGCTTACATGGGGATGAATGATGCATGCAGGGGAAGGATAACTTAAACCTGGGAAGGAATCTTGAGTTGCCATTCAGGTTCCTGTGATTAGACCCTCTGGCTTATATACTTAGAAGGAGCATGAATCATGAAGCTTCCTCTTTAGCTGAAATTGCCTTTCCTGCAGGTTGATTCAATATTGCCATGGCCTTGTCAGCTTCCCCAGGGTGACTTCACCCACCTTTTCTTCAAGGAAAATAAGCTCATATCGAGCACCATTAATAACTTGCCTGCATGTGGGGATGTGTCCACATTTACTCCACTCCCAAACTCAACCCAGAAGTATTTCTGAAGCACAGTACAGACTTGTTCTCCTTCTGCCACCCCCTTTAACTCCATCTCAGCAACCTTCTTCTCCAGGCAGATGGCTCCCACCCCCTCCCAGCTCCCCTTGACACCCTGCCAACACCATGCCCAACCACCCCTGTCATCTGTCTCTTGTCTCTAACCCAGTTCCCTCAGATATGACAGACTACAGTCTCTTCTTTCTCTCCAAAAAGAAACACTGCACCAGCACACTAGTACCCAGGAAACCTGGGCAGACAAATGGGGATGGGGATCAGAGAGGAGGTGCAAGGCTTTCCTAGGGAAGTTTTTTCACTTTTCAGCCAATATAGCTGACTTTTTTAGGCTATTTCTTTCTTCCTGTTCAAAAAGAAAAAAAAAAAAACAGAAAGCAAACACGCCCTCACTTCCTGCTCCCAGTCTGGATAGAAATGCTGCTGAAGCACAACGTGGGAGCTGTAGTTCAACACTTGGTGCATCCATTCTCCCAAGAGGCTTCCAGACCACCCCTCCACCAGAGCATCTTGCCAAGCCTTCTGAATCCCATCTCCATGCTTTCCATAGGAATCACAGACCAGAGACATGGAAAGAGCATGTGGCTTTTCAACATCAAGCCAGTCACGTGTCATTTTTTGGCTTAAATTTGAGATTTTTTCAGAATACAAATGCTTTAGTTTTCCATTTCTTTAGCACACTGAAATTTTTTAAGAAAAGCAGAATCCCTCTTTTTATGGGCAAAAAAAAAATGCCAACAGAAGACGAGACATTTTCATTCCCTAAATTTCTCTTCAAAATGTTTTGATCAACTTTAGTAACAGACTGATTTCTGAAATGTGTAAGGTAGCCTTAAAAGTGACTTTTCTTGAGACATGTCTCTAAGATACGCTGGCTCCAAGCTCAATAGGTTGTTTTGGTTTTTTTCTTGTCTTTGGTACTGCTGAAGTCCCCTGATCACAGCACCCTGGTTGAGTTTTCTTTGTGTGTTAAACAATGTCGTGTTCTCGTCTCCCAGCATTAGACTTGCACATAAACCTTTGCAAATTGGCCCCACGAGAACCTGAGGAATTTATAATCAGGATCACAACATAATCTTCAATAAATTGTTCAATAAGATTTCACATTTGAAGTTAGACACGTCCCTTTCTAGTGCAGGGAACAATTTGGCACTGCTTCTGTCTTTAAACTTATGGCTATAAACTGCACTTAATCCATTGCCTCCCACTGGCACTTTGGGCTTCCAGTGATCTGTTAGGCAACATTTCATCCTTTCTCTTCATTGATCCCTTGCTTGTTTAATGTATTTTCCATTCCTCAGTTCTACAGCAATGTGATTTCTCAGTTGTGTTTGTCTTGGTGATATTGGAGAAGGCAGGTTGAAGAGCAGTTCTTATTTTCTTTACTTTTGTAACACCTCAATATGGAAGCTCTGTCAATAGAACAGTGCTAGTACTGCAGACAGTTCTGAAGTGCTTTTAGAGAAACTCTTCAAGATTTGCCTGTGCTTGACATTTTATATTTCAGAAGACAAATCTGAGGTAAGGGAGCATAAAAAATCAAGGAAAAAAACACTGTAATTTGTCACCATGCCATATGCATATAAATTATCACTATAATAGATATTTATCTGTACCTTGAAAGTGTGCCAGGGGATGTAGAGTGGTGCATTCATTCTGCATTCCTTGGTGTTGTGGCATCTGGGACAGGGGACAGCTGTTCTTTGAGTTTTCATTTTGCTTCAATTTGATGCCCACACAGGTATCAAAGACAAATGTGAGCTTAACTTTTCACTGTTGAAACTGTGCTAACTTTTGAAAACCTCACTAATTCCATACATAAACCAAGCAGAGGCCATGTTGGATGGGGCTTGGAGCAACCTGGCCTAGTGGAAAATGTCCCTGCCCACAGCAGCAGGGCTGGAACTGGAGGATTTTTAAGGATCCTTTCAACCCAAACCATTCTGTGTCTCTGTGATTAGAAGTGGACACTGGCAGACCACTGGATGAGCTGCCTTCTTCTGAGACACTGAGCTGTTATCAGAGTCTATAGGGCTGAAAATCCCACCATAAAAACCATAAACAAGAAGTTTGTGACTTTCAAAGGTAGCTTCGTGTCTTCGGTAACAGTTGATACACCGAGAATCAGTAAGACATTTGTTCTTCAGCAATTTAGGTAAAACATCCCCTCCTGTACAACTGGTTGAGACAAACAAAATCCCAAAAGTGACAGGTGAGTCAGGGAGACAACGTTATTTTTTCTCCAAAACTGGAACAATGATCCTCCAGGCTAGGTTTCCCTTTTCTCTAAAATTACTGAAGTTCTTGAGGAAAGACATGCATGAAAGGTCTTGGTATTTTTGCTTTTCTCTAATTTGCCCAGGAAGCCTTTATTACATTTTACTGATTTCCAGTGGTTTTTACCATTAACTCTGCTTTTTGTTTCAGCTTGGACAATGTAATTTTCATTGACCTATTTTTAGCCACACAATACTTTTGTTGTTATTATGCAGCAGCCTAGAAATAGCAGTGGGAATTGAGAAGAAATTTTAATTTACAGGACTTGATAAACCTTACCAAGAGCAACTGTTTGTATTTTGTGTTTCAGTTTCCTGAAGGGGTACAAAGCTGTCCGCTGTAGCTTTTACATAAAAAAAAAAGTCACATTCTTAACACAGATGTAAAATGCAGAAGAAAATGCAGAAGGATAAATTTGGAGCTGTGATCAGGGTCTAGCTTTCCTAAAGCTCTTTTCTAAAGGGTTAAGTGATAATGCTATTAAAAATAAACTGAATAAATAAACACTATCTTGCAGAAACAGCTTTTTCTGGGATTCTTTGTAACCAGCTTTGTTTAGAAAGCTTCAGACTCCATGTTGCAATTTTAATGGCATTTAAATTTAGCATTCATATTGCAGGACAAGGAAATGGTTGCCCCTGTACAGCAGGGCCCCCCATTTCGACACTGGCGTGAAGTCAATAAAGATTCTGCTCATGGAACCATGGGTAGTAACCAGGAAAGGAAAGGAAAACAAACTCTGCTTGCCCCCTCATTGCTAAATAAATGTTCGGTGAATTAATAACTGCTCATTTTTTTTAAGAAGTTCGGTTAGCATAAAAAGGGAGAAAAATAATCACTTTGTGCTAGCTGGGGCAGCAACCCTGCTGACTGCCTGAGTGTGACAAACAGCAAGGGTGGGAGAGGAAGCAGACAGAATATTCATTAATTTTCCATGGAGAAAGAAGGAGGTCAGTCTGGGAGCCAATATTTGGAGTCCGTGTAGGATGTGGTTGCTGCCTGTGATCCCCTTCAGCACCACCCAAAGACCCACTCAGCAGCTCTCCAGGGAAACTGGTGTATCCAGTCACCCATCCTAGGTCACTTATTTCAAGAGGGAGCTCTGCCTGCTCTGCTCCCCAGCTGGCACATTCCCATGGCCCAAATGGCATCTTCCATTCACCTGATTTCCAGCTGTGACCCTTGGGTGGCACAGACCAGGTGCTCTTGGTTAGGAGGAGAGGAGAGGTGACATTAGTGAGCCCATTGCTGGAACATGCTCAGTTCTGGCAGTCATCCTGAAAACAGAGATTGGAAAACTCAGAAAAGAGCTACAAAAATGTCTGTAGACAAGGGGCTGTGCCCTGGAGAGACTGAGCTTGAAGGTGAGTTGTTTTTCCATCTCTGCGGATGGATGGCCTCTGAGACTGGGGAATGGTCTTCAGATTAATGAAGACAGAATGTGGTCAAAGTGGAACAGGAAACTCAGGCAAATTGGTGCAGAAAACTGAGAATGTGATTTTGATAATAAGGACTATTCAGTTCTGAGGCCTCTTATGAGGAAATATATAGGAACATCCCCATCCTAGACTTGCTTGAATAGCCTTCTAAAACATGAGTTAGAGCTCCAAAGAAACTGGGTTTGATGGTGGGTTTGGGGTGGAGGTTCTTTGGTCCCCAAGCTGTAAGACAGCACAAGGCTTCAAACAATTCTGTGCACTTCATTATAGGAAAGGCATTGTAGGCCACAACAGTTTTTTTTTTCTTTACACACTTGGGGTATTTCTCTCTGTCCTGGAATGAATAAAATGTTAATCTTAGTGTTCTGTCATTTTTCATTTATAACTGCAACATTTGAGAGGGTTTTTTTTCCCTTAGAAACTTATGCCTTTTCTCTGTTTTTATGGCCTGGAGGTTTTCTCTCTCTTTTTTATTTATCATCTCATATTGCTATGGTTTGAAGATACACAGCAGTGACGCAGGCTGCTGTTGGGTTTTGTTTTGGTTCTTTGACTGGTTTCTATTTTTAGACTGTTCTTAGTTGCACTGCAAACAGGCAGCAGCAACTGTATTGGCCCCAATATCTGGCACAGTTTTTGTCAGAAGATGCACTGCGAAGAACACATCTTGCCCTATATTTAGGGACTATAAAGAACAAGATCATTTTAAAGAACATACTTTACCTGTGTAAGTAACAGGTGTTGTGATTGCCCTGATCTGCCCCTGGACAAAGGAAACCAGAATTAACTTGGCTCAGCTTCTTCCCTGAGGCACAGTGCTGTGACCAGCTGTGTTAGCTCACCTTGCAGAAAGCCAGGTGGGCTCTGCTCCTGCCCAACTGGCCACCAAACACCAGGCACTGGAGCACAGAGGGACTGCTTGGAAGCCCAGAGGATCAGTCTGCCTGTTTCTTCTGCCCAAAATCAGATTAAAAACTGGAATGTCTCCTCCAAGAGCTGGAACAGCTTCTCATCTCAATCTTCAGAGCAATTAGAGATGACAGAAGAGCCAGGGTTAGCACTTGCTAGCAGAGCAGTGCCTGTCCTTCAGCTTGCCAGAGTCCAGCTGAGCATCCTTCATGCAATCAGCCCTGGACTCATCTCTTTGCCAAAGCAAAATATTGAGCCCTAATTTTATCCCAAGGTATGGCAGGATCACCTGGGCATTCCCAAATCTTTCACTGGTCAGAATATATATAATTTAAAAAAAAAAAAAAATCCCTGCTCAGTACGTGGTATGCCATTTTATCAGTTTGTGCTTTAGAGGAATCAGAAATTCCAAGTTCTACGCTTTCCTGCAGCCACCTTCTGTCTAACTCAAACATCCCACAGGAGAAACCTTCACTTGGGGTAAATAAAATGAAGTAATTTTTTTAGCAGTTTCCTGAAGAAGCTTTGCCTATGAAAGATTTCTGGAAATTTATTTTCCTGGTATGTGGTTTCCTTTTTTTAACTTGAATTTCCTCTGAGGTTTTGTCTCTATATTTTTCCCTGGATTACCTGAAGTAAGAAACTTTTAGCTGAGCTGCTTTTGAAGAAGGAACACCAGTATTAAGAAAGAAAGTTTCTGTTTGAGATTTTAATTTTAATCTTAATTTAAAATATTACTAATGTTTGTATCAAAAAAACCCCAAGCTAATAGGAGTGAACAGGGCTAAGTGAAAGAAAATGCAGGCTGATTGGTGACGTGGGTTTTGAGTAGATTAAAAAAGGCTCTTTTTTCCATCCAATGGGAAAATACTGTCCATGCCAGGCATTTAATGCTGCATAAAACTGCCCTAGGTGAGGGAAGAGTCTTGTACAGGCTGTATTATTTCTCACATTTTCACTCTTCCCAGTCGTGTTCCCAGGTCTTGCCCTGTTCCTGTGGATATTTTGAGCAGTGACTGGCACTGAGCAGACCATGTCCATGCTGCAAGTGCAGGTCCAGGTCCTTTCCTGGGGTCAGGCTGGTGGCCCAGGGCACCCTTGTAGGCACCAGACAGACACCATGAGATTTATCTGAGGGAAAAGCCTCAGCCTGCTCTCAGACTCCTTCGTGCCACGTGGAGACATCAGACACAGGCCAGACAGTGAACTGACAGCTCTGTCCCCAGCAGTGTCTGTCTTAAGTCAGATCTACTTAAGTCTGCCAAGAGACAACGATGTGCTCAGGATCTGCATGGAATGTGGCTCCCAATATGTTGTGCTCCACTTTATATCCTGGCTTCACCACCCTCTCCCCATCACAGACCAAACCCATCGGTCGAGAAGCACAAGAGAGAACCTCACTGTCTCATTTCCCATCTTGGATCAGGTCTCAGGGATATTTGCCTCGAGACTACTCTTAAATAATTCTGTCTAGCATCTGATTTTAAAATATCTCAAAGTCAAGCTTCGTGCAATATCATCTGTTCAAGGCAACACCTAAACTGAACTGCAACTGTACACCCAGTGCCCCTGCTTGTTTCTGAGGAGGAGTGAATTTAGTCCAGGAATGGAAGCATTTCTGCAGCTTCTGTATCTCCTTTATCATAAACTTTTAGCTTGGGATGTGTTCTGGACATGCAAAAGGCATGAGATATCTTTCCTTTTGCATCTGTTTGCAGTTGTCCTTATTCATTGCCAGTTTTGCTTGCCCATGTAAAAATCTAAGTGTCACATGGCAGTGTATTTTGCCCTAAATAAGGGCATAATAGGAAGTTATTGAAAATAGTTTTTTGTGTGTTTTTTGCTTAATTAGAATGTCATTAAAATACCCTTCTTTATATGAGGCCTTAATTTTTTTCCCACTATCCAGTATTTTCCATCTTCACATCCACCTGAATTGCTGTTTTTACCCATCTTGCTCCTCTTTCTGCATCCCTAGAGACTGAACATGATCCTACTGTCAGTTCTAGGGCATGTTCCACTGTCTCCTGCCTGGAACCCCCTTCCACAATGGAATACATTGTGAAACTGCAGGAGAGACAACTGTTATCCATGTGTGATGGAATGGATCATACATGGGGTCAGTATGGTAGTGCCTTGGTAGGAAATGAATAATTTGGGTCACAAGCAATGTCAGAGGTCTTCTAGTCCAAAGCAGGCAGAGCACTCCTGATGTAGTCTCACAGGCACTGAACAGAGGGGAAGGATGGTGTCCTTTGGCTCAGTGACTGTACTTGATTGTTCTTTTTTGAACACTAACTGCAGCCAAGTCTGCCCTTGAAGGAGGCAGGGATGGAAAGAAACACCAACATTTCCCTCCTCTCCAGAAATCTTCCATTGCACAGAGCCCCAGGTGGGAGTGATAGCCAGGATGGGGTGTGAAAGCAGCAATGCTGAGGAAGTTTATTTAATTCTTCCTTTGGTGTGGGCTGGGGCTGTGGCTGCAGCAGAACCCCACACAGCAGAGTAAAGGGTCACCTCCTGGGTGTGCTCCCCACGGGCTGCAGCCCTTGAGAGCCCTCACATCCTCAGGGCGATGAGTTCTGTACTCCCCTGCACCAGAAAGCCATCATTTACATCCACAAGAAGCTGTTTATAATACTTCATTCTAAATCTCTGCCTAACACAGGCCAGAGAATTCCTCCCAGCCATTCCTGCCCTGTGCATTGCATCCCAGCCTCTGTTTCAGCTGGAACAGACCTCTCAGATACAGAGATTTACATGTTTTAAAGCACTATGAGGTGCAGAATTTGCCACTTCCCTTGATAAACTGCTAAACAAGACCCTGGGTGGGAGAATAGGCTTCAGACTATTCCAGAATAAACTGGAACTTTAAAATCTTCTATGAAATATTTTTAGAATATATTTGATAATTATTTGGAGCTTAATCTTACAACTCTTATTCTGGTAAAAGATGTCTTGATGTCAGCAGCAGACCTGGCAGGCTCTGCAAGACCATTTCATTTCACCCTTCCCTCAGGTAACTAAGAAATTCCATAATTTCTCCCCTACCTTTAGGTTATTCTTATAGACTTTAGCCTTTACTGTAATGCAAACATGTTACTGGTATCAATGTTGTTAATCATATTTATTAATTTAATCTCATTTGGTAATGTGCAGTCCCAGCATACAGCTGCCAGGCAGAAAACCAACCCCAAAAGACAAAATCCTGATGGATGATGCCTTTGTCCTGCAGCACTCATTGCCCATGCAGTTGTTGACAAATCCAATGCTTTTCCTGACCAGCAGCATGTGAGTACTGTTCTCTCATGTCAGTAGTTTGTAAAATGTCGTTCAAACATTCCTTTGTTTTTTGTAATGCAGCCTGAGGTCTGGGTGAGACCCAGATGAGAGCTGGACTTTGGGAATACCTGAGCAGCCTGATCTGGTGTAAGGTGTCCCTGCCCATGGCAGGGAGGTTGGAACGAGATGATGTCCAAGGTCCCTTCCAACCCACACCTTTCTGTATTCTAGGATATTTGTGCATCTGTAGCAGCCATTTGGAGACCAGCTGTTCAGCAAACAGTGGTTGACTCAAAAATTTGGGGAAAACTATTCCCTGGACAATTTGCTCAAAATACACTGTGTTGGTTTACATAAAAGGGATGTCCTGTATTCCTCAGGGTGTCCAGCAATCCAAACAATCTCAGATCTCTTTCTGTCTCAGGGCTGAAGTTCTAAGCTCCATGGGGCTGTGGCATGAGGCAGGTGCAAAACCTCAGCAGTGTTTGAACCATGTAAGCAAACAGAAGAAAAGGGGTAGAAGGAAATTAGGAAATTACTGCACAGACGTGTCGCTCAGAGCCAGGGAAGCCAGGGTAATTGTTCTTTTTGGGAGATTATTAATGCCTCTGTAGTGGAGTCATTGCTGTATTTCATTTCCATGACTGGAGCTTCACCATAAACTCCTCCTTGAGGTTACCCCAAGCTGTTCACTGGGAGCAGGGGCAGAGCTGTGTCCCCCTGACAGCAGAGGACTGGCTGCAGCACAGGCACGATTCCACCCAGGAATGCAATGTTGGTACCTGCAAGGATCTTTCCACTTGAGTTAATTTAATAGGTATAAACTCCTGACCTCACTTCTGGGAATCGCTGGCACAATTAAGATGTGCCCTACAAGACTGTTAGTGTGATCACAGCTGAAAAGCTTTGAGGTACAAGAATGGGGTCTGAGACTACACCAGAAACTCTGCAGTATCTCCTTACAGTTTAAATTGGGATGGCGATGGCAAGTGCACCCAATTCCCCCCTATTTTTGTCCACCATTTTTTGGAATGTGAAATACTTAAGTACTTTTCCAGCACAGACAGGTCTCATACCTGGTTACAAAGCACAACCCTGGCAAACTCTGTGTGGAAACACATTTCTGGTCAGCCCCAAGGACAGCTCAATCTCTGTAGTGCTGGACATACCAGGGCAAAAGGTTTTTTATTTAGATAATCCAGAACTGGATTATAGCACCAGAAATAGGTAAAAGCCATGCCATGAGAGTTTCCCAGAGCTGCTGTCACTCCTATAACCTGCTTGTTTTTCCAGGTTTTTTACAGTGTAGTAACCCTCTCCAAAAATGCTTATGAACACATTGAAACTACTTTAGGGAGAAGCATTTTGATCAAAGAAATGCATTCAAACTTGCCCTTTGCAGTGCCCACTGAGCTGAGATGACACCCAGCTGGCACATCTGCATGGTGAGAGAGAGAAGGCACCATTCCAGCTGGATTTGTAAGCTTCTGTGTAGGATTGATCTTTGCACTGAGTCTGGTTCAAAGCAAACCTTCCAAAATTTTTGTACCCACTCATTTGTGAACCCAGAAGCAATTTTCCACTCACAGTATGAAATTCAATCCCTTCTTCACGCAGATGAAAGTCTTATCCCTCCCAGCATGCCAAAGTGGCCCAGCAAAGAGATGCTACCACCAACAGGTATCATCCTGTTACCACATATCATTGATTTCAAGCCATTGTAGTTGCCTGGTTTGGTCTCCTGCACAGAGAAGTTGATTTTTCTTGGACCCAGCTCCTTTTAGGTTGAAATGGAGCATACATTTTATTAAAATATCTTATCTTCACTTGCAAAGGTCAGATGATGGTATATTATAGTGAAACACTCTGCTCCAATGCTTAGTTATTTTCAGCATTCAAAATGTCTTAGTCTATATTTGGATTTTGCAGATTCAAGTGTTCAAGGATTGCCACATTTCCTGTTTTAGTGTCTTTTTAATGGGGCCTGTTTTCACTCTTCCTGTCTCTTTCCTTCATTTAAATCACATCTTAAGTTTCTCTCTGATAAAGAAAATGGCATAAATGGAAATCAGATGTTTTGTCTCATGAAAGATAATGAGTTAGGGTATTTACATTAATTAGGTCAGAGCACAACTTCTATTAAACTGCTGCAAAATGCAGGTAACCTGTTGGAGCAACCTTGACCTGCAATGTTTTAATGTGACTTAAATATTTCAGTCAGTGCATTTCTGAGGCAAATTTCATTTAAACAGATGGCTTCTGTATGGAAAATTTCTCTTATGAAAAGATAGTGAGATCATGCTGTTGGTAAATTCCTGCTTTGCTTGGGCTTCTTCTCTTTTCTTTCAAGATATATCTTTAAGATAATGCAGTTTCTCAACACCTTTTTAGAAGATTTTCCCTCAATGGCTTAATCATTCTGTATGTGAAGACATAAACAGGGTCTATGACATCCCTTTATAAATACAAAGACATTTTAGGAGCACTTTACATTTTGTTCCTCTTAGTTAATTTTCTTACAACAGCTTCTTTTCCAATAGTTTTCCGTATTTTCTTGGTCAATTACACAAATGAATTGCTGAGGAAGTAATTTGCTGTCTGCTCGTGTCATTGCTGCTGATAGTTTGACTTGATTAGACTTGCCATGCCACTTTGCTTCGAGTCTTTCTGCCACTTATTCTGCCAAATGCAATCTTAATCCATCTTTCATAAATACAGCTTCATGGTTTCATTGTCAGGGGTTTTATTAACCAACAAACCACCCCACAGCCACTTGTTGCCTTCAGCTTCACAACGTGACCCTCTTGGGATCCAAATTACTGTTGCCTCGTTAACAATTCTCATTTCTTTTACAAATTGTAGACATCTGTGACTCCTTGGTCTCTGCACATTTTCACAAGTGCTTTTCTACCCTTATCTCTTGGTACACAGCTGATTGTCAACACTTGTATAAATCCATGGAAGTCGTTGTGGATGAGCTCCACCCAGCACGGAGCTGCTGAGAATTTGGTCAGACAATTTCTTCTCCAAATTTTTTATGCTTTCTTTTCCATTAGT
Source organism: Lanius collurio (assembly GCA_020086605.1). Lineage (NCBI taxonomy): Eukaryota > Metazoa > Chordata > Aves > Passeriformes > Laniidae > Lanius > Lanius collurio. The sequence continues at coordinate 1,137,416 of JACBWW010000004.1, forward strand.
CTTGCTTTAGCAGTGGCTCCATTCTACAAATGCCCAGGAATGCCCTTATTTTGTGGCTACCTCACTGCTAAGCCTCTCATGTGGCTCAAGGAGCCCTGTGGGAATGGGATCCCTTATGAGGGAATATGGGGCCAATGCACAGCTTAGGGAAGCTGAGGTGCAGACCAAGTCACTGGGGTCTTCTTGTCAAGATCCCACAGCCATATTTGCCCTATACACAGGTTCTAACCTGGCATCTTTGGTGGAAAAATGATAAAATTTCTTTTGATTGTCATGTTTTCTTTTATTTTTGTATTTATATCTCAGGACCAGGGTCTGAAGTCTGGGTCTGTGCTGCCCTGCTTAGTCTGGGATCCTTGTTCCCCTTGTTCCCTGATGGTCTCCATCCCAGACAGGAGTGAGGTCTATCTTGTGGGAAAACTCCATTCTTAGGAGACCAGCAGCTTTTGATCTGCCATGGCAGATGGGAAGTGTGAAATGTCTGATCAAAGGGGAAAGGACACGAGGTATAAAGCCATGTCCACAACATAAGATTCAGCCAAGCACATTTCCAGCTCCAGAATGTATTTCTCTCTCTAGTTTTATCCTAGGATGACTTTGTCCAGTTTCTAAGTGACAAGTGGCTACTTCACCATGATTGCAGGTTTCTGTTTTATGTCTGCTGTTTTGCTGACACATGAACTCCTCCCTGTTCTTGGGGAGACAGTGTCCTAAATTTGAGTCTCCAGAATTGCTGCTTCCCCCACTACATTTTATGTACAATATAGAAGGGAACAGCTCTAACAGGAAAACTGTGGAAAAGTCACAACCAGCCAAATGCTTGGATGCAAGGGCTTTTCCCTACATTGCAGGAGGTCTGTAGGTTCTGACTCTTTACTTTTACCTTAAGCACCTGCAACTGGCACACTCATATTGAGGAAAAATAATTTTGTGTTTGGGTTGAGCGAAATTTTGTGTCCCACTTGAGTTCTGCATTAGTGCTAACAAAGCTTGCTTGACTAAGGCTGCCATCAAAATCAGTATATTTCCCTGGAAGGGTTTGGTTTCAGTCAGACAGCAGTTTTTGATGAACAATAATACTAATTTTATTTCCTTCAAAAAATTCCTGATACGTTTCCTAATTACACATCTAACAAAAGATTGCAAAAGCTGGTTAAAGACTCAATTTTAGTAGCTGAGGTATGAAACTTCCAAAGATCCCCTGTTCATACAGGTATCAGGATACATAGCCCACAATATTGCATAAGTATGTAGGCTATTGATGACAAAGAGAGCACAAGATTGTGCCTAAAATAAACAGAAAAATATAGAAAATTATCTGTCAGCAAAATCATCTCCAAGCATGTTTCAGAATTTTCCATGAGGCATCAGGGATCTTTGACCCAAGCTCAAAAAAACATTATTCTGCCTTTCTTATTTATCTCAGTCACAGACTGACACTTTAGGTTCATTTCAGCAGTGTCTGTGCCATCAGAATCCAGTGTGAATTCTCCTGTGACAGCATTAGATCAATCATGTTTTAAAGAATGCAAGTAATTTCATCTACTCCATCTTCTGAGACAGTCCAAAACTGACACTTTGGGTTCACTGCAACCTGAGCTGCTAACACGGGTTGGAAGGTGAGAGAAAAGTATCACAAAGCTGTATTTTTAATATTCTTATGTAAAACAAGCTGGTTTCAAGTTAAAAAAAAAGAAAAGAAAAAGAATATGAGCAGAATGCCTAGACTCAGTTTTTGAAAAACGATAAAATGAAAAAAGTTGGGACTTGACTGAACTCAAAGCACTGTTAGCACTTATTGAACATACTCTGAGGTTATCCTTTTAATGGGTAGGTCAGGGTATTTGAAATACAGGTGTCTGCAATAACTTCTGTGATCAAGGTCTTTAAAGGGAATCTTTGCAGCAGTGCCAGACCTAAATGGAGAGTAGGAAATGCCACTTGGATCTAATTTCTGGGTGAAGGGCTGGTGCTTGTGGTCTTTGAGAAAAATGGGTTACAAGCCCAGTGAAAGAGCTTTTCCTCATGCTGTAGGTATTCTAAAAGGTTACCACATTTTGTGCACATTTGCTAAACCTGCATTTCCTTTTCAGAGCCTTGTATGCAGGCACTGGGATTTCCAGACAAGCCAAAACTAAACTAGAACCAGACATGTTTTTCATGGCAGTGGCAGGTAATCACTGGAGCAAATGTGCAGCATTCCTGTCAGCTGTCTGTTACTGGCAGGTCTTAAAGTGAGATTAGGTGGTTTTCAAAATGGAGCTCAACTTGAAATGGTTAAAACTCCCAGGAAGTTCTCAGGTATGTTACACAGAAAGTCAGACTAGCTAACAGCAGCATTTTCTCCTGACCTTGCAATCTGAAGATATATTCTACACCCCCTGGCACAGCTGTGCCACCAGAGGGAAAAGGCTGTGGGGCAGCAGGAATTTAGAGATCTTCACTGTAAGGAATTTGCATTCAGAGAGACTTGTCTGTCTTTACTGCTGCTACCCTGCTAAGAGAAAGGCCATATATTGTAAGGTGTTTTGGATCATGATAGTGTGCCCCAGCCAAACCATCTTTAGTTATTCCTACTGGAGCCCTCAGGGTGAGACCAAGCTGGAATTACCCTCACCAGCTTCACCTGGCCCTCCACCTTCAGCTGCAGCAGGTCAGCTCCTGGAGGGGTTTTAAGCCCAGTCAGAAGGTTCAGTCAGGAGAGAGAAGAAGAGGAGAGAGGTGGGACAGGCTTGTAGCTGCTCCCTGTCCTTTGCTGTCTGGTTGCTTGTGTTTCCTGGACTAACTTGGCTGCTGATCACTGGATGGGTTTTGTTGCTGTTATCATCTTGACTCTGCTTGCCTGGATCTGGAGCCTCAAGGACTGAAAGGTACTGAAAGATAAACTGTGCTAAATTGAAAAAGAATTGGAAAAGAAGAAGCTGAAAAACTAAGTACCAAGACAGCAAGGAATAGATAAAAAGGGCTGTGCCACACAGGACTAAAACCAATCTTATTTCCTGAAAAGTGTGGGCAGAGCCCTTGGACAAAGTAGAGGGACCAATCAAGCAAGGTGTAATCTGATGCACTGCAGTTGCAAAATGTGTATTGCTGTTTTATGGGTAAGTTGGTAAAATGTGTAAGTGCTGTGTTGGGTGAAAATAGAGTAAGATGGATAAGTAAGCAAGTTATGTATAAGTAACTGTGTAAGTTATGCCTAAGTAAAAGTAAAAGTAGGTAAAATGTGTAAGATAAGTAAGCAAAATACACAAAAGAGGTGATTAGAAAGGTATTAAGTAAAAATTGGAAGATGTGAGAGTTCCCACATGATGCCCGAAGAGGTGATGCAGATTTTAGAGAATTTTAAAGCTTCTCTGTAATCATAATGATTCATTGTACAGAAGTGCTGAGTTCCTGCAGCCCTACACATTTCTTCTGCTCTTCCCATGTGCCTCAAGGGGCCACCCCTGAGTGGCAAGGTTCTCTAAGGGCATCCTGCAGCTGCACCTCCTGAAGGCTTAGCTGAGGAGGATGAGAAACACTTGAAAAGCTATTCCCCTCCCTTTCCTCATATCCAGAAGGAGCTTAGACCTGGCATTTTGTTCAGGTGGAAGGAGTGTGAGCAGTGAAAGCAGTAAAACATTAAATCTTTTCACTTTCTCATGGTTTCTAGCAGGTAGCAAGTCAGGATGTACCAGAAAAATTCTTCCAGATAGCTATGGAGAAACAAAGGCCAGGGGAATAGCACATAAATTGCAGGTACTACACTTTCTCCTTCCCACTTCAATGTTTTCATTAGTCCTTCCCAGGCTTCTTCCATTGGTGAAGACAGGTATTTGGTAGTCACTGGTTCTGCCTAGGCCATGAGTGTAAGATCTGTGATGAGGCTCGAGGTAATGAGGACACATCAGGACAGTTTTGTCTCTTCTTGTTGCCTGAAGCCATCCAGCTTTCTACAAAGAAATGGGAATCAAAAGGTTTTATTGATTAATTTTATCATCTGAATCTGTTTTTCCTGTGCCCTTGACACTGTAAAATCAAAGCACTGCACCCCTGCCAGGCACTAAAAGGTCAGATTCGAGGGTCATTAAAAGCAGCAGCGTGCTTAATCAGGAGCCCTTACAGAGCAGCACAAAGACACCCCTCCCTTTCTGTACAGGATTTATTTTTTAATAAGAATGACCAAGATGGCAGCCCACATAACACGCTGTGCTGGCTGCTCTGCAACAGGACCCCGTGGTGTGCAAATGCTCTCTGCAGTGTTAATGTCTGTGTGAGCAACCTGGAGCAAACAGCGCTGCCTTACTGCTCTGAAAGCTCTGCCCAGCCTTGTGGGCCTGACTCATTCTGGGTACACAAAGCAGTTGCAGGGCTCATTATGCAGATATGAATTTTTAAATGGTGTGTTTTTATTACCTTTTGGTTTCCTACACAGACTCCACTGTTGAGTAGCCCAAGGTACAGGAGCTCACTCCCTGGGTCTTTTATGGGCTCTCCAGCCTTCATCAGAAAATGCTGCCTGGCTGTTTTGGTAGGCTTGGCTTATTAGCTTCAAACAGCAAGGAGGATGGATGTGGGACTAGATGAACCTTCAGGTGAGTTTTTATGTGTGTGAAATGCACCAGAGGGAGTTGAAAGCTAAGTCTTTTTCCCACTTTGTTGTAGCCCCAGGAATCCCCTTGTGTGGGACTCATCACTCGAGTTCAGCACAGGGTCTCCTTGATGTGGAATGGACCTCGCAGCATCATCTTCTTCAGCATAGTTGAGAAGGTGGGGTGTCTGCATCAGCTGTCCACACATTTATACAGAAAGAATGTGGGTTTGTGTGTTCCCACCCTGAAAAGAAACAAACCACCTGCCCTGCATGGTCTGCTACCACTCCTTCATCCTCTCAGATGAGACTCCCTGCCCCATCTTCAGTCTCCACAGCACAGTGGGTTGGGGTTGTGTGGACATCACCCTCTCCTCTCTCCAGCTCTGCCAGCTCCACCTGGAGCTCAAATCATCACGCCCAGCAGCAGCTTTTGGCTTGGCTGCAGCAAGCAGAGCCTCAGTAGTGAGGGACCAGTGGTTTGCAGTCACAGCCCTGATAGCACAGGTGTGTAGCCAGCTTGACTCCTTCTCCTGTAGCAGAAGAGTTGTAATTAGACAGAGCACAGACATCAGGCTGTAAAGCAGGCAGCATGTACCAGAGGATTGCACCTCCTCTGTCTTCCCACCTTTCCCCCTTTGGGAGACATGACTATTATGCTAATTTTTGTAAAAGGAGAGGTTTTAAAGTGGGAGAGGGCAGGCAGAGGGTGATGGCATGTGTACAATACATGAGTGACAGAGGCACCTGCTGTCCTAAAGCATTTTCAAATGTTGAAAACATATAATTGGGGGCAGTGGAAAGTTGAAAGAGTGCATGGGGAGCTTTTAAAGTGGAGGGCTGGTGCTTACATGAAGGATTGCCCTTTCATCTCTCTGATCCTGGCAGCCTCCAGAAGCAGTCACATTCAAATGGTGAAGGATTAGGAAAAGAAGTTCCATGTGGTGGACAAAATAAGAATCACATTTGCCCTTTCCTTTCAAATTGTTCTTTTTCATTCTGAGACTTTGCTAAATAAATAAATCTTCACACTGAGAGCTACCATTTATTGTCTGCCTTTCTGACATAAACCTGCCTCTTTCAAGCTCTGTTTTGTGAGCCATGGAGACCATTCCAAAACCCCAGGGAAATGCAATTGTGCATCTAATTTCCTACTGGTGAAGGCAAAGGTTTTCAAGCAGATCTGATGACTGTGGGCAACCACTTTGTGAGAAATCCAAAGGGAACCTGCAACTCAGAAAATGCTGAGCCTTTTGAAAGCTGTCTGCTCAGACAGAATTTGATGGGGGGAGAAAAAAAGTTTGCTTAGGGTTTTTTTTTTTTTTCCATTTTTAAGTTTGCAGATGGAGCTCAGCTCATATGGGAGCAAGGGATGAGTAGTGTGGAGATGAGCCAGACATAGGACTGTGGGCTGTGTTGCGACTGCCCCAGATAGATGTGTTGATCCCTTGGCGTGAAGCATCCTCTGCTCTTCCCATCCCAAACAGCTCCTGATCACAGACTAACAGCTGAGCTGTGGTGCTGGTTATCAAAACACTCAGGGAAGGTTATAGAGGAGCCTACAGAGGAGTCTTTTATCAAAGACTGAATTGGTAGAGTTCATCTCCCTCTAATTAAACCAAAGTTTTCAGATCAGATGGGTATATTTTACTGGTCTTGTTGCACAGACTTATCCCACTTGTGTGGCCCTGAGATGGAAACACATGTGTTTACTACATGTGCACAAGCTGGTTCAAAGAATGATGAAGGCAGAAGCCTCAGAATCCTGTGTCTTTCATTGTAAATACCCTACACCAATGGAATGGCACCATTTTTAGTAGTGATACACAAAGTGTAGCTGTGGGTACATGGATAAGCATCATAGAATGGTTTGGGTTGGAAGGGACCTTAAAGATCATCTAGTTCCATTCCCCCTGCCATGGGCAGGGACACCTTCCACCAGACCAGGTTGTTAAAAGTCCTTCTAATCTGGCCTTGAATACTTTCTGAGATGGGGCAGCCACAGCTTCTCTGGGCAACCTGTGCCTGGGCCCATGACCCTCACAGGGAAGAATTTCTTCCTTATATCTCATCTAAATCTACTCACTTTCAGTTTGAGGCCATTCCTCCTTGTCCAGTCACTCTATGCCTTTGTCAAAAGCCTCTCTGAGGCTCTCCTGCAGCCCCCTCAGGTACTGGAAGTTGTTCTAAGGTTTCCCCAGGTTGAACTGGCCCAGATCCCTCTGCCTTTGTAGGAGAGCTTCCAAATCATGAATGAAATCACAGCCTGAGGACATGAAGTTCTGTGAGCTTCTGAATAGCTATCTAGGACAAGAAGGACTTAGCTCTCATCTGAAGGACCAAGGCTGGTTAAACTCATCTGCATCTGAGAATTCTGAATGGACTGTGCCAGGGTTTGAACTTCTGCCTGAAATTCATCACTTCAGACAAAGTGTTATAATGACACCAGGTGTCTTGCTGTGTCTATCCTGATGTAACTGAAAGAAGGATCTCATCTTTGCACAACGATGGTAGTTCTTTACCTGCCTCTAAGATTTTTTTAGAAGAAACCTGTCCTGCCCCCAAATCAACCCTAGATCTCCAACAGGCAGTGCTTCTGACAGCATATGAAAAGTCTCCAAGGGGAATATTTTGGAAATGTTTCGATGTGTTAGTGCTAAAATACTATTCACTGTTCTTCTGACAATACAGTTTGGCTTGGCTTGGCTCTACTTCTCATTTGTGTGCTGGTCCAGAGCTTGAAAAAAAAATGGGCACCAGGCAACCCAAGTCATCACTCCCCCGTGGTCCCAGTGCAGGGACAGTCTGGGGACACTGAAGGCTGATGGCAGCATAGGCTGGGAGGGTTGTGTGTCATTCTCTGCTCCCATCCCCAACTCAGGGCGTTGCTGCTGCCATGGAGCCCTCCCTTTCTGTCTGTAGTACCCTGTTAAGGCAGTGTAGGCAATACAATCAGTGTGCATGGGGAGTGGTCTCAACTCAGAATATTTCATGGTATGTGGGGAAAATGTAACTATGTTCTCCTCTGCTAGATGTGAAGGCTGCAGAGAGATGACAAAGGGTGGTGTACAAGGCACAAGCTATGTCTGGCTCTGGCAACCTCTCCTTGAGGAGTGTGTGAGGAGGGTAGCCATGTTCATCTGTCAAGAAAAAGTGATTTTGGAATCTTTGAAGCCCTTTGGAAATTTTGAAGCCATTAATTTATCTGGATTTTTTCTATCTTTTTATGATTACCCTGCATTGTTAATATTTGCAATGTGTAATTTTTTTTTTTCTTATAAACTATATTAGTAGGGTTGGATAAGATCAACTGACTGCATCTCAGGTGGAAAATTTAAATTTTCTTTGGAATTATATTTTCATTTTGTGAACTGGACCACCCATCCTCAGAACAGAAATGCACATAAAAACCAGCAAAGCTGTGATGTGACCACAGAAAAGATTTCCTTTGAATCAGCTCTGTTGCATGGCCTGGAGCAACACAAACTTTGTGTGTGTTTGCATGCTTCAGACGTGAAGCATCAGCAAGGATTACAAACAGAGCAGAGTTTGACCTAATGGACATGGAAGACACACATATTCCCTGCAAGAAATTCTCCGAGCAGTCTGTGGATGTGTATTACATGTTCTGGCCTTTTGGACAACTGTTCATTCCTCCTAGACACCCTGTCCCCTAAAAGTAATACTGATTTTATAGAGCCTTCTGTCATGCTGCTGAGACCCTCTCAAACAGGAGCACACTAGGAGTAGCTGGCCCACTTAATGAATATTCATTATTAATGAACAAACTATAATTTGTATTCAGGCAGCTTTCCTTCCCCCTCTATGATGGCATCAAAGTAGTTACAGGAGTTTTAAATGTGAAGGGCTGGTTAAGAGGAGAGGGGAAGGCAAATTTCACACTTCAATTAATGCTTTTGAGTCAGTCCCTCTGGTTGCAGATTGCCTAAATGCAATCGGCTGCTCCCCACAGCTGCTGCTGAGGATGAGAAGCAATCCAACTTGCTCTGAAGTCTCTGGCTAACAGCAAAGGTCATGGGAAAGCAGCATTGTGGTATTTGACAAGTTAGCACTGCAATTAAAGAGAAGCTAGGAAACAAAACCCCGCTGATGGCTGGCTTGTCAGCGTCATATCTCTGCATGCTGGCTGATACTCAGGACAGCTGCCTATGAAAAGCAAATGAAATCCATCCCTACTGCACAGCCTGCAGAAGGAGTGTGTCTTTCACACCAGGAAAGGCAGAGACAGGACTCAGCACTGCTCAGATGTGTCTGTCCTCACCACGTCCTGGCAACGTGCCCCCGTGCTGAAAGCGGCGTTTGGTGCAGTGCAGCCATCTCTGCAACCTCTCCATAAAGGCACTGGGCTGTGTGTTGGTTTCTGTTATCCCCAGGTTCATGCCTGTGACCTCTTTCACCCCTTTTAACTTTATATCCCCTCCTTTGCCTACCTATTTTAGCTCAGTTGTGGCCAGGGGAGAGACAGAGCACAGGAAAGAGGGGATGCTTTAGACAACCCCACAGAACTTGCTCCCAGTGCAAGGATCTCCAGGTCAGGCTGAAGGACCCGGATGCTTGGTGGGTGGAAGGGATGGTTTGATATGGAGGCAGAGTGGGGACAGGAGGACAGTGTGTGTGCTGATAAGAGTCCCAGTAGCAGCCCCTTGGCTGCTACCAACCTCTCTGGTTGCCCCCACATTTAGTGTTTTGACTTCAAGACATACAGCCCACTTGAGGGGCCAGGCAGCAGATTGAGGGATTGAGGGATCTCTCCAGAGTGGCAAAAGTGACCCAGCAGTAGTTTTTGGCCTTTATATCATGTGGAAGCAGAAACACAGGAGTAGCACCCCGGACATCCCTTCTGTACATCTCTCCCTGCTCAGGGCTGTGTGTGACATTGAGAGCACCCATTTGGGTCCCAGCCCAGTTGAATCCAAGCTGGTTTCTCCATGATGCCAGGTGGCTGGGGTGGAACAACATGCTGTAGTGTTGCCCCAGTGTAGAAATGTGCATTACAGCCCCTGCATGTACCTGATACCTTCTCCCTTTTCTCTCAGGCAAATGTGCTCAAGACTTCTGCAGAGCACAATGCTCATTTCTGTAACTCTCTGTGTTATCCCTCATCTGAGGAAGCACTATTTTAAGAAGTGAAATATATCAGTAAGCGGAAAAAAAGAGAACATTTAAATGCCTTCAAACTGTGCAAATCCTTGAGCATGTTGGATGGGAAGAGATTCTTCAGTTAAACTCCTCTGTGTTATTCCTCCAGGGTGCTTCATCTCCACTGCCTGTCCCTGTCCAGGTGTGGGGCGTGAGCGTGTGTAGGACAGGAGGAACCACAGAAATACCTGTCTGGTCTGTTCTCCACAGAAAAAAAAGCCTTTCCAAAGGGCCTTCTCATAAGGCATTTACCATCCTAGAAAAGCAGAGAAGTGCACACCAAGTACGTGGACAAAGGAAATGCAAACAAACTGAAATTTCTTAGGAGTGTCTCCCTCTACTATTTCTCAGATACAAATAACTGTAAAAACTAAAATAGTGGAAGGTCTGACTCTGAGGTATTTATCAAACCCAGAGACCAACCATTTACACCCCATTCTACCTCTGTAAATTATGTGAGAGACCCACTGTCAATCCTGTGATTGGTAAATGTGTTCTTTTAACTCTATTTCCTCTCCTTTTCTTCCCTTCTAGTGCTTTCTGAAATGAGGTTCCTTTCCCTTGGTTTATTAGATTTTTCTGAATTTGGCTTTGTAATTTTTTAAAGTGATGAAGACCCCTCCTGGCTAGTTTTTCAGGCTGATGGACTGTGTGCAGCTCATTGCTGTTGTCCATGAAATATTATTTGATGCCCTGTGAGAAGAGGAGGAGGTTCTTGGCAGACCAAGGGAAAACTGGAACAGTGTCCCATAGCAGCGTGTGGAAATAGACCCATTGTATTCCTTTGAATTACATGTGAAATATCTTTACTGAACATGACAGGTCAGAAAATGAAATATTCATACTGCAGGAAGCTTACAATTTTATTTTCAAACAGGCACTAAAACTTAAAATTAAATACCAAATGAAATTGGGGAATTTTTTTTTGTTCCTGAAACATTGAAATGGCTTGATTGAAATGCTTCATAATGGTAATTTAGAACATTTTGCTCTTATTTCTGCTTGTCACAATGGTAGCTAAAATTATTCTATTGAAATAAAATGATTGAATCTACCACAGTGAAATGCAATTTCCGGTGAAAGCACTGATGGAATTTGATACCTTCCTGCAGTATTTCCCAATTTTGTCAAAAAAGCATTTATTGTTGTAAAACTTGATCAAGCAGCCCTTTTGGACTTCTTATTCCATTGCCATCTGTGATATTTTGTGTAAAAACAGTGTCAATGGACAGAAAGGCAGATTTGGATAACCAGTGTGGAGACAGGCACTGCAGAGATTTAGGTCTCTTTTCCATCTGATTTTCTGTTCAGTTGACCTAACAATTTAATCTCAGAGTTCCCTTTGTCCCTTCCAGTATCTGTCTTAGCATGGGCATGAAAGTCTAATCCATGATGGCAGGAAAACCCATCAAAGCTTTGTAATGATCATCTTCCTTCTAACATGGAGTTTCTGCAGCACCAGGCAGGCACCAGACCTGAGAAGAGTTTCTCTCTCCATCCTGGCTGGGCTGGTAGTGCTGTCTGCTAAACTCAACTTTTTTGGCAGTCCCTTAGAATCTTCCTTTGCACAGGATACCTCCAGTCCCACTCTGGATGTGCTCAACTTTTCCTGCTGGAGGCTGTGACTTTATTTATTTCTTCTGGAACCGATCTCAAAGGGCTGTAACAGCCAGACAGGGTTGTGTGTAGGGGTGGAAGGGGTGAGAGTTATTAGATGCTGCTTCATAAAGTGCTTCTCTTGCTGCTTAACCTTCTCCTCATCCACGCTTTTTGAACACCAGCCAATGGTTTGAACCACTTGGGAGCTATAAATGTTGAGTTTTTGCCTCAGGTAGGCAGAGGGGCACTGTGAGTGCTCATGGGGGCTCTTGGAGGGGGAGATCCTTCCCACAGGAGCCATTCCCCCACCTTTGAAAGTGGGACAGCTCTCTGACACTAATGCTCCTATTACCTCTAACATCTCAGCTTTGCTAGGCAGGGGCATAAAGCCCACAGTGTCAGCATCCAAGATACGTGTCTCTCAATAGCTGCTCACCAGTTCTTAATTCGATTGGCATAAATTGAAGATATCTAGCTGAATTAAACCAGACTGAATGCAGAGCCACTATCGGATTTTCCAGTCTTTTAACCAGGTTTTCCACTGTTGCCTTGTCTTTATGAGCACTGTGAAATTTTCCTAAGGATGCTGCCCAGAGAAAATGCAGGGCACCTACAGAGGGATAATAAATAACCTGGTGCTTATTCCTCCCCACACCACTCCCTTCTGCATGATTGAATTTTTCAGCAGCTAATAACAGTTCCTGCAAGCACAGCACCAATTCTAAATCTCAACACACAGGGAAAAAAAGTAAGTTTAGACAATATTGAAGTGAAGCAACTAAAAGTTGGAACTGAAGACTTGGCACTGAGTACAAAGTCTGAAATTTATTCTACTTCTGAAACATCCCAGGATCCACTTTGGAAGAGCCTATTGTGGATATCTTAATTCAGTGTCTGAGGGCTTCATTACTTCATTCAGGGCTTTTAAAACTCTATTAAATTTTCCAATTGCTTTCTTAGAATTCACAATTGTCCTCTGTGACTGACTGGGGTTTGGGTTTTTTTGAATTTGTTTTTTTTTTTTTTTTTTACTCCAGCTTCAATATTCAGACCTGTTAAGTGCTGGCTGATTTTTTTCAATGCCTTAAAGAGCACTAAAATTTCAGTCAGGTGCTATGGCTAGCTGGTTTACTCTATGAAAATTCAGAAGACTTCCAAAAGACCTGGCTTGTTGCCACTCATGATGCAACTGTGCCAACTGATTCTAACATTTTTGACAGACATGCAGTGATTGGTGAAGGCAGGACAGGGAAAATAATGTATCACCAGAGTATAGGATCAGTCAACTATATCAACAGCAACAAAAAGCAGCAACACTGTCTCCAAATTGAAAGTAATGTCTCCAAAAGTAGACACTCCCTCCTCTAGCAGGAGTCACTTGCTCAGGTTGTCAGGCACCCACGTTTTGTGTACCCTGTAGGGATATTGTAACATAAGCTCCACAGCCATCAAGTATTGGTGCTTTTATAACACTTAATATTATGCAAACTCTCTGCCAGACCATACCTCAGAAATGCCAGCACGGCCTCTAACTCTGCTTGTGTCAAAGGAGTATTTTGCTTTTGTTACATAAGCCAGGAGTTGAATTCACCTAAATAGGTCAAATCAGAAATGATAGAGTGAGTTTTCTGCAAGACTTTCTGATCTCTTTGAGAGGTGGCCCAGCAAGTTGAGGTTAATATGGAGGTTTGATGCATCATCTACATTAATGAGAAAGGAAGTGAATAACAAAACAAAATGCCTCAATGAATTTACTGATGGATTTAAACACTGTGATCAGAAATTGAAAGTTCTGGAAGTGAAAAGACAGTTCAGGAAATGAGAAAATGGATGAGAACAACACTTGCCATTTGACTGTAAGTATTAACTTTGGGAGAAACTGGCTAGGTGAGGTAAGGCAGGCATTCTCATGATGGATAATCAGATAAGTGAGGAGAAGTTCATGTCATACACAACCTCTTCGCTCAAGTCTTTAGTGAAATGTGTTTTAATTCCTGTTATTTATCCTTAATAATGCAGCCTTCCAGTGCCTGAAGTCAGAACCTACAAGGCAAATGGAGAGGGACTTGTTACAAAAGCATGTTATGTCAGGATAAGGAAGAATGGCTTTGAACTGAGAGTGGGTTTAGGCGAGATACTGAGAAAAGATTCCTTACTACGAGGGTGGTAAGGCCTGGCCACAGAAGCTGTGGCTGCCCCATCCCTGGGAGAGCTCCAGGCAAGGTTGGATGGGGCTTGGAGACACCTGGTCTGGTGGAAGGTGTCCCTGCCCATGGCAGGAGGTTGGGAATAGATGATCTTAAAGATTCCTTCCAAGCCAGGCCATTCTGGGGTTCTGTGTCTCTCTGACAATACAGGTGGGTGGGCTCCACAGCACTGAACAGAGGGGGCTTGGCTGTCCTTGTGCAGCTGGCAAACAGAAGGGAGAGGCATGACTTGTATTGTTCTGAAACCAGAGAGCAGATCTTCTGTTTGTCTCCAGCCATTAGGAACTGGTGTTTTCTTCCACTGTTCATGTCTTGGGAGATTGCAAATGGAAACACCAAGAAATAACGTCACTATAAATTTGCATTATACTATTATATGGAATTACACAATGAGTCTTTCAAGACAACAAAGACTATCATCATTAAAGTAGCATTATAAAGACATTCCATGGCTTTTGGGCTCTCAGTTGTTTTAGTGTCTGTCTGGGTTAATTGACCATATGAGAGAATTGGCCTCCAATTTATACTGTTTTAATCAAGATTGAGAACTATGCAGTAATGCTGCATCTTTGCCTGAGTCTGTAGTGCTTTAAATACGGAGTTTTACTCTGAAATGGACAGCTGCACCCTGGTGGAGATTTATTAATTTGATAAAAATAATCTGCACACTTTCAACTGGTATGTGTTATGTTTTGAACGAGAAGGTACAAAACCAGGAGCTTTGATCTAGGTGTTACGTTGTTAGTCATGCCTTGGTTCATATCCTGATGAAAAGAAAATAGCTGGGCTTGACTGCCCACTCAGGCTCTCTCTGTGGACAGCTAAAAAATGCTCTTCTCCTTCAGCAAAATCACAGATGTGCAATGGTGGAAAGCGTTTTTTCTGGGGGGAAAGGGCATCTATGCTTCTATTGTAAGAACAGAATTTGTTCAGAAAATGCATTACTTTTGTCCAATAGGACCCTCTCTGCTTGGCAACATTTTAGTGATCCTTCAGAAGGATCTAAATATTAATCATAGACATCACATCAAGGTCCTTGGTTTGGTTGGACCTCAACCACTTGTTGTGATAGGACATTTATATTGAGTCAGTGATCAAATCCAGCAATGTACAAAACACCCACAAATGTCGGTGTAGTGGTGTTCATTCAGACTATAAACTTTGCAATCCAAATAAATTGGTGTCTGTTTAAAGCGGGCTTGGTTTCAGAAAGGTTTTTTATTACAGTACACAGACACTAAAATGCCTGGATGTAGAGCATAATGATTTAATCACTAAGCTTTAAGATCTTTAAATCCTGGGAATTTATAGCACTGGGATACACTGAGGGAAACTCAGGGTTTGCTGGAGGAAGCCACACTTGGTTTGGTGCTGAGGCCATCACTGATTTTATGCCTGTGGCAAAATAAAAAATGCTGCAGGTGTTATTTCACAAGCAACAAGCTCACCCCAACACACAGGTAGGAGTCTGCTGGCCAGGGATGCTGAAGTTTCTTAATTTATTTTCTCCTGGCCTTTGATTAACAGACTGTCAGGGCTGTTCCTTGCTTGCAGCCCTGCAGCACTGGCAGATATAAGCAAGACAAATGTTGCTTTGAATGAACTTGACTGGGGCACTGCAGTCAGTGGTGACCCCAAGGACAGATTGGATGTGTCATTGTCAGTGCAGCTGCTCAGAGCACTTCAATCCATCAGGGTGGTAGCCCAAATCTAAAGGAAACAGAAGGCCAAGTAGTGCCTTGCCACAGGATATTTCCAAAGACTGATGATCAAATACTGTATTTCTTGCTCACTCTGTCTTTGAGACTGGTAATCCTTGAAAAAACGTGAGATTTGTCACCTAGTGTGAGACAAACAAGCTCCTTGCTGACCACAGGGCCAGATGGTTGCACTGATTTCTGGAGTGCTTGGCACCTTCTCAGCTTGGGTCAAAATTTTCTGTCATTTTTTAAAGGAGCAAATAATGGACTCTGGTCAAATTGGACTGTCTGCTTGCAGGACATAGCCTGCACATGCTGTTGTGACTATTTTCAGTTGCATTTTTGGTTTTTCCTTCCCACTGAGCTTGGTACTGTAGATCAGAAAGGAAGAGGCGGGGGAAAGCAAAGGCAGGGAGGGCCCAGCGAGACACAATGGCTGATGAGAATGGCCCACATAAAAGGACAAGAAGAAATGGCCTTCAGGAGTGCCCAGGGGAGGTTCAGGTTGGATATCAGAAAAAAAATTTCACTGAAAGACTGGTTAGGAATTGGAATAAGTTGCCCAGGGAGATGGTGGAGTCATCACCTCTGGAAGTGTTCAAGAGCAATCTGGGTGTGGCCCTTGGGGATGTGTTTTAGGGGTGATTAGGCTGACAGCCGGACTAGATGAACTTGAAGGTCTCTTCTAACCTTGGTGACTCTGTGATTCTCTGAATATTCATGTCCTGCTCTTGTGGGTGCCCATATCATTCAAATATGAAACAGAAGCAAATAAAAATGATCAGAATAGAAAGCCAGCATGCTCACTACTGTGTCTCTTAGGGAAAAACAAGATATTTTTCCGTGCAATTGTTATTTTCAGAGACTGAAACTGTATTGCCTGTACAGTGTGTTATATAAACTGGCACTGTAACATTAGCCATTGCTCTAGAGAATCTGCAAGGTGGGAGGTGGTGATCAGGATGAGTGGCAAATAAAATCCTCATAAAAGACTGGGGCTCTAAAAGACTGGCCTTTTTAACTACATGGTGAAAATGCCTCTTGAAAGCGCCGTTGTACCAAGGGAAACCTAAGGTTGCTAGCACAGCCTGAAGCAACCAATATCTGGATATTTTTAGCAAAAGTTTGACCCTCCTTCTTTCTCAAGCCTTTGGTTTCATGACACTGTCGAATAGAAAGGTTGTAGGAAAGCACAGATATTATGGAGCATATTTTTAAGATGCAGAATGCAGTTCTTAGGTAGGGCCAGGTGATACCCTAGAACTGATAGGGTCATGTGTAGCTGTAGTACAATCTCAGCTGCCTGGCAATATCTCATCTCATTGATGTGACTTGTTGGATGTTTTGCGTTTAATGAAAAGTAGATGAAATATGAAAGCAAAGGCTTGGAAGAGGGGTCCCAGGGCTTTGGGTTCAGTCCTTTGCAAGAGCAGGACACCAAGAGACACTTAGAAAAAGTCCCCAGGCTTATCCTCACACCAAGAAGCACTAAAATCATGTCCTATTGGGGCCTGTAGTATGTAAGCAAATGCCTTAAGTGTATGACAGAAAGAGAACAGAGGGGATTGAGGGAATCACCAATGTCTTTACATTCCTGTGATACCAGAGAACTTAATAAACAGATTTTCCTTGAGATTATGGAAGAGAGAAAAGGCACATGAAGGGGGAAAGTCAGAAATGCCTCAAAATCCCTGCTCATCTTACCTAGGGGGAAAATACCCTCCTAGCCCCAAACCTGGCGCTAGAGTGCAAGCCCTGCATGCTTCAAAGAACAGAATATTATTGAGTGCCCCCGAAAAATGAGGCTTTCTCTCATGTTGAACTTTGGCTGCTCTTTGGTGTCCAGAGAAAGTAGAAAAAAAAATTAAATCAGGCAGAAATTAAATTATGCAGCAAGATAAGAAAGAAATGTGAAATTCTTACTGTCTGCTGTACGTACCAGCAGCAGCCCTGAAGTCTGAGCCTTGTACCATGTGGCTAAAAAAAGAAGTCACCAGCTACTGTCTCTCCTTACAAACCTGCCTGGGCGTATAACAGATCATACAAAATGCTTTATTCTCAGGGAAAATCTAGGATGGTGAGAGTAGAGCATGAGAGAGTCAGAGGGGGTGTGAGAAAGAGACATTTTGGTCAGTATTTCCACAATGACTCTGCAAATCATTGCTGGTTTTGCTCTCTAACCATCAGGTAGCTGTTTTAATTGCTTTTAATTTTGCCAAGACCTTGACTCCCTCAGTGCATCTGTAATTATGTAGCTGTTCTGCTGCCTGACTGGGATTGTCTCTCTTAATCAGGCTGTTTTGTGCTTTCTTTAAGAAGAATTGGTCTAGGCATTTTTTTTTTCTTTTTCTGCATATCCAAAGAAATTCTTTGCTGGATATACTCTTTTCAAAAATAATTAGGAAAATATTGGTGATGGTCAACTATAAGTTCTAAAAAAAAATCCCTCAGATGTAGTGAAAGCCTTCAAGTAACTGCTTAGAGCTGATTTTAATCTAAGCATAGGGTTTTAAACAGACACTGACACCTTTGGCCAACAAATGCTGTAAAATCTAGTCAGATTCCCTGAAGAGAATGTCTCCCTTTAGCTGCACTGCAAGAAGTGCTTCTTCTTTGTCTCTCAAAAACAAAAGATGAGGTTAAATGTGGAAAACAGCACCACAGCAGGTGTCCCTTGGACACACAATTTCGCTTTTACACTGAAGTAGTAAAACAGAAGGGCTTCTCTTTGAGCCAGATTCTCTCACTCCTCCAGCAGCCACTCCACAGGGAATGGTTTCATTTTCTCACTGCTGTCCTCTTTTCCCCCCTTTGGTCATAAGGTCTGTGCAAAGCTCCTGCTCCTTTAGCAGCTTCAGGCAGAGCAGGGGCTGCATCTGCCCAGCTTCCAAATTCTCAAGTAGCTTGGCAGGTGCTGTATCAGCTGGTCCTTGGATTAGGGGGTGGATAACAACAATCCTCACTTTCTTCTGGTCCTCCCATCTGTAACAAACCTGTTTGAAGCCATTTTTGGTGGGTAGCTGTGGTTCAGTGTTTTGTTTTGGGCATCTGAGTTCACTAATGTTTCCTTCAAATAAGGCATGTTTTGGGGCAAATTGGGCAAAAAGTGACCAAAGGGCATTGTGTAGAGATAAAGAACCTGGCAGAGCCTGTGTCTCCATTATTTCAGTTCTTTCTATGGCCTCTCCACAGCCCTACAGGTGATTTTTCAGGGGAGCTTCCTCAGCACCTCTTTCACCTCTTTTCCCCACAGGAGACCCTGCTGCTGAGCCCTGTGAAGGAAAACATCCTTTCTATCAACTTTGCTTGTAAGAATGGAGCAAAAATGGGAGCAAACCATCCCATTTGTGTAGCCCCAGGTCTTCCCATGTCAGAGACTGCAGCTGGAAGGCTGAGGACCAGACTTATCAGAGCAGCAATTGAACCCATGGAGGGTTAAAGGTCTCCAGGACCCTTTTCCTGCCACCTCTACTGGGAGGGCTGTGCAGTTATTTACTTCATTTAGCAAAGTGAAGCAACTCCCCACTAAACAGGCTTGTCCTCTGCCCTCCAGCCCAGGGCAGCCTGGATTGTGCTCTGGAGGAGTCTTCAGCTGAGGAGGCAGCCCATGGGTACCCTGCATTTGGGGTATGTGCTGGATAGCCCCAAGTGTGTGAGTGGCTGTAGGGCAGGGCCCAAAGAGATGCAGGGGATGGTGACCTTTACACACATTGATTTCAAAAATTCAATATCTAAAACTTATTCCTGGGAGGGTTTTTTTTTTTTTTTTTTTTTTCCTTACAGTCTGGGATTAATCCCTGTTAAAATAGCCTGCTTGTTTTAAAATGAAAAATACATCTGCTGGTGTCACCTTACTGAAATTGCTTTGGAAGAGGGCTAGATTCAATTTGGAGGCCTCTGGCCAAATTCATCAGTGTCCAGCCTGACCGTGTGCCCACCACTGGCAGAGAGCCAAGGCAATATAAAATGCCTGTCCTCCTCATTTTGTACAGGAGGGCTCAAAATGGGCTGATGCTGCACCAGGGACGTTCAAACTACTCCCATCTGAGGAGATACAGCCTTTCAGTGGTGCTCCCACTCCACTGCCTTTCCTTCTTTCTCCCCTCCTCTCCATACACCTCACTGTGAGATCTCGCCTCCTCCCACTGTCTCACTGGTGTCATAATGTACACTTGGCATAGGGCTGAGGCTCCAAAAGTGGCTGCAAGGCAGCAGGGGGGCTGCTGGATCAGACATTTGCTTGCAATGAGGATCTGTAGAAGGGAAGAGAGCAACTGAATGGTGCAGAAATTGGCCCCATCTCTCTCTCACTCAGAGGTGGATCTTAATGAATATCCAAGTTCTGCACATTAAGGGTTTTAAATGCCTTTTCGATTTACATAAGCAATGGATTAAGTCTTGTCAGTGAATGATTTCACTGAAGGTAACAAAAAGAACCAGCAGCTAAAGTTTGGAAATCTTGCCAAACTGCTTGGTACCTGGGAAAGGGGGGGCTGGTGGGTGGTTGGAAGAAAAATGAGGGATCAGGCCTTGGATGTTCCATAGCCTGCTCTGATTCAGTTGGTAATGCACAAAACACTTCTTGCTCTCTTTATGCCTTGGGTTATCACAGTGGTACACGGTGGTACTTGGTTATCTCCAGGGCATTTAGGAGATTTATGAATATGAGGCTTGAAAAGTACCCTGCCATCAGACAATGAGGGATATTGCTGTCTATGGATGCCAAGAAGCATTTGTAGCTTCAGCATTCCTGGTGAAGGCTGAACACAGAAAATGTTTAGAAATAACAGTAATAATAATAATGAAAAAAGAAGCTGTTAGATTTTCCCAAACCCACAAAAAGATATTGTGCAGTTGTTTTTGAAGGCTTTGGCCATAGTTTACAAAAATTTAACCATTGCTAATCTTATCCTTGTAGAATACAATTTCTGTTCCCAGAGAAAAACAACCATATGCTATTCATTGCTTGTTATAGGGCATTTACAAGAGATACACTGCACACAGAAAAGCAGTGCAAGGTGAGGGATCAGGCAAATCCAGGGTTCTGTCCCCAGAAGGAGAAATTGGGGAGCAGCACAGCTTTCTTCATAAGACAAGCTACTCCCTCAACAAACTGGGAGTGAGATGTTCAATTCTAAAAATCTTCAAGTGGAAAATCATCCCTTTAAATGCTAGCATTGTAGGCTCTAATTTTAGGATTTTTAGGTTTAACTGACTGACTGTAGTCATTACAATACTCTATTTTTAGGCACTGCAGGTACTGTAAGTCTGATCCTCTTCTAACACCCTGTTGCTAGGAAAGGCTGTGTTTGATTCCTTTTCCGGCAGTTCAGATGGCAGTGAACAAAGTCAAGCAGGCTTACAAAGCAGAACTTATCTGAGAAACATTCCCCAAGTTGAACTTGTGCTCTCTGTCCCTTTTGTGACTCACAGGAGTGGAGAACAAGCCTGGCTGGGGCTGTGATGGAGGAGTGAAGTGGCAAAGAATAGTGTGTGGCTTTGATTGCTGCTGGCTGAGTGCTACAGATGTTGGGGTCTGACAGTCTGTGGAGAGGCAGGCTGAAAACTGGGAACAGTTTTTTCCTCCAAAGCAAGCAGCAGGATTTACTCACAGGCTTGAAGGCAGGTAGAGGTGTACAGATCAATTCCCTGCTGTAATGGCCCTGCAGTTTGGGAAGACAGGATTGCACGTCCTGTTGGCATCAGTGACACAAGGTCCATGGCAGTGGGGAAATGCCACAGCACAGTCTGAAAGTCTTCCCATCCTTCCTGATTTTTCTTCATTTCTGGAAGTCCATCTGAGCTAATTATTTTCTTAGTTCAGCTTGACTGCCTAGTGAAAATTTGATGCAGCATGATGGGACCCAGCCTAACGAAGGAGCAGGAGACTTGGTGGTGTGTCCTCAGAAGGGAGTACAGCAGGAAAGTTTTCATTTTCAGACATGCTCACACAACTGAGGCTGAATCCCTTCGTGCTGACCAAGGACTCCTCAGTTCCCACAGGGTTCCTCTTGATGGAATATTCTCCTGTCCAGGTTCAGACAGGCATCCCAGGAAGCCTGGCAGGCAGGATACGTGCTGCGTGAGTTAAATAAGCATGGTGGAGCATCTGCTGACACTAATATTATAATTCAGACTTGAAACTCAGAGTTAAGGTAAGCTTTGACATATTCTTCCTCGTAGGTAGCCACAAGAGACATGGAAATAAAAACACACTTGGAAAAGTCAGAAATTTCTTGTTGCTTTAGGCTTATTTTAATTTGTCACTCGGTAGGGAATGTATCAGCCCTTCACTTTGCCGATGTAACTAAAATTATTACTTCTTCAACTTTGAGTTTTGGGGCTTTTTTTGTGGTGACCCTGGAGCTAAGAGACTCAAAAGAATGAATGCACCATGCTGCAGCAAGTTTAGCTACTATTGCTTGGTTTATAACCAGGAGTGCATGTGAAAAAAGGAATCAGTCTTCCTTAAAAAGGAAGGAATGGAAGAAGCTTAGCAGTTCAACAAAAGAAAATGGGACACAGAAGTCGATAATCCTCTGAACACAGAGAGATGTTGAAGGTTCCAAGCACAATTATTTGCTTTCTTCATTTAGCATGGTGTGAGGAATTTGTCCCCATCCTGTGTGATGGCTGCCTGCAGCTCCTTGTGTGCTGTAGCCCAATCAATGTCCCCCAGTGCTTCTCTTTCCAGCCCGTGCAGTGAAAATCAGCGTCTGCATTTCTTCCCTGTGTCATTGGAATGGGGATTGCTCTGTGTGCTGCAATTGCAGAACATTTCTGGCTAAGCTGTAGAATACTGAGGTTGGCTTTCTACAGAGCAAGCTTCAAGCTTTGCACCAAGGTTTAGAACCAAAGATTACTTGGTGATTGTGCAGCCTATTTCCCTGTGTGTCCCATCATGTTCAGGACAAGCAAAACATAATGACACTGATGGAAAGACCTGGATCAAAGTGTGCCTTAGCATGTTGTTGGTGCCCAGGGTTATCCATGAGAAAGACTTTGGTGGGAAACAGGGATTTGGTGGGCTGGTGTCCAAATCACTGGATGACACTTTGGGACCACCTGTCTGTGGGTTTTTCCAACAGTAACATCAAAGAGTCTCAGTCCTCAAAGCATCTTTGCAAAAGGAAAAGGGGACTTGACCTTGATGCAATTCCATGTCACTGATGATGTTTCACTTTCTATAATGCTGGGGCAAGAAATATCTGGTCTGGCTGCTGTGTCCTGCTCTTAAATTTCTCCTTGAGAAGCCTCATTCCTAAGAGTTGGGAATGTGAGTCTGAAATCAGAAATCAAACAAATCCTTGGCCTTGGCCTCTGGTTCGCTCAAAACCAGGCCCAGGCTTGTAATCTCTCCTGCTGTATCTTCTTGATTTGTAGAAGGAAAAACCAAGGAAATTTTATGTGTGCACTTGTCTGTTTGTTCCTTGCAAAAGCCTTCCTCAAGTGTCCGTTCACTTTGTATTTGATGTGTTTGAGCATTTCCAGTACACTCACCGTGGTTTCTCTTGTCTGAAACAGGATTTGTAAATTCCTCTACTGCTGCAATGTTCTTTCAGAGTAAACATGGGATTTTGTGTTAATTTGGTGCCCTAGGCAAAGGGTGCACAATATCCACACTCCTTTCCTTCCTCCAGCAGCGGTCATCCTCTGTTTATCTTAATGTGCTCCATTCCTGTGGGGATCTTCACTTTTGCATCTGCTTATGGATTTATGCTGTCACTTCAACACACAGATTTTTCTTTTTTTTTTTTTTTTCACTCCACTGATCTACTGATTTTTGTAGTGCTGGGAATCCATCAAAGAAAATTAATTCAGTTTCATATATTCAATATGTTTGTTAGAAAACCCTTTGTTGAGTTTGAATAATTAGAAACAGTTCATTTTATCACCACTGTCAGGTCCTGGCTCTATCATTTTGAATCAGATATAGAGATCTAAAGGGAAGTTGAAGCCAGTAGCTTATTGGACTATATTCCTGATGGAGCCAAAGTGTGGTGATAAATTGTTCATAAACCACATCACAGAATGCTCCTTATTTTGTCTTTGAATTACATCACTGTCTCCCTAATTGGCTTTGATATTGCTGTGCTTATTTTAGGGCACTTCTGATGAGTGAAAAATTTCTTCCACTTCAATATAAATGTACTATCTGTAATTCTGTTGCACACTGTTCACATTTTATTCCAGTGCTGTGGAGAACATTAAACCAATTTCATTGCATTAGTTTCTGCCTGTCTGATTTCTGCCCCAATTCTGGGGGCATGAAGCAAATCATTAGTCAGAAGTAAACTGAAGAAATATAAAATATCTATTAAAATACTTTCTGAAAAGTAAATGTCAGGTCCATGCAAGTGTTTTGCTCTCAGCTGGTTCATTGGGCTCATCTCTCCTGAGCAGTGGTGAAGTTTGTCCTTGCACCAACTACAGAAGTAGCTCAACTGTCAGCATCAGACATGAGGCCCTCACAGCCAGGTGAAAATCCAGCTGGATCAGCTCCAGACAGCACACAGGCATCTGAGTGTCCAAATTTGGGAGCCACAGCTACTTTCTCTCCAGGTTGTTCTTCCACTGCCCTGTAATTGCTGTGCTCCTGGCTACTCCACCCTCACCCACCCAGCAGCCCCATCCCACAGCAGCCAGGTGGCTCTGGTGCTCTTACAGAGCCAGCTGAGATGGAATGGAACCCCTTCAAGCAAAGACCTGCAGCTGAGGTTATTTCGTCCTCTGACTTGGTTGAGGAAACTGCTCTACTGAGTGTGTCTTTCACCAAACATAAAATTTTGGGGCTCTGGAGGCCCAAGCACAATAGTTTAGTCAAGAAAGTGTTACCTTTTCTTGTGGACATACAAGGAGCCTTCTGCCCACCTCAGAGCACACTGAGATTCAAGGGTTAAGCAGTGCTGGAGAGCAGAGAGGCTGCAGCAGTTCTGGGACTTGAGCAGAATTTAGGCTGCCTGGATGTCACCTGCAGGATCTGATCAAAGACACAAAAGAAGTGTGCTCCCCATCCATCCCCACCACTTTCAGGATCAAGTTCCCTCTGTTGGGTCTGGGAAGAGTTTGTCTGGAAGTCTCACTCAGTCTCTGTATATTTAGGGATGGACATGGTCATGTGGCAAAAAGATGAAATATTCAGAAACTAATCTACCAAGTCACAAGAAAACATAGTAATGAAACTATTGCAGCCAAAGAGAGACAGCTGCAGCCAGCAAACTCCTTAGAAAGTTGTGGTAAAGCCAGAAAATTCCCTTTGTGTCTGACTGAAAATGGGGATACTGTGGGCTGACCTCATCCTGCTGAGCTTTGCCAACCAACAGAGAGCAAGGAGTCAGGAAACCACTGATCTCCTTAGTTTGTTAAGCATCTCTCCTCTCCCATTGCTTTCATCCCCATTTTCTATGACTTCGAAGAGCAGGATGCCTGACTTTTAGTCTGTGGTTTCCACTGCCCTCACTCTTCCGTCTTCTGATTCACTGCAGGATTTTACATTTGCTTTATGCCTTTTAAGGCAACTTGAGTTCCTCATATGGGGAGCAGCCATATTCTGAGCATGAAGCTTCCTTGGCTCAGATGTTCTGTGAAAGGAAAGGAGCAGATTTTTGCATGGTTTCTCACTACCTTTACTGTTCTTGCACTGCAGGTGTTGCAGCTCATGAAAGGCCTGAAGAAATGATCAGTCAAGTGTTTTTTTAGGGGCAAATATGTACCCCACACACTGCCCTGTGGGCATTAAACAAGTCAAGGAAATCTGAGAAGTATTTGGACTCCAAGAAGAGGAGCACTGGAAAGGTGAGGAGCAAAGCAGATACAAAGCAGATTGTCTCCAGAGGGACTGGGAAGAGTATGTATTCCTTTTACAAAATAGCTGGTCTGATATCTTCATAGTGCTTCATAGTGCACTTTGGAGTGGCATCCTGGCTTTGTAAATTGAATCTGTGCAGATGTGTGCCCTAGGATGGCTCTCAGGGAAACAAATAGGTGGTTTTCAGTGCTTTCTGCCCTGTAAACACAGCCAGCCTGCATTTTCTTTCTGAAAATGATGCAGAGTTCAGTAGTTCAAATGACCCTCAGTGGCACTCACATTATTTATTTCAGCCCTGTAAGATGAGCTTGACACAAGATATTAATTACTGAGATCTGTCTCTGTATCAAATGCATAATCAACGCAGAAATCTGATTCTGACAAGTGAAAAGGGAAACCACTATTTGCACACTGCTCCTTCCAAAAGCTACCTCTCTTCAGGGGTGATTTCTGGGTGTCACTTCCACCCTGTGTTCGTCACAGAGTGCAGGGATTTATGGCCCCAAATTCTTGATTATAAAGAGATTTTAGTAAAGGTGTACCTCAGCCCAGAACAATTTGTGGGGAGCAGTATCTAAGGATGGAAGGACTCTTGGCTCAAGGATGACAGACCTCCCACTGTCAGGTGTTCCCTCTGTCAGGAACATCACAGCACCCTCTGGTCCATCCCTTCTTTCACAGAGCTAATACACAACTCCCTCACGTGTGAAATACAATGAATATTGTGCAGGTCACTTCTTAAGCTACAGAGTTGGGGGTCAGTTAGAGGGTTTTACAAGGCTCAGGATCCTTTCTTTGATGTAGGACTTGAGTTAGCTATTTATTTTAGTTTTCCTTTTTGCACTCCAATGTCAATGTAGAGACAACCAAGAGATCCTTTGATTAGCCCCTGGTGAGGCATCAGCTTCAGCACACTGGAGGTCTGTGCTGTGCCACCCCAGGGTGATTTATGTGAGTCTTGGGCACATCCAATTCTGAAATTCTAACAGATATTTTCTTGGAGAGGGGCAATTGTGTGGAGCAACAATTGGTTGAGTTTGATCAATGCAGGGAGAACTCTGGGTAGCATTTTCTGCTCTCCATCTCCACTAATTCACTGTCTGTGTTGATAAGAAATTTTGGCAAGAATTTGATATGAGGAGTTGTAAGGTAAATGTTCTGAGTTGCCATTGATGCCATGATGATTTTTTGCCTTTTTTTTTATATACCTTTTATATATACCTTTTCTATAGCTTTTATATATCCTAGGTGCTCTTAGCATGCATACTTGTAATTCCTTAAATCCAATAACTTAGCATGGTCCTAACATTCTGTTAAGCCAGGAGACCAAACATCCTGGAGGGCTTGCAGCTGGAGGCCAGAAAGCCCCGTGCTATCCTGAGAAACCAAGGCTCTCTCTAGAACACACCCTGTAAACTCACATTAGGCCCATCCAAGGGGGAATTCCTCAGGATGGGGGGATATCCCACTACTCATTCAAGTCTCTCACTGGGGAATCTCTGTGAGATATGCAAGGTCTATAAAATGGTATATGCAATCTATTGTGTGGGTGCATTTCAGCATATTCCACTTGGACAAAGTGGTGCACCATAAGGAGCCTTATTAAATACCAAGGTAAAAACCCCTTTTCCCTTAACCATGTCTGGCTTAATTTTTAAGACCAGCAAAAGGCATCACCATATATCCTCAACCCTAATGAACTACCTGTGTGCCTTCCTGATGCCTTTGGGTGGAAAGCCAGAGCACATCTAGTAAATAAATTGCTTTCCACCACTGCCTTCAAATCTGCTTCCTTCAAATGAGCACAGACATGAAACACAGCTGTGAACCTATGCCACAATTTTTCATTTTAATTTGTGATTTTATCCAAAGCAATAGTCTTCCCAAGGCTTGCTTCATCACAGTTCAAAGGTGTTCAATAGAACACTAACTATTGCTAGTGCAGTTCCTCAGATTTTTGGCTTGCTGGGAGAGTTGCTTGTGGCTGCTTTGCATTCAGAGCTTGCTGCATGTTGGGCTCATTCTGCTGCCTCACAGATTCATATTTAAGTGTGGTCATCTCTCAGAAGGAAGGCTAAGTTAACTTGCTGAAAAAGCAAAGAGCTTTCTCTCCACAGAACAAAATTGCAAGTCTCTTCCAATCTCATTTATGTGGCTGTTCTGCCAGCGTGAACACCTGATTTACAACACTGGCCTGATTTACAACTCTCCGAGACCAGATTTAGCCCTAGAGTTTTTTGAGTTAATGCAAATGAAACGTAGCTGGCAAAAAAATGGGAGGAAAAATGCACTGTAATAGTTGCTAATGAGAGGAATAATTATGGGTAACTGGTGATCCAATACACAGCATCACTGAGCTGAAAGAGTGACATTCGGATTTATGTTCAGGTCGTTGAGGCACTGAAGCACCTCTCTTATGGGGAAAGGCTGAGGGAGCTGAGAAATTTGTCAGGCAAGTGCCAACCCCCTTCTTTTTGGGTTGCAAACCTGATGGGAAGAAAGAGAACACTGGCATGCTCTGGTTCTGAAGATGTTGGCTCCAGCAATACTCTGCCTGGGTGACTCTTGCTTTTCATTTTCTATGAAGATCACAGTGCATTGTCACCTAGCCCATGAGGTCAAGAGCCCCAAGTTAAGTAAATAGATACATTTTCACATCTACTATTAACAAAAAATAACTGCAAATGTGCTTTTCCATGGGAACAGATGGTTCTATCGTTTCTGCGTCTGCAGAACGTTTTGTTTTGATAGGATATGGTCATTATCTCTGTTGTTTTTGTTAAGCTTTTGCTTTCTGTCAGTTTTCACCATTATCAAATTTTGGGTTGCATTGGAACCCAACTCTTTGCTACAGAGTGACTTTACCAATTATTTTCACGACTTCTTAAAATACACGCAGTTTTCATTCCGATTTGCAATGAAATAGCGAAATTTCCTGTGCCTGGAAATTGTCATAAGCTCTCATTTTAAAGCAATGGGACAAGGGACATGATTTAAAACACAAGATAAATAACTTGCACGCACTGCCTGCACTGGAAGAAGATGAATTGGGTGTGTTTCCTTCTCTCATCTTTGCCTTGTAGACCATCTTGCTTGATGGACTGCCAAGCAAGGGCTGAAACATGCTTTAGACAGCCTTCAGTGGTGTTGCTTTTCTCCTTCCTGACCAGTGGGATTTAACTTGCAATGTTTACCACAGAACTGCACACTCCACTTGGTACAGCTTCAAGAACACAATAATTACAGGAATAAATCACCAATATCTGCACAGTGTTTGCAGAAACTAAGATTATAAAGCACTTCGAGAGCTGCAAACGTTGGCAGCTACAGAGGATGGTGCTGAGAGGTACTCTGCCTCCAAAGTTACCTCCCTAAGGAAGAGAGTCAATTATGATAATTATATTCTTATTCTTTCATTTCTTTGGGGACCAGAATTTTGGGAATGGGCCTGAGCTGTGATATAGGTGGAGAAATCTAGAAATGACCCCAAACAGAAAAACTGTGGTTTTCAAGACACCACCTTCCAGAGATGAGAGAGTGGGGGATAACTTTACCTCTCTCAAGTACAATTATGTCTTGATCTTTGAAAATGCTCCAGCTTATTGCTCCTGTAGAATACAAAGGAGTTTAAATTGTCCAAAAAGTGCTTATGTCTGCTACATAAAGTTCATTTTTATGCTCTTTGTCCACTTGAAGGAGTCACAGCTCGACCAACTTTACAGACATTTTCACTACACAAAAAATTTAGTTTGGATTGCTTGGAATCCTGCAAACTGTGCCCTTTTGCTGACCATCCTCCCCTTGTCCCAGCCATGACAATACTCAGTATTGGAGCAACACATTTTAATGGATGGTGCCTCCCAGTTGTGGTTCCACTCAGTGCCACCTAAGAGCTCTCCAGAAAACTTCATGGGGTGTGTACAGACAACCAGCTCTGGGGATTTTTTGACTTGACATGCATTAAAGAAATGAGAAGCTCAGCTGCCAAGTAGAGGTAAATTTATTATGGACAGTTATGGACATTACATGTATGACTTCACCCCTTGAAGGTTTGTGGAAAGGTTCTGCATCTCCCTCATGTTTCTTGAAGGAGCTGTAGAATCATAGAAACTGAGAATGGTTTAGGTTGGGAGGGACTTTTAGAACCATCCAGTTCCAGCCCCCTGTCTCTTACAAGGACACCTTCCACTATCCCCGGCTGCTCAGAGCCCCATCCTACCTGGGCTGGAACACTCCCAGGGATGGGGCAGCCACAGCTTCTCTGGGCAACCTGTGCCAGGGCCTCAGCACCCTCACAGTCAACATTCTTTCCTAATACCTAGTCTAACCCCACTCTCTTTCAATTTGGAGCCATTCCCCCTTGTCCTGTCTCTCCACATCTCTCTTGTAGGCTCCCTTCAGGTACTGGAAGACTGTAATTAGATCACCCCAAGGCCTTCTCTTTTCCAGGTTGAACAATCCCAATGCTCTCAGCCTTTCCTCCTAGCAGAGGTGCTTCATCCCTCTGATCATCTTGGTGGCCTCCTCTAGGCCCACTCCAACAGTCCAATGTCCTTCCTGTGCTGGGATCCCAGAGCTGGATGCAGCATTGCAGGCGGGCTCTGAGCAAAGGGGCAGGATGTGGGCCCTGCTGCCCACACTGCTGGGGATGCAGCCCAGGGTGGGATTTGCTTTCTGGGCTCAAAATGAACATTGTCAGCTCATGCCCAGCCTCTCACCCGCCACACCTCACACAGGACCTGCCATGGCTCATTCTCAGCCAAGAATGGGGAGTCAGGGCAGCAAGAGTGATAGCTGATAAGGCACAACAAATCATGAGATACCTGCAAGGGCTTAGGCAGCCCTCAAGCACAAGGAGAGAATTTCTGCTGGTTTCAGTTGATTACAGTGAATGAGGAGTGTCACCAGCCTGTTGGTACAGATTTAGATTGCCTTGCCAAGGAAAAGCTTGTTACCTGGGTGAAGCTGTGTGGACTCCAAATAAAACATGTCATAAATGAGAACAAGTGCCCAACATTTATATGACCAGGCTGGCTATTTTCTTTCTGTGATAAATACCAATGCTGAAAGGCAAGCAAGAAGCAGAATCTATTTTGTTCTCCAAAATTCAGGATAACAGAGTTTCCAAACTATTTAAATTTGGAATCACTCCAGTTCTAAAAAGATATCAAAACTAATATAAAATATTTTATAAATATAGTTCAATATGGCTTATTCGTTTTGCTTTGATTAAAGTAAGAACAAATCTCTTATGATGTTTTCAAAACAAAATGGGACAACCTCAATAAGTCATTTACCTTTTTTTTTCTATCTAATAATAGTTCAAAAACAGTATTCAGAGTAGCATTTCACTTGCAGTTAAACTGCAAGGAAAATTTCTTCTGGTAAAATATTTCAACCAGCTCTAGAATTGAAAAAATTCTAGGTTAACATTTATTTTACAGACAGATCTGTTTTCATGCAAGACCACCTGGCTGGGGAATACTAGGACATAAAACCAACATAAACAAGTCTCAGGACAAAGGTTTCTATCACAAATGAATCAACGTCCCAGCAGTACATAAATGGAAAGTGGAAGAGGAGAGACCTTAAGGCCCTGTGTGACTCTATTAGGATTCAGGTGGTGTTGATGTATGAAAAATGTTGTCAGGGAACATTTACTTTACTTTGGACTAGATAGATAAGGAGATATGGAATCTTGCATTAGTTTTCAGAGTTGGTATTTCATGCACATGGGAAATGCAAAGTTCTCTGTGTCAGTCAGGAATGAAGCAGTAGGGGACAGAAAATCTAGGGTTTAGCCAAAACTTTCAAAGGGACTGGTGACATCAGATTGCTGATAGAATCTTATTTTTGCAAGAGTAATCCAGAAACATCTCTGTCTCTGTAATGACTCTTCAGAACTGGCCAACCAAAAAGTGAGGACCACATCCTAATTTAATAAATCTTTGTCTTAGTGATTAATTCTAAACTGTTTCTGGAGGAGAAAGTGGGCACCAAGGTGGGGGTTGGCCTCTTCTCTCAGGCAACCACCAATAGGATGAGATGAAATGGCCTCAAGTTGTGCCAGGGGAGGCTCAGCTTGGACATCAGGCAAAATTTATTCATGGACAGGGTTGTGGACCCCTGGAATGGGCTCTGGTGGAGTCACCACGCCTGGAGGACTCAAGAAACAGCTGGATGTGGCACTTGGAGCCATGGTTTAGTTGACAAGGTGGTGATCAAACACTGGACTCAATAATCTTGGAGGTCTTTTCCAACCTAAATGAATTTATGATCCTGGGATTCTCTGAACAAAAGACATTGTGGATTTGTAAGTAATTTGGCAATTGTCAACATTGGTTCAAAAGAACAAGTAAGCCAAATAAATATTACCTTTTTATAGGACTTTTTTAGCACTTTGCTATCCCATTTTCAGACACCTTATTCTAAGAATTTTTAGTTATTGCCCAGAAGTGGACTTCAACAAGGTTATTAGCCTGGTGTCAAGTGACATCAAGTGGTCATTTGAAGAAATCTTCCCATCAAAGCAGTGGCCATGGGCTGCCCTGCAGGCCCCCAAAGCTGAGACTCACAGAACCACAGTGAGAGCTCAGTACTGGCCCGTGGTACTGTACTAAATATGGACATTCATAAATGTGTCCACTCTGAGCATGTTCTTTGTGCAGTCCATCAAAGACCACCCACTCCCCATCATTCCACCAAGCCAAGTATTTGGGAAACAAATCCTTCAAACTACCCAGGATTTCTCTATTTCCTCCAACAGCTGAAGCTGTTGGCATCAGCCAATACATTCCTAAATATATTGAAACAGAGCTTGCTCCAATAAACTTCATATTGTAACTTTAACAAATCCATAGTCCTGACCATCAGTGTTTGTTTCAGAAACATCTGAGGACCTTTGTAAAATGCAGGTGTTCTGGGGGAATGGGTGAAAAACAGGCTTGATAGATGAGCAGCCCTGAGCAGCCTGCTCTAGGAGACTCTTGTTGAGCATGGGAGTGTGGGACTAGGTGGATATTTCCAGCCTCATCCCTTCCATAAGCCTGTGAGTCTGTTCAGTTGCAACAATATTGAAATATTTGTTTTGAAAACACTTATGTCTGTTGGTTTGCCGCTAGATTTTTTTCCCTCAGTGCATCCTTACACTTGTAATGTGGTCTCAATCTGCTAAACTGTAATTTTTTCTAGAGTAGAAACACTTCCACAAAACTTTAAACTGCTGCAATTCCCAGAATTGCTGCGTGGAAAGTTTCCACATGCAGAATAAACTGCCCAGCTCTGGAGGCAGAAACACCAGTGCTTGAAACATTGCTGTTCACACCAGTTCTAGATTCCTTCCGAGTCTGGTGTACTCCTAACCAGGTTCTGTGCATGTTTTTCATGAAAGTTTAGGACAAAATAAATGCTATAAATTCATTTCAGTTATTCCTTATGGAGGTCGTTTCTGTCTCAAAGCAAAAACTGTCAAAGTTCTTGTCAAATTGTCAGAGTTCTGGTGACAATTAATTGCAGCAATTTTAAAATTTTTGTCTTCCACTTTTTACAAGTCCTTTAGATTCAATAAATCCAGGAACTATATTAATGTCATCTCATCCATTTCCCCCGTTTTCCTCGTGATGCTTTGGTGGGATTATGCAGCTTCAGCCCTTTTTTTCAGCTGTTAAGTTTGTATTCCTAAGTATGTAACAGAACAGAAGTGAACAGCATGCTGAAAGTGCTGTTAGAAGCTGTGAACTGAAATCACTTATAGTATTTGTATTCCTGATTTTTTCATCACTGACATGTTTTTCTTCAGCCCTTCAACTCAGGCATGGTGGAATCATTTGAGGTATAAGACATGAGATATCCCTCTGTTTTTAGAGGTTTTAAAAAAAAAAAACTAGCTTGTCTAGGAAGTAGGAATATTGGCACATTCTGGAAACCTTTCTCATGTCATAGTGTTAATTTCTGCCAAGGATTCCCTGTCCTTCTGATAATTTAAAATAAAAAATTCAGAAATTTCCTGCACTTCTGGAAAAAAATAATAACAGAGTTTAGTGCTCTGTGGTGATGGGTTGGCTTCAGATCCATCTGACAAACATATTTCTGTGTTATTACACAAAATATTCCATGGAGACCTTGCTTCCAGGTCCTGGGAGGGGGACTTGCAAGTGTAAGGGGCTGGAGACAAGCTGTAATGCTCATGGAGTATCCCAGGATAGAGTCTGCTCCCATCATCCCATGGTATCTCCTGGATGTTTCCGTCCCATAATGATGATTGAGTCCATCAAGACATGAAGGGATCTGTTTCTTCCTTTGTAGCATAGACATAGCTATGGCAGCTCTCCAGTTCCTGTCTTGTTCCAAAAGGCAAAAGCCCTGGAAAATGGAGTTGCTTTATTTTTAAAACATCACCAGGAAAGACAGACCTCAAGCCTCTAAGTTTGTTCAGTGTAGCTCTGAACTGAGCAGGCATTTCTGGAGAGAGCCACTGCCATCCTCCCAATTTCTAGATGTTTAGCCAATCTTTGGTAGGAATGAGAGTCCTGATATGGGGAAGAGTAGTTTTGCTGTTGGGCAGAAGCAGCAATGTCAGGAGGTAGCTGGAAGAGAGTGAGAGCACAGTGTTGCTGCTGGGCAGAACTACTCTGACTTTTAATTTTGAGCTTTGGGTCAATTTTTGATTTGTCTCCTGCTCTGTTCACCCTCTCCCACAGCAATGAAACAACTTTAAATGCTACTGTAAAAGTAGCAAACTCACCCAGGAAAAGGTTTCCCTTCATACCTTGCAAATTCAGACTGGGGGGAAGCTTTGGCTCAGTCCCTTCTGTCATTTTTCAGATATCAGTACTTTTATTGCAACTCATCCCACTTCAGCTACTGAATCCAAACTTTACAGAGGTTCAGCAGTGCTTCCTGTCCCAGTGTACTCACATTTCCACGTGCAATTACATCTGTATCAGTCATTGATCAAAATGACTGATACAAATGACACTCAAAATGTCACTTTACCATTTTTGCAGTCGCCCTCCTGCGAATTTTCCCTTCCCACTTTGAATTTTTTCCAGACATTTCAGTCTCTTTGAAACCTCTGTTTTTACAGGAGCAGTAGTGCTTTTCCCAAAAAAGATAAAATTATTTCCATTCCAGGTATTTGCTGAGCAGTTAATAATTATGTCTTACAAATCAAATGACCCAGCATTTTCTGAAAAGCAGTGGAAACTTTGCTATCGGTGGGAACATGTCAGTATTTTAATTAAATGCAAAATAATACTCATTACATCTAACAGTGCAAGTAGAATAGGCTTACCATTTATGCAAATAAATGAGCAAACAGTCCAAATCCCAAAGCTACAGAATGTAATGGAATTAAGATGCCTGTGATGGTCTCCCTCCTAAAATAATCATTCCTGGTCACTGTATCACAGGTGCTTCCATTTTTCAATTTATTTCTTAATTACATTTTCCTTTCAGAATTTTTTTCTCCAACTTCAAATGCCATAATTCATCTATCACTTTTCCTTCCTTTCTAAAAGTTACCTTGGACTCAGTCAGAAATGGAAGAGGGGGAGCAAGCAGGAGCACTGATTGAAATGGAAAATGACATCACTGTATTAAGGCCCAAAATAACAAATGCAAAAATTTCCAAAAGGTAAAGAATTAAAAAAAATAAATAAACAACAACAAAAAACCCCACCCAGCCACAAGTACAATATATCAGCAAAGTACCCTCTGGCTGACTCTATTTTGTCCTGCATGTTATTAAACTACTTTCACAGAGCAGACACTGAAGGTTAGGCTTGCAAAGCACAAAGGAATGGATGACAAGTGAATTCAGGCCCTCAGATGCAGCTTTTGGGCACCTCTGGAGAGCTGTAGGTGGGGGATCCACAGCCAGGAATTCGCTGCTGTCAGTGGAGTCTTGGAGCTGCTGTGCTGTGTCACCACCCTGTGCAGGGACCCCGCTCTCCAGCGTCACTGTTTCAGTGCAGTCCAACCACACAGCGATGTCCCAGCCTTTGCCAGGCTCCAGGGGAGTATCAGTGCTGCTAAATGACAGGCAGGGAACCAGCTTAAGTGCTGGACATCTGTTGTTGTCTTTGCTTGGCTGTTAAATCACTCATCAACTCTGTTGTCAACCCATGCAACTCACTTCTAGACAAATTCAGGACAGAAAGGGTGAGCTCTAAACAGCGTAGATGTGACCCAGCTGCTTCCCCCTGTGCTTGGTGTCTGAGGCTGATTCCTTTAGCAGCACAGACACGGCTCAAGCAGCTTTCTGGAGGAATTGGTGTTGATGTTGTATCCCAAAATAATGCTTGCAGTTCTTTAGAGTGGAAAGTTACTTGTGAGGAATTGAGTTGAGCCTTTAGAGGCTTCACAAAGAGGGCTGTGGAGTGGCTTCTGGAATCAACAGGGCCTGGACTCTTTGAAGGGAGTGGGAGAATTTTCCATGGCTCCAGGGGCCACATATCTGACCATGGGTGCAGAACATGGCTCCAGGGACTGGGGCTGTGCATGGTCTTCTAGGAAAGTGTCCACAGGGTTTCTCCACATCAGCAATAGCTTCCTGCACATTGCCTGTGTCCTGGCCAGCTGCAAGAAAGCAGAGTTTTTGAGCATTCCGCCATCACATGTAACTGCCTTTTCTGTCCTCTTTGCATCCCATAGGCACTGAGCTCTGTTGAGATTTATTTTTACTAACAGAATCTGAAAGCCTAATAGAAGTGACTTCTCTGTCTTTATCAGCAAAAAATGCATGTATAATCTGATATGAAAACAACTAATCCATTAGGACTTGGACATTTCATTAGCATGGAGAGAGGAGCTTTTATTGCCTGGTCAAGTTCACAAACTCCAACTGGAAGGAAGTGGCACGTTGTTTGAAATCCTGGAATTGGGTAGTACATGTGCTCAGCTGCCATGCCAATCTCATTTGCCCCAGGGGGATGCTTGCAGCACTCTACTAAGCCCACGTGTAAAGGTCACACGAGGAGAGACTGTTCCTTGTCCTGCTGCTCTGCAGCAGCAGCTTTGCCTCTGCAGGCACTGTGCTGGGAGCAGAAGTCTCTAAGTGCTACTTGGGTTGGGATAGTTTCTAAGCTGCTGACCAGCTAAGCTGTCCCCAAGAGCATGGAAACAGAGAAAGGAAAAATAATTTACTGAGAGTCACAGGTGAGAATTTACCTGGGCTTTCTACCTGACAGCATCAATTGCTGCCTTAGAGTGATGAACAGTGTATAATTCACTGGAGAAATTCTTGTGTCCTTTCTTTCCACTGTCATTCTGTGCTGTCCCAGTCACACTCTGCTCACACTTTGGCTCTGTTTCACCCTCACCAGGGCTCTCCCTCCCTGAATTCTCCTTCCCCCTTCTTCTCTCGCTGACTCTGCATATGTCTAAGTGGGCTTTCCTGCCTCACTGCCCCTTCTCTTGCATGGCTCAAAAAGGGGTATCCACCTTCTCTCTTTCCCCAGGTTTAGGAAGGGTTCTTCTGTGATAGCTCTTCTTCCTAAACTGTGGAGAGCATCGATTTGAGCCTTGAGTAAGGGCACTTCTTCAAAGTGCTCCTGGAGAAGACAAGGAGGTTCAGAGCTGGATCTACTCCTGGAAAGAAAAGTTCAGTCTAGTGTTTTGTCCTCCTGAATTTTGTATTTCACCCAATGCTAGAAAAGATTATACATAATCTATTGCTGTCAGAACCATGGTGAAGAACTACTATAGGAAGACTTATGTGTAGTATTGGGTTTTTTAGAGGGTTTTCTGTTGTCCTTCAGCTAACTCTAACCCTGAAGCTGCAACTTTAACTTAAGTTCTTCCTTTAAGTTGTCCTGAGCAATCTCATAGCAGAAATGTGCCAATGCAGTCCAATTTAGTAACTTGATAAAACCAAAAATAGTCCCAATCCACAATTACATGATCCATTGGGAAAAAGGCAAAATCCCCAATGTATTTCTGTGACCACTTCGGCTGTTACACAATAACTATAGGCAAATCCAGGGTTATTTCTCACAGCTGGCACAGCCTGGCTTAGATAAATATAAAACTTGCTTTAAGGGAATAGCTCGTAATTGGGTTAGGCACAGGGTTTTAATTAGATTTACGTAAATGCATACAATGCATCGCAGAAATCAATAACCTGGAGAGCTTCTTTGGGCTTATTATTTAAATCAGCAACACCAACCAAGTCAGCTGAATTTAACAGTATATTTACCTACCCCATTCCCTCCAAAAATGGCACTTTCTACATGACTGATGGCATGTTTGAAGTGTGCTGTGCTGTCCCATGTTTGTGTCCTTTTTTATCTGTCTGGCCACTTGCAGTTTCAGTGCTTGCAGACAGAACAATGCCACTACAGAGGAAGAAGGTAGGAAGTATTTTAATTAAGGAAGAATTTTATATTTAAACAAAAAGCTGTGCTATCCAAACAGTTCAGGTTCACCTTGTAGGCTGACGTGAGGTTATCAGTTGCTGAAGTTAAAGTATTTACCATCCCTACAAGTGGTAGCAGTGGTAAAGAGGGAAGCAAGGTCTTTTTGTTGTGGCTAGAAGTAAAAGCCTGTGAGCTACACAGATCATGTTTCAGAGACAGGGTGTGCTGATTTTCTGTAAAGGACTTGAGAAAAAATAATTGTGTCATTATTTATTTCAGCTGAGAAATTGAAATTGTTAAAAATGATTGCTTTATTATTTACTGATAAAGACTTCCTTGCCTCTATTCATCAACGAAGAGGAAAAAGGCAGATAGAAAATGGTATTATCAGCTAATTCTTAAACGGAACAAGTTTAAGTGTAGTGTGAAAGGGATTTAAAATACCTTTAGTATTCCAAATAGGTATCCATTGCATTTTCTAAGGGATAAAAATAGCAGATTTTCTCTTCCACTTTGTTTCCTACCTCAGTATGGTCTTGTTGACACTGCTGTTTTTCCACATCTTAAGGAGCCTTTCTTTCCCTAGGAAAAACCTATGAAAAATAAGGGTGAGACTTTTAGCACAACTTGGTATTGAGCTCACTCACAGTCAGTGGAAAACCACCACTACCAAGTGCTTCAAAACCCTTAAACCATCACCCATCAAATCATTGTTTAATGCTCTCTCTCTCCACTAAGGCTAAACTAAAAAGCATAGAAAAGCATAAAACTAATTTCTGGGCATAGAGCTGTGATAGGGAATACAACATCAAGTCACCCTGAGACACTGACACAGGGAAAAGTGTCATTTTCCAGGACCACCACCAAGTGCAGAGTTATGCAGTCACCAGGTAACTGCCAGGTTTAAAGAGCTTGTGCAAAGCTCATTTCTGCAGACATTTTGTGATTATGGTCATTAGTTGACTGATCACCATCTAATCCTGCCAACCCTTCAGCACCTGACAGGACACAATTGTTGTCTCCTTGCTGGGCAAAGTGTGGTTTCAAGCCTTTTACTGCTGCTCCAGAGCCCCAGTACCTTGTCCTTCACTTATTTGGTTTATCACTGTAGTAACATAATGAGATTTTGGGATGTCTGAAGATTCTTAGAGAATTCTAGTGGACGTTTCCAAAGCATCACTGTTTTTCCCTGGAAATCCCAACTAGATTCTTCTGCTCTTCCATCTATAAGCCTGAGCTCTTCAGCTCTGCACCTCCAATCTGGTTTTTTGATCTCTTTTTTCCTATTGCATCATTCAATCCTGTATTATACCCTTCTCCCAAGTTCAGCCCCTGCCTTGCCTCTTCATTCTTTCTCCATTCTGTTATTTTGATGGATCTTCCTTCCAAATCCATTTCCCCCTTCCTTCACCCCAATCCCTGCCCCACCAGTGCTTCAAGTTTCACATGTTTTTCATCCCCTTCATCTTGTCCTTTATGCTTACTCATTTTACTGCTGCACAGTGAAATTCAGCAGCAATGGAAGAGAAATTCCAGCACCACACTCACCATTTTTGGCTGCAGCAGGTGTTGCCCAATGGGCCCAAGTGCTTCACAGTGGTTGCACACAAGAGGGATCCCACACATCAGAGATGTGCAAATCTTCTGAGGTGAAAACTGCCACCTTCAAAATTACCAACAACCAAATTCAGGAAAAAAACCCACTAAACTGAGCCTTATAGCTTGGTGGATTTTCACAGCAGTGGGGAAAGGCAGAGCTGTAACCCCAAAGAACACACCTGCACTAAATTCTAGCATGCTCATGGTTTCTATCGAAACTAAGCAAAGCAAAACAAAACAGAAACGCTTGCCAATATTTAAGAGAGCAAGGAAAATGTGCTTCCTGTTCTCTTATATTCTTGTTTCAAAGCTCTAAATTTTGTTTTCAGCCTTTTTTACCTAAAAAGAAGTGAGAAAACAAACCCTAAACTATAACAATCAAAACAGAAACAAAAAAAGCCCAAGAAACACCTCCTTATATAAATTCTCAGAGAGAAACAGTTGAGGTCACCTGTCCTGGCTGTGTCTCTTCCCAAACTCCCCTGTACCCCCAGCTTCCTCATCAGAGTGGCTGCAGGAAAAGCAGAAAAGGTCTTGGTTCTGTGTGAGCCCTGCTCAGGAATAACCACAAAATCTCTGTTATCAGCCCTGTGTTCAGCACAGATCCAAGACACAGCCCCGTTCCAGACACTGCAAAGAAAATTAACTCCACATAGCCAAAAGCAGTAACGTTTGATGCCAACACTGATTTATAGTACCATGTTTAAGTCTGATGAAAGAATGGAAATTGCCATTGTTGAGGTCTGACACTGATTCTCTCTGCAGTGTAGATAGAATGAGCAGCAGTGGCATGTTTGTATTTACACAGGGTAAGAAATGGGCTATCTGAGAACTAGGAATACAAGAACTTAACAGAAATAAAATCTTTGGACCAGCTAATTTTTCAGTTTCTTTGTTTGCTACTTACTTCAGTTATTTTTCCCTCCTTACCTTTTTTAATTTTTTTTCTCTGTTTTTTTCATCTTACACTGTTCACAGAAACACTGTAGATCCAAAAAACCCCAGGGTCAACTGATGGGTCTATTGAGACCTGTCTTCACATGAAATTTCTGCTAAGTGGACTGACATTGGATCCAGAAGTATCCAGGTAAATATTGCTTTCAAAAAACCACTATTTATATGTTTACCCCAATGGTAAAGATAATTAACACAGTTCCGTGCTTCAGCATCTTCATCAGACATGTCCTGAAAAGTATCTTGGGTGTCTCAATGGGTGAAGAATTGATGACCAGAAGATGGTTTTTAGGAGGGAAGATTTAATGTGCCATTTGTGCCAGTGCACAGTCTTTGTTAACCAGGAAAACTGACAGTCACTGAGCTGTGCAGGCCAGACTTAGAACATAACATCTCAATTAATCAGGGGTTAATTTAAATCAGGGGTTAAATCAGGGGTTCCATTACTAAAACACAAGGAGTCATTCTGACTCCATAAGGAAGAATTGAATCCCAATCTGGCCACAGAAGCAAAATTTGCATACACCAGGAAACATGCAAATATGTCAATAAAGTACTTCACATGAAAACAACAGCCATTAGAATAAACAAAACAAAAAAATTAAATTATTTCCATTCAGCCTTTGAAAGAGCATGAAAGAAACTCCCTTGTAGAAATTTGAAAGTATGCCCAGGCAAGATATATATGGAAAGAAATCTAAATTTGAGGTAGGAACACGCATCTCATACAAAAATGTTGTGAGGGTGTTTTTGTTTGGTTTTTGGTTGGGTTTGGGGTTTTTTTTCAGAATAAAACATTCTTCAATGAATTTTTTAAGACTCAGTTTATGCAGGAAAATGCTAATGTTATTGTGTAGAGGCAGCTGCTGGGCCAACTCAAATCAAGTTTGGACTGCATCCTATAAAGTCTGTCTGGAGGAAGTATATGCATTTTTGGTGCCTGGATTTGAACAGTAGTCTCTGAAATAACTTGGTTCAATATTTGGCAGACAGGGAACACAGAAGAAAAGCTGAATCTTCAATAAAATTGTCACTTGTATTCACAAGAGTAATATAGACCAAAGTGAGGTGCTTTAAAACTACACAAAGGAACAAGCAGGAAGGTGGAGCAAAAAGCACACAAAACCACAGGAAAAGATAAGTAAGGGCCAATTTTGTGTGCAAAATTGACAGACTGCCTAAATGAAAAAGGAAATCAGTTCCACATGGCAGGTAGGAGCCAATAACAAATGAAGGGTAAGAACAGGAGACAGCAAAAGAAATAAGATCCTGGGCTAAGAATGTGAAGAAATGGCACAAGGAAATGGTCCTGTTGAATATTGGTTACCTATTAAACTAGAGAGGTTTGCTTACTTGCAGTACATAGGGAGCATACCCAGTGCAACCTGCCATCCTTAAAAATAGAGCTGAGTGACCTGAATCAGCACTACTTTTGTAATTAATTTTGTGGTGAGAAGAGGCTCTTGTAAGGATGCTCAAGCCCCCCTCCCTGAGCCCTTGCTGATGCAGAGAAAGGATGGGAGCAGTCCAGCTGACCAGTGCAGGTGGAGATGGACTAAGCTGTCCCTCCATCAGCTGGCCAAAATGGTGAGCTGTGGTGGCCCTGGATTGTGGTGCTGACAACAGACTGAGCACTTCAAAACTTTCAAACTCCTACAATCCCTCCCAAATTTCATTATTTAGCCCTGGCTCACTGCAGCTGGAGCTGTTCTGACTGTAGAGTGGGGCTGGGTTTTTCCATTACATGTCTCATGGAAATCCATAATGCAGAATTTTCAAATTGGACTATTGAGATGCTAAATTAATGTGATGGGCATACTTTTCTTGTGAAATGTTGCAGAGAAAAGGAGCCTAGATTTCACTGATTTGGTTTTTATTCATTTTTTCTATGTGAAGAATTTGTGTAGAAGGAGTCAGGCTCTCTGCAGTCTTCTGGGTCTGAATGTTTCTCCTGACACAGGTTAAGTCATCCTGCAATACTCTCTAGGAGATGTTTTCTCCTAGGTTATCACAGTTCCTGCTGTTGGCCAAACCCTCCTGGAATACTCTCAGGAATGTTTCCTTCCATGTTGTCCCAGGGCCATAGGAGCTGCTGGTAACACTGCAGCTCGTGGCACTTCCCAGGAGATGGTCTGAATTGTGCCTGGTCAATGGTTGCAAAGCACAAAGAGAGCAAAAAGATGGTAGTTAGGGAGTAAAAATAACAGATCCTTGGCCACAAGGAGTCACCCTGATCAACCAGGGTCACCATTTGCAAAAGGAAAGCCACACTGAGGCAGCATTTATGTATGAAGATCACAGCCCTTCTTTGAGCTGCTTTGGAAATTTGATCTTGCCCAAAAATCAAGTAATGTAAATCTTTTAAGTGTCCCACAAAAGACAATTAAGTTGAGCATGGTTTGAAAGTAAAATCCTTTAATTATTTTCTCCTCTATGTCCATGTAACATTTTACAACAAGAATAAAATATTTTACTTCAAAGATCCTTGAAGCACTAGGGTGTGAGATAACCTGATTTTTATCTCGTTTTCTTCTAAAGACAAAAATCTTTGCAGAAACAACATGACTTTAGTATTGATTCATACTTTTCTTAAGCTATATTTAGTTACATTCAGGTAACATTTTTTCAGATAAACCCAAACTTGCCTGAATCTCTTAATGCATAAAGGTGACCACACATCTGGGAATGGCATCTCCACTTAGCAAGGGAAAGAATCTACCACTGTTTCTCCCAAGGTTTGGTGTTACATACATTAATTATTGCCAGTCATATCAGTGAAGCTGTCTGTGTAGTAAGGTACTTGTAAATGCTCAGAAAAGTGATAGAATCCAGCCCTAGCTCATTACCATGGCTATAGTGAAATGGTAATGGTGGAATAAATTGCCTGGTATAATTATGTGTACGCCAGCTGTTCTTAATCATTCCACTTCAAGCCTCCTTTGCTAACTGCAATTTTGAGCTTTTTCTGAATCTAAAGAAATTGGTAAACATGAGTAATTAAAAAGAAATTAAATGGATTTTAGAAGTGAATTACTGAAGTTCCTGCAACACTAACATAATTAGCACCTCTAAAATCACTCTGAGCGAGAGGATGTGCTTTATACGGCACAGAAATGTTTCATTTGTGATTTGCACTAAAAATACAGTCCTTGTGTTAGTGTGGTTAAACATCTCAATAGAACCGTGCCAGGCTAGCAAGGAGAAATTTATTCTCTCAGCTGATATATTGAAATAGAAACAGAAAGCCATATCTCAGCTGGTGTAAATCACAATATTCCCACTGACTGTTAGATGCTGAACTTGCACCAGCTGAGCCTGTGGCCCATCCTCCATTTGGATTCATGAAAGCAAAGATCTGGTGGTATTCCTACCCATAATAAATGATTTTTGGCTCTCTAGCTAGAACTCCTCTTTCAAATGAGACAAAGTTTCTGTAGTGAAAACAGAAGACACTTTACTATCAGTTCATCTTTATTTTTTTTTATTGTGTTGATATTTGAAATACTCAGAGGACATGAAGAACAAAAACAGATTGTCACAAAGAAAACAGATTTCTTATCGAAAGTTCTCCTCAGAGGCTCAAAGATACCTGTGCTTTGTCAGAACTTTGTGATGCACCATAAAAGCTTGGTTTATCTGGGAGAATGAAGGATTTACCAGCACAGGAAGGTGGATAAGAATGGCAGGTCTGCAGGAACTCAGCACTTCTGTACAACAAATCAGTGCGATTACACAGGAGCTTCTTATTGTTTAAAACATGCATCACCTCTTTGGGCTCATGCAGGAACTCACACATCTTCTAATTTGTTCAGTAATGGCTACTTATCACCTCTTTTTGTGTATTAAGCTTATTTATTCTATACTTACAAATTATACCTACTTTTACATACCTATGCATAACCTATATAGTTCACTTACTTAACTCCTACCTTACACAGCACTTAAACATTTTACTAACTTATCTATAATACAGCACATACACATTTTGCAGCTGTTGTACATGACATTACACATTACTTGACTGGTCTCTTTACTTTGTCTAAGAGCTCCACATACACTTTTCAGATAATAAGATTGGTTCCTAATCCAATGCAGTACAGTCCTCTTTATCTATTCCTTGCTGTCTTGGTATTTTAGCCTTTCAGCTTCTCCTTTCCCAATTCCAATTTACCCCAGTTTATCCTTCAGCACCTTTCAGTCCTTGAAGCTCCAGATCCAGGCAAGCAGAGTCAAGATGATGGCAGCAACAAAACCCATCCAGTGAGCAGCAGCCAAGTTAGTCCAGGACATCCAAGCAAGACAGCACAGAGAGCAGGTACAAACCCAGCCAAGTCCCTTCTGGCTGGGCTTAAGAACCCTCCAGGTTCTCAAGGAACACCTCCATGCTACA
The DNA here is from genome assembly GCA_020086605.1 of Lanius collurio. Taxonomy (NCBI): domain Eukaryota; kingdom Metazoa; phylum Chordata; class Aves; order Passeriformes; family Laniidae; genus Lanius; species Lanius collurio. The sequence goes on from JACBWW010000004.1 coordinate 1,181,759, forward strand.
TCTGAAGGTGGAGGGCCAGGTGAATCTGGTGAGGGTAATTCCAGCCTGGTCTCTCTCTGAGGGCTCCAGTAGGAATAACTAAAGATGGTTTGGCTGGGGAACACGATCATGGTTCAAAACACCTTACAACACACATCCGTTGCAAAAATCACCCTGGAGATCTATAGTCTGATTTACTGGTCAGATGTGATTTTGTCTATCTGTGTCTTGAAAGTCACCAAGAATGAGCCTAAAATCACCTCCCTGTGCAGCTTGCTGTAGCATTGCAGCACTCTCCAAGTGGAAGGTTTTTCCCAAACCTCCAAAATGGCAATTTGTGGGGATTTTCCCCTGCTATATTGTCTGTTTCAACTTGATCTGCCTTTGTAATTCCAGCTGCAGATATTTGCACATCTTTTCTTTGAACTCCATTAATTTTCTGTTGTTCCAGTCAAATCTCTCAAGATCCTTCTAAACCAAAGCAAAGCATCGGGAGATAAGATTCCTTTTCTGTGTATTTTGTGCTAAATACAAGGCACCTCCTTGATTTGATCCCAACAAATTCTTTATTTGCACCTAATTATCCCAAGCCATAGAGTATTTCTTACAGACTGGGGTGGAAGCAACACGATTTGTGTTGTTAAATGCAGATTCATTGGAAGTTAGGGCACAGAGCTAGCAAAACCACAGATACCTGGGCACTCAGAGTACCTTGGCTGCTGCTTGCCTCTTGGCTATGGCACCAAACTAACAGGGATTTGTCTCCTTTCTCCAGGCTGCAAGTTGAAAAGTGGAAAGTTGATCCAGCTGTCCATATGTTTAGAAGTAAGGAGAAAATGTGAAGGAAAGTTTTTCTGATGAGATGCTTCTCTGCTCCCTTATAAACACAGTGGACCAGATCTTCTGCTGTTCCTGAGTTGGCTTTCACTACATTGAAGATATGGAGTTATGCCAGCTGACAGCAGGGCCTGAGCAACAGTACTTTAATGGTTTTTGCCTTATTTAACTATTAACATTTGTTACGGGATCATTCACTAGATGAGGCATAAAGTACAAGCATATTTATTAAGTTTTCATTTCTCCTTTCCCATTAGGAAAAGGTTCCACTTTCAAATTAATGTTAGAAGGACTTTAAAGTCTTAGCTATCCCTAATCTTTATGGTTTCATTCGAGTTGCTAATATATCGTTTGGTTTATCCTGTGAGCTGGGAGCTATATATTTGAGGGACTTAGTCCAAAGATACAGTATAAGCAGATAGTTTGGTTAAGCTGATTTTTGCAGTTTAAGTGGGTCTAAAGCCCATCATGCCCAGGATTATATTTTTACTTGTGGTAAAATTTGACAGAATTTGAGAATTCTTTGTGTGTTGCAGGGTACAGCTGGGAAAGTAGAAGGCAGCAAGGTTAGTAGTTTATATGTAAAGCAGAGCTTGAAGGAGCACGTAGAGGATTTACATTTTCATTCCTTTGTACATCACTCAGGGAGAAAGTAAATATTTTGGCAGCCTAGATCATGTGATAGCGAAACAAGAGACTTCATTAATTCAGGTATTTCAGATTCAGTAACAGCAGAAAGGAAGGATTATGACTGTCCATTTTGAGCCAGCTGGAAAAAACTAAATCTAGACCAAGGTCAGGTACATCACAGATGAAGGAATGGTATAAAATGCATTTAATTTCCTGAGAGCTATGATAAAATTAAGATAAGAGCCCTGGGAAGAGAGTCTAATACACCACTCAGCCCTATCAAGCCTTATATGTTTGCTAGGTGTGTCATAGCTGATTTGAAAGGATGATTCCTAAAAAAAACCCCAAACCTGCAGAATTTTCTGCTTTTGTTCTTTTAAGAGTTCTTGTCTTTCTGAGTACTGCCATTCATAGAACTGAATTATATTTTGGTGCAATATTGCTTTGTCAGTAACTAGGGACAAAACCAGCCCCTCTCTGCTGCAGCCAGCTCCCAGCTCTGTGAAAAGCTGTGCTTCCCCTCCCGTGGGCTTGCAGACCCCAGCACTGCAGGGGGCTTGGCTGCCTTTAGCATTTGCCCTCCACAGCACAGGCTTGCTCGTGGTGGAAAAGACTGCTCCTCACAAGCAAAGCAAAGCCCTGGAGGAGTCCTGCATCGCTGATGCTGGGAAGCATTTCCTTAGGCTTAATTTATTTTGCAGAGGCCAAAAAGGAGGGAGCAGCACTAGCTAGGGGAGAAACAGAGGTAGTGGCAACATCACTGCTTTACACTGCTGTTGTCTTAGCAGTCAATCTAAAACCAGCTTTTGTTCCAGAGGGTCAAAATCTGCCATCTTTCTCTACTTTTTCCTTCTCTCTTCAGTCCATGCCTTCCATAATTTTATTTGCATGCACAGGGGAATATGTATGTTCATGTGAATGGCACATTTTTATATAGGGGTGTGTGTACATTGTGATTTGAACTGAAATCATGTTCCTGCTTATTTCTTACATTCTAAGAGCTCTGCTCTAATGGAAAATGTCACACACATTCACTTCTGCTTGAAAATCACACCCAAAATTTTCTTATTAGACCAGATCTAGGCAACAGGGGGAAGGAATTTACATTGCCCCTAACCCAAACCTATTTTTAATTCGTGACATCACGAAGATTAGACACATCTGTGAAAGGTTCTCTCTGTGCTCTGCCCACTTCTTTGTTCACTCAGGTAACAAAAATCCTCTGACCCCATCCAAAGACCAGAATGTAACAGCTGGCTCTGCAGCTCAAGTAACAGCAGTCAAGAGCAGGAGCAGTGAAAGCAACCAGCGATGAAAGGGGATGGCAAAATACCTGCAGGCCACTGAGCATTTCCCAGCAATTCAGCAATGGCCAGCTGTGAGTGTGAATTAGAGACATCCCATCACTGACCTGCTGTTAAAAGGGAAGGGAAATGGGTCTGTTTACCTTTGCTGCATTCAGTTCTGCTCATAAAGGGGTGACTGCTGTTCCTGGCTTTGCCAAGCGTTTTGCAGGTCTGATGCTGTACCCAGAGCACAGCTCCAGCAGCAACTGAGAGGGTACAGCAGGGCAGGAGAGCAGTGAGGGCTCAGCAGTGAACTGAACATTCAGCTGGACTCTGTGAAAAAAAAAAATCTGTATCACTGTGAAATTCAGCTGTGCAGAGTCTCTCTCGTAGGCACATCTGTATCAAAGTCAGATTAAATTTATGTTTAAACAGGAAAGAAATGCAAGGTGCTTCCAGAGCACAGAGTTTAGTGTTGATCCATGATTGCCAGCACAGTGAGCACTGTCCAGCCAAAATCCATGAGCCTGTTTCCCCCCAGAGATCCAGGTGGTGCATGCAGCTGTTCAAGGTCATAACTTCCTCTGATGTTTGCATGTTATTCCCAAGGGCTGGCGAGCATTCACTTACCTTAAAAACCTGTAAGTGATGGCTCTGGTGTGTTCATATAGCTGTAGGGTCTGATGCTTGTACAGCTGCTAGGTGTCAAGAAATTTTCCATTAAACTAGTAATAAAAATACAAGATTATTACTTTCTATAACCCTCAGCCTAAGCAGATCTTGTGCTAGATTAAACACCACCTCTTCTCTGTGTACCTCTGTGTTAGCTGCTCGTTCCTGGTGTGCTGCTCTCCTGATAATCAGTCCCTAGTTGCAGCTGTCTGCCACACTTGTATTAAGCTAACACTTTGCTTCATTTATTTGAGATTTTATTGCTCAGTGTGAAAAGATGTGCTTAGATAAAGGAAACATGAACCAATTGTTGTAGCCCTGTACCAGCAGCTTGTTTTGTCTTGACACCAGGGTTTAAATGGAACACACAACTGCAAGCCTGAGGAAGGAAGGCACAGGTCTGAATACTCACAGCACAGGGGCCACTGAGGTGTTTCTGCAGAAAGGGCAATGTGCTGCCCAGGAGCTGTGTCCAGCTGGGGAGGCAGCTGGAGTGCACCCTCAAGTAACAGTGCCAGCAGTGGTGTGCAACTGGGTGTGTAGAAGGACTGGGTGTGCTAGAAAGACTTTAAAGTCTTAGCTATCCCTAATCTTTATGGTTTCATTTGAGTTGCTAATATATCGTTTGGTTTATCCTGTGAGCTGGGAGCTATATATTTGAGGGACTTAGTCCAAAGATACAGTATAAGCAGATAGTTCTCTGGTGATGGAGAACCTGAGATTGGAAACTTGTACTGCAATATAGGCTGAAATTTCTCAGGATAAAGCTGGAGACTTCCACTGCAGGGGAGGAATTACCAAGACACCCTAGTCATCTCTAAGGAGAAGTTACATGAGTATTGAGTCCTCAGTGGTTTTGCCATAAACAACCCAAGAAGCTCATCTTCTTTTGGTGGATCCCCAGTCACAAGGGTGAAGAATTTGCTGTTTGTTACAGCTGAGCACAGAACAACCTGCACCTCTTAGTAATGCCAGAGTAATGCTGATTTTATGAAGAAAGGATCAGCTGAATGTTGTATGCTGCCTCTTTGGAAAGCAGGTTTTCACATGTGCCACATGGTAAATGAACCCTGGAATTGCCCAGAACCTTGTTGGTGGGTTTTACCCTGCCCTGGGAGAAGAGGAGGGGCTGCACTTCCCAGCCAGGCTGGCACAGCATTCTGGCAACATGGCAAACAAAAGCAACTCAATAGAGGCTTTTTGCAAACTACTTCAAGCTGGGTTAGAAGTAGAAGCTGTAAATGCCAAACCAGGGACTAGCCACGTGAAACCTGCAAAGAGAAGAGATGTTCACAAAGTACCAGTGCTGAGAAAGCCCCAACTGGGCACCCTGTTCAAACCCAGATGAGCCCACCAGAGTTTCAAATTGATAATCTGAGTAAGAAATGTTCTTGTAGCCAAAACATGGAACTGAAGCAAGAGAAAGCACGAGGGCAGTAGCCAGGTTGCTGTAACCAGAGGCTGGGAGCACTGCTGCACTCTGTGGGCCCTGGGACCAAAAGTTCGTAGTTATCTGGTGGTCACAGTGGGATGCTTTGCCAGATCAGAGCCTCAAAGAACAGATGGGGTTTATCCATGCAAAAGCATGCACCTGCCTTCTCTGTGAGGCCTAATTTAAAACAAGAGAGGAAGAGATGTTCATACAGCATTGCTCATCTGACCTCTCTAAATGTTGCCTTTTGAGAAAAGGTTTTGCTCAGGAAATTCTGGGACAGGAGCATCTTCTTCTCTCTTGTTCTTTCTTTCTGCAGGGGTTGCACAATTCTTTTTTTCTATTGCCCTGGTGCTTCAGGTGCTCAGATGGGCAGTACCTGTGTTAATGAGCACTACTGGGCTCCAGGTGAGCAGGTCAGGGCTGAAGAGCCCTGGGTGGAGCTGGACATGGCCTGAAAGAGAAATGGGAGTGCAGAGGAACCCTCTGGGGTGAAACCCTCAGCACAGCAGATCTCCAGGACACCAGCACTGGCAGTATGTTGGGCTTGGGTGGTGTCCTCTCTGTGACTCCAAAGGCTTGGCATCGATTTTTAAAGTATTTGAAAGCCCTGAAAGGTCCTCTGCACCTTGCTGCTAATGAGATTTCAATGTAAAATAAAAGGAACATTGTCTAACCCAGATTAAACTTGCTCCTGAGTTATTTTTAGCTTGCCTAAACTCTTTCAACCCCTTTGGTAAAACTCATCAAAATTCATCTCTACTAAAAGGATGTAACTTCAAAGAAGTCATATGCATTAAATGTCAACATGCTTTACTCATTATAAATTACAGTATCATTAAATCTAACATGAGTTAAATGAGAAAGATTTAATTTCACTATCTTTAAAATGAAGGCTTTTTAGCATGGGAATAAAATTATCTTTTAAAAATGTTTTTAAAGTAAAAGTGATCACAGAAGGTTTATTTTATGTGTTATCATATTTGTATGTAAAAACAAAAGCATAAATGCAATATTCCATTGTTCTGGGGAAGATGTGGCAATAGTAGCTTACTTCTGCTTGTTTTACAACCCTCTTTTTGGATACACTTCTAATTTAAACTGTGGAAACCGAAAACGTTCCTTTAAAACTGGTTGTCATGGTTATAAAATCCCGAAAGAAATTATGTGCGTCTGCATCTGCTGAGGGAAACGTTTATGGCATGATTTAGCAGAGGGGGGGCAAGCAACCACCCACCACAACCCATTTTCAGACTCGCTTATTACATTACTTGAATTAATTTATCACCCTCCCCAAAAAAGCCAAAGGATTCTCACACATTTTTCACTGCATGCAGTTCATTAGCAAATATCATATGGCGAGGGGTTAGTTCTGTCAGGTTCTACCAGGTTGGGGGTTTTTGTTTGTTTGTTTTCTTTAGTTGTCTTTGTTTCAAGCAAGCTTATCTAGAAATATAGAGTGTGCCAGACTACCAGCATACAGTTGCTGTCACAATTGATGTCTTGGATCTCTTCCATTGTTTTTCCTTTCTGTGATACAGTTAGAAAGTCATCCGGCCAGAATAAAAAGACAAGCTGAATGCTGCAGGTCAAACTGGCCTGAACAAAAGTCTGCATTTCTTCATGGAGCTCAAAAGGATAAAGCAAAGGACGAGAGGAAAAGAAAGATAAAGAAGAAAAAAAAAATAGAAAAGAAGACTGAGAGAAAAGAAAAGAATAAAGGGAAAGAAAAGAGGAATGGGAAAAGGGAAAGAGAAATGGAAAGAGGCCTCACTCTACTGAAGGGAAAATGAGTCTTCTGTGAAGCCACTGCACTGTATGAAGTTTAGCCACATTCACCCAGGATGAAGTTTACCAACCTTTTGTAACTGTAGGTTTATTAGAAACGAGTCTGTGTTGAGTCAGGCCTCCTCTCTCACAGGGATGCAGAGGTCTGCACATGGCTTAGAAACCATGATTTGGCACTTTTCATTTTTCACTAAGAAAAGCTGACTGTATAGACAATTAAAAAATTACACCTCAAAAGACTGGGGTAGCATTTCTTAATCTTTAGGGTGAGTGATCTGTTGACTGCAGGGAATCTGTGCTGTTCCTGGCCCTGCTGCAAAATACAAATAGGAGATAAGGATGATGAGGGCACTTTACATAAACAATACACTTTGTGTTATTGGATTGTGAGCCACAAATGGGCTTCAGAAGGTCTGCTTATACCCATTGATCCAGGGTTTTTCCTAAAACGTTTTTTTCTTTTTCCTTTTCTAGAAAGTGCTGATGGAGAAGGAAGTTTGGTGTCCCAAGCATGAAGCAGAACTTTTTTTGTGAGAAAGTTTGGAAAATAACAACAGGCTGAGCTACTTCTGAAAGGCTGTGGATATTCTTAGACTCTTTGACTTTCTCCCACCCATGAAATCAGGGATGTCATTCTTCACTGTTCTGTTTCTGTGGAAAATTATTTCCAGTGAGTATTTTCTACATTCCTGATGGAAGCCCTTAATTTATGGCATCTGAATGGAAGAATATAAGAAACTGGAGAAGAGGCGGGGCATCAGGGACAGAATTATGTTTCTCCAATCCTCTTGCCTCCTTCCTTTCCATCTCAGAAAACACAAAACCTTACCATTGTTTCTGAATCCTTGTATGTGACTTCTGAACATTCAGGTGCTGAATGATCACAGATTTGGCTTTTCCCTTCTTGCCTGTTGAGTGAGAGACACATTCTTATGTCTGCACTACCTAGCTCCTCACTCTGATACTTCCTAATGTCTGGAATAACCCTGAGAACAGGCAGGGAGCAGAGCTGCATCCATCCAGCTGCCTGCAGCTGTTCCCAGTGGTACCTCCTGCCTCACCTGCAGGGTACTGCCAAGCTGTGGCATAGTGGAGCTGAGGTCTTTGAATGTTACAACACACATATATATATATGAAAAATAGATAAATATGCCCAGATTCTCCCCCCATGTTGCATAGTGTCTGCTCTGCAGGCTTAGCTCTCACACAGTGATGTGGTTTTCTTTGAGTAGTGTCTATATCACTGATTTATGATCCTATAAGTAGGTTGCAAGACTGATTAATCCTTCATTTCTGTCTGCCCATCTATTTCTCATCTCAGTTCTTTTCTTTCCCATGATTTATTTACCTAGCAGGAAATAAATTGATTCAATTTATTTCCTTATCCTGTCTTTACTTAATTCACTGCTAATTATTAGTAGACAGAGTCACCACCCTGTGGGAGGGTCACCTCTGCCCTTTAGGTACCTTTGGAACAGCTTGATCTCAGCTGGGATGGATCACACCCTTCTGATCTCTCCAGGGGCTGATGACAGCCTGCTTCAGTGCAATCAGATTAACTTGGAAGCATGTTACTTTCCTGGAGAAAATGTCGCAGAATTATGGAGGAGAGAGATGGAAGAGGTTCATTAAATTGGTCAGTCCATCTTCCTGCCAATCAGTGGCAGTTCCTGGCAGGGCACACTCTGGCTCTGCTCCAGCCTGTTTCCAAAGTGCCTGGTGATGTGCTGCCAGCCCCTGTCCTTGAGGATGTTCACAGCCAGCACCTTCCCAGGTCAGGAGCACTCAGAGCTGCTCCTCCTGTGCTCTGCCCTGCTGCCTGATCACCATTCCACCTCACATATTCCCCTCTGGGAGCACCACAAACAGCTCTTGCTAAAGGAGGTGTTGAGTAGCACTAATCCTGGCAGCAGCACTTGTGAAGGAATCCTCTCTGGGACAGCACACTTTGTTGCTCTTCGGGAAGGTCACCTCAGTGCCTCTGTCCCAGGCACTTCAAACATCCCACTCTCAGGCTTGCAGGATCAGCCTGCTCGTGCTTAAAAGCAATGATTTATAAACTTTCTTAAGTGCAACCAAATGAGCAAGAGGCTTTACTTAGACAGACCTGGCTAGATGGAAATTATTGACCATAGGAGAGGGAAGTGCTCAAGGTGGCCAGAAAAATAGCTGACAACAGTGGCATATCTCTATCCATTTCTGAGTTGTGCATTACAAAAGTTCAGGTGGCTTTCAATGCCTGGCCCATTTTGTGCCCTGAATTGAACAGCTGTTTCATTTCTATGCAGCCAGAGAACTTCCCATGTTAAAGAACTTGCTTGGTCCATCTTCATTACTTCACTTAATCAGATGTGTAAGATGATCATTTTAGCCTCCTTCTCTGCCAAATAACATGGAATCAGAGAATCACAGAATGGTTTGGGCTGGAAGGGGCCTTTAGGCTCATTCAGTTCCACCTCCTGCTATGGGCACACCTTCCACAGACCAGATTGTTCCAAGCCCTATCCAGCCCTGCCAGTTTAACATCACTGTGGACAATTGGGAAAAAGCTTCTGTAAGAAAGGTGCCTGGAAAGGGTGCACTGATGTGAGGAAGGAGCTGTTCTGAACCAAACCTCCACCTCTGCCCTGTGTTCCTGCCCTGTGTTGGCTTGTACATGTTGTTTACATCTGGTCTCTAAATCAGGAGTAGCATCAGACCTGGAGAATAAATCTTCAGCCTGGTGTGCTGGATGATGCTCTCATAAAGGGAATGAGCTGTGCATATATTAACTTGTTTCCCTGGCTTCCAGGGCTCATTTGGGCAGAGGTAATGTGCACAGGTAAAGCAATCTGCAAAGCAAAATGGGTGCTTTATCTCCTCCAGGGCCTCAGCAATTCTGGTGACTGATCCTGCATTTTGGTGAGCATTCTTACCACTTGCAGGGTACAATCCAAACCCTCTGGATCTGGTGAGGACCCATCCCATGGATTATGACAGAGGTTGCCAGCTTGCTCAGGCACAGCTGCAACACCACACAAATCAGTGCTGTCAGCCAGTAACAAATTAGCTCCTGCAAATAAATCCATTCTTGCTTCACACCCCATCCTGACAGATCCTTTTCCAGCAAGGGTCCCAGGACTGGGATGCACCGTCTTGACACTCTCCCAAATGTCCACTTTGCTGTGCTGATGCTGCCAGCTCCCCATCTGGCAAAAGCCAACCCCAATTACAAAGGACAAGCAGCAGGAACAGTCTCTGACTGAGGTTTTTCCAGCAGTGGAAATTATGGGCTGTTCTACTATTGTTTGCCATGAAGGCTTTAGGCTGTTCTCCCACCTGTGCTGAGCCCAGGGTCTCCTCACCACAGCTGAGGAAGCTGAGAATAGGCACTCAGTGAGTCACAAAAAAATAAAAGCTCAGCAATTAATATTTTTCACCATAAACAGAAAATTTTTCTCCACCTGTCCCTATAGATGGCAAAACCTATCTGTGGACAACTAGATTTGGATGCTTTACCCTCAAACTGAATTAAGGCCACTCTGTCTCTCACAGCTGTGATCACTCCTCACCCAGACACCATTCCTGGCTGGGACAAAACCAGTAGGGTATGGTCAAAGCCACTGCAAAAAAAAAATAGAAAAAGCTCCACCAATTTCCACATGCTTTGGTTTCTGCACTGACACAGCACCAAAGCAACGGGGGTTTCAAGAACAGGTCAGCAATGTTGAGTGTTTATGTCACAAAATCTCTTGTACCTTGGCTCAGGCAGTCCTTTAGGGAATGCCACTTGTTACCAAGCTAATGACTCAAGAAGCAAAGGGAGCCATCTCTTGGAAATTATTTAAATTTCCAAGTGAAACACTTCTGCCTCTATCCCACCACTGTCCTTCAAATCTTCATTTTGCATCTGAAGTGTAATTTTTTGAAGCAAGGTTATCCATTTGCAGCAAATAAAATGGAACATTTTATGAACAAAAGGTTATAAGAAAATGCTTATTATCTACTCAGACAAAGGATTCCCTCTTCAACCTGATTTGTTTGGGAGAGTGAATTAGATGCTACAGAAGTTTTATGGATGAGGTATCTGTGACCAGCTCAGCTTGATTTATTTCCTATTGTCTTCAGGCTAATGAGGAGGATGGTCAAGAACTGTTCCTATTGTCCTGTAGAGAAGCTCTATCCTAACAGATTTATGTATCTCTCTCATCCCCAAACCACCTAAAAATAAGATTATGTTTTGCTCATTAATCTCAACAAATTGTCTTCTGCTTTGGCCAGGGAAACAAGAGCGATCACTTTTACGGTGCTCAAAGAAAGTAAGGACACAAACACTCAAGGTCAATAAAATGCACTTTTTATTCTGTATCAATGAAAATATAGCCACATGTAAATAAAGACGTGTGGAAAAAAAAAAAATCAACATTGATCCTCCCTGAAGAAGTACAGTTCATTGTGCTAAAACCCATTTTCCTTTGGGTTAGAAACAGTTGTCTGCCAATGCTTTAAAGTGACCCACGATTTTCCTTGTTGTTGAATTTTAGCAAACAGAAAAGTGCAACAAGAAGCTTGCTAAAGATAAACCAATTTCAACTGACCACACACAACAACGTCCAAGAGTGACAGGAGAGTCACAATTAACAAAAGCATTCCCACACGTTCCTCCTGGGCAGTCACACGGGTGGCCAAGGGGGCATCCACTCTGTACAAACTGATGGATGATTTTCAGTAGGAAGATGGTCCTTCCTTGATGTAATTTGTGATTGCTTTGCAGATTTCAGATATGGTAGCAGAGGTGCGTTCTTTTCATAGCTGTTCGGTTTCAAATGCTTTATTTTTTAATTTTTTTTTCTCTAGGTTTTTATAAGCTTCCTGCTGTCAAAATACAGTTCTCAATTGCTTTTGTAGAAATAATCCTGAAAGGCAGAGGCATTTAAAATCCTCCCAAATCCTCAGTATATTAACAACAGCAAAAAAGATAGCTGGGCTGTTCAAAAATATTGTTGGGAACATGAATGTCATTTGCATTGGCTAGTGTACAAAGAGCAGCAAGTAGTAACAAAAGAAACATTACCCGAGCAATAACCCTTTCCCCCAATATCTTCCTTGCAAAAAAAGAGTTTTCTCAAAATACTTTTCCTCCCCAGTCCAGTGTCTGTGAATCACATACATTCAAAAGCCGCAGTTACTCTGTAGATCGGGTTTTCCAAAATGAGCTTCTCAAACCAACTCGTTTTGCCCAACTTATCCACAAAGGTTGCACAAACACAATTATACCAGCTGGTGCTTTTTCAGCTAATGGGACACCTTGAAACTTGAACTCAAAATGTAAGGACCTCAGGGTAAAAAAAAAAAAAAAAAGAAGAAAACCAAGGATTTAAACTCATTATGCTTTGAAAGTCCTGCTAATGCTAGTGGAAAGATTCCCACAAACCAGGGATTAGTCCCTGTTAGGTGCTCAAGGGTGGAGAGAGATACCAGAGCACAAAATGTGTGGTGGGGAGTGCTGGGCTGGCAATACAAGGAAAGGAAAAAATTGCACATTGGCATTTCAGCAGAGAAAAAAAAAATAAATAGAAGGCAAGTTATACTAAGGTTGGGTGCTCAGCCCAGCCCTGTGGGTACCTTGTGAGGGCAGGCTGGTTTTTAGGTTCAACATCTCTGTGCAGGCTTGTACAGCAGCTCCTGCTCAGTTTAGTTTTCAGTTGTCATTTTGGGTGAGGGGGAAAGCCTAAGGAAAAAAAAACCTAGAAAAACAGTACAATGTTTTGACTGTAATGAGGTCCCCTGTGATGACAATTCATTAAAAAATAATCTCCCCCTGCCACTAATTGTGAGAATTCTGTGAGCATGCTTCTGCCAGGATACTTCCACAGACACCACTGCAAAGCTGAGCGTGCACAGACACGGGCAAGTCCATGCCCACCCCTCGTCCCTCTTCCATCTCAGTACAAATTCCTTAGATTTTTCTTCATTAGGAGCCTAGAATGACTAGCTGCCTAAATGTCTGGGAACTCATTAGCATATCGAAGGGGTGGGGGAGGCAGGGCAGGAATCCTAAAAGCCATGCCAAAGCTGGGGTGTCCCTCACAGAGCCAGGACTCCAGCCTTCGAAGCCCGGTCTGGGGTGGGGGTTCCAGCACACGGGCTGCCCCTTCCCTGCTCTGCTGCCCGTGGGGATGGAGATGAGGACACACAAACAGGGCCAGAAGTTGAGCACATCTGCCCACACCTGGATGAGCAGTGCTCAGATGGAGGGCTGCATGGCAGGGTTCTGTCTCACACCACCTGGTGCTCAGCCTCTTGTCTTTGTCATCGTCTCTCTCTGTGGTAGCAATAATAGCTTTATTTTTAACTGTGCTTCTCCCCAGAGAGAGTTTGCACAGCTTATGTACATATCTGGCTTGTGCAAGGATATTCTACACAGTCATGAATTTTGAGCAGTTACTTTGGATGGAAATTACTGACAGTTCAGACATGAAGAATGTGTCTTTTGGATTCAAATGTGTCTTAATTAGAAAGTGCCCTTTCCCTGATCGGTTCAGCTGATTTTTATGGCAATTCACCTTGCTGTCCCAATCTTTAAACACATCCTCTGCATGTCTGCATTCAGCATGGAGCATTTAGTAGGGCATGAAATCTTGGAGCCATTTGCATTAGACAAGGGCCTGAAATTAAAATTCTAGTACCCACAGTTCTCAGTTTTGAGAAAGCTCAGCCCACACTGGGACTCAGTGTCCTGGTCCCTCTGCAAGAACTGGGTTAGAGTTAGAGAAATTAATGGAAAGATTTCCACTGACCTTAGTAAGAATGTTTACACAAGATGCTCAGAGCTTGAAAATATTTACCTCCAAAACAGAGAACACAATTTAGAAGATCTGCTGAGACCACTTTACAGAACCACTCAGTCACTGGCTGGTATTTAAGCAGGACATTAAAAAATCAGCGCTTGCTACCATTCTTATTAGTGTATTATTTCTTCTGAACACAAATAGCAAAACAGATCATTATCTCATTAAATCTGCTGATGCAACATCACTTAATCAATCTCCCCATTTCTACAGTTTGCTAGCCTAATGATCTAGGCAAGAAAACAAGGGAGGAAGGAAGGAAGGAAGGAGAGAGAGAGAAAGAGAAAAGATATAAACAAACAAACAAGGATGGGATACACTGCATTTCATTGTGGAAAATATCCTGCTTCATATTATGTAGCCTTCAAAACACAGAAATTAACCCAAGATACGCAGCTACACCTGCACATAAAAGCCCAGTGAAATTTCTATGAATAAGAACAGTCAATAGGTATGTAAGGTTTATGAAGCATATCATGTCCTAATTCATGTGAGAATGGTTGGCAGTACTAATGGGATTTTGTTACATAAACTGTGCTGATAAGGCATTGGAGCTTTAAATAGTTAGCAAGAGTATTTTTATGGCTGGCATGTTTCCCAGACAAAATATGGTGAACCTTTACCTCCACCACAGCCCCACAAGCTGCAGCTTTGTTGGGCAGTCCCACATCCCTTACAGGGCCACCAACCCCTCAAAGGGCAAATAATCAACAATCAGTGACAAGTAAGGGGGGGAACAAACCTGCCCTAGGAGAAATGCTGCAGTACCAACTTTAGGAGCATCTCTGAATCCCTGTGAAATGAGAGGCAGGGGGAGGCTGACACTGGGGTCAGCTGTGAAATGTGCCCACAGGAGTGAAATAGTGACAACTATTACATTTGAGAATACTCTGTTTGTGTGCAAGTTTTCTGGGAAAGCTCACTAGCCAGTTCTACCCTCCACAGGAAGAACCCACAGCTCCCCTTGTCCGAGTGCAGGGATTTTACTGGGACAGCTGAAAGGTACATTTGCAGATCTGCTTTGCACTTCAATGATAATGAGCTTTTCCACTGGTATCAATAAATTGTCCTGCTCACATGTTTAGCATTCCTTTGGCATGCATTGCCAGATAAATCCTTTATTGCCTTTCTGGTAGCTTGCCCAATTCCCACCAGGAAGATTTTTAAAATCCAAATCCTGCCTTATTGCTGGCTACTGCCTCTCCCACCTGATAAATTCAATTTACCACTTGATAGAATTAGACAATGGGTGGCCCTCAGCCTTCCTTTAAATAGAAAAGAGAGGTGGCTGGGAATCTACAGACCATCAACAGGCAGTAGGAAGGCTTGGGAGGTGCCATTGCATCCTTTTCCCCATAATCCTTTTCTAAAAGTCCCATTGTGAGAGGACCCTGCAGAATACCACCCCTTCTGTGACTGATTTCAGAAGGATGTTCACACTGATCTACTGATGACCCCAAAGGAATGAGCTCTGAACATCCACTGAGTGCAATGGGGTCGTTGGTATTCAAAAGCTGGGTTTAAACTACTAGTTCAGGTGAAATTTCAGTTCTGTAATTTTAAGGTACAACCTGACTGAGCTGCTTTTTAATGCCAGGACTCCTAATTACACCTAAAATAAAAAAAAAAAAAAAGCTGTTGCCAAACAGCATTTGATGATTTGAGTGAAGAAGGCAATAATTAATCCTGCAGGGACAACAGAGGACTAATTAGAAGCAGAGCAGAAATTTTGTTTTTCTTTAGAAAAAAAATGCCTTTTTTCCATGAGAGCTCAGATAAGACACCCAATTTACAAACTGAACTGTGACCTGCAACTAATGGTCCTGGCAGCAGCCTTGGATGCAAGCGAATTCCCAATGACTAGTCAGAAAATGCTTTTTGTTTTTCCTTTTTCTACTAAAACAAAGTGGTGACAGATAAAAGAGGTGGAACATCTCAGGAAATTCTACTGAAAACAAGTCCAGGACAGAAAAAGTGCCCACATGTCTTGGCATAGGACACATGGAGATGATGAGCAGAGTCCTAGGTGTGGCTGAGGAAAAGCAGAGAACTTTTGCTGTTACTTCATGGCAGTGGTTCAAATTGCTGCTGGGGGTGAAGTTCACCCAAAGTGCCATTGGAGTAGGAAGCCAGAGGGAATGGTCACACCCATGGCAGAAGCTGGTGTCTCACTTGACTTCCCTGTCTCAAACTGGCTCATTAAAACCCACAAACACCCCAGCCCCTGCCATTCTGTGGAACACTGTGCTGCTCAAAAGTGTTCCAAAGGGCCTAAAATAAAATAAAATAAAATAAAATAAAATAAAACAAAATCGAAGGTTTGTTTAATAAAATAATGCCCTGAGAATGGCAGAAGTCTTGCCCTGTTATTCCTGTTTAATTTGGAGACTTGTTGCTAAGCCACAGATTGCAAAGGATTTTGTAAGTAGCCCTGTGAGCCATCACAGAGATCGAGGAGGTTACAGAGTCTGGAAAAACTCCAATAATCTAATAGGGTCAGGTGTGAACCTTTGGATGGGGCTAGACAAGCAGGGAATAAGCCTGGGAATGGGGCTTGGGCAGACCCTAAGAGTGTGCACAGGACCCATGGATGTGCTCAAACCTTTGGACAAGCCCAGGCCTTCTCAGTGTCCATACACTGACTGTGAGAGGAGCAGGCTGAATCCAGAGATGAGAATCCAGAGGGATGAGAATCCAGAGGGATGAGAATCCAGAGGGATGAGAACCACCTCCAGACCCAGCCTAATTAGCCTAATGAGAAACCTACACATTTCCTACAGCCTTGGATGTGCACGTCTGTCAGGGCAGCTCTGAAAAACAGCTCAGATGCTATTGATATTTTGATGGCATTTTCAGACTCTGTAATCGGCTTTCACTGGACTGGGGAGGAGGCTGGAAGAGGGTGTGGGTGTTGTTGATGTATCCATATCAGCCCACTGCTTCCAGAAACTGCATAGTCACTGAGACATTATTCTTGGTGTTTGGCACCAAGTGTGGATTTAAGCTGATGCCCAACGAAAGGCTTAATTTATTTATATGCCATAGTTTTAGAATATGCCAGATTGCTCTGCTGTCTGTTTGATGAGTATTGGCTCTCACAGCTATTATCTTGAGAATTGGCTACATGTTCCTCAGCATGGTATTTAAACTGAAAACCAGAAAAAAATAGGATATAACTAAGAACCTTCAAATTTTACCTCCTGTTTGTGCTATTAAAATCTATAGAATCACCGGATGATAAAACACCACAATTTGGGATTTTTTGGAAACCACTTGGTCCAACCCACTCTGTTCATAGCAAATACAGAGTCCATGCACTGATGCTACATAATTTAGGTACTATATGCCCCTTTCCAGTAGGTTTTTGGGACACTGGAAGAGCTTTGGCTCTCCTGAAGCCCACATTTCCCCCCAGCAGCCTATATTTGAGTATCCTTTCATGGCCTTTCCCACAGCTGTCACCCCTGAAAAGTCTGCCAGCCTCATCCTTACACACCACCTGAAGGAAGAGGAGCCTGCCAACTTCCAAATAAATAAATTATGAAGACACAAACAGCCACTATGCAGAGAGAAGTCAATACTGACCTCAGTGAAATGCTGTCACCATTTTTGGACACCATTCTTTAGAATCTTCTCCTCCCTCTCCCCTTTCTCTTCCCTTTGCAAGCCCAGAGCCAGGGCTCTGCTGTGGCCTGGGCCACCACCTCTGCCTGCCCTGGAAGCTCTTTGGTACAACACTTCCCTTTGCTGGATTTCCAAGCCTTGGCCTCTGTCCACTGCTTGACACAGCTCAGTGGTAAAACTCCTATCATCCTAAATACCCCAGAGAAGCCAAGGATCCCAAATGGATGTCAGTCTTTCACTGCCCAAAAATTGTCTGGTAGTGTCCCTCGGTGCCTTGGCATTGCACACCACGATGAAGAGCACCTCAGCTGTTACACACCTGTGAAAATGAGGGTTCATGGACTATCTTGTCATGGTACTGGGGTAAAAAGTTAAAAATCTTATCATCACAAGCCAAGAACTGAGCATCTGAGTGTATTTATGGAGATCTCATTAACAATTTAGGATGTGAACACTTTGTTTCTGGCTGCATGCTGAGACATTTCAGTGTTCCCCTTACTGTTAGTCACAACCACAGGAAAGTGCTTCTGTGCTGGCAAGATGGCAAGCAGACCCTTTTAGAGACATCTTTTATACAAACAACATCAATCTGGGAGCTTGAACCATGGGCTGGATTAACTTAATTTACCCTCTAGCAGTCTACAAATCAAGTGTCTAAACTGAGGTTACTACTCTGCAGTAAATGATGAGAGACTGGCACCTCTGGAGCAGGATTTATCCCACCTGTCTGAAACACCTGGCTGAAATGAGCCAGATGTGAATCCCCATTCCAAAGGGGTAGGTATAGATCCATAGGATGTGTCTACACACCCTCTGCAGACAGGCAGAAATATCCTGTGCCACTGCTCGGTCTGAACTGAATCTGCTCTCAACTACACATCATAAAGTCTTGTCACTGGAGTGGGGAGGGATGAGCCCAACCTAATACAAAATCCTTTTTAAAGGGCTTTTAATTATGGCTAATTGATGCATTCATGGCTGACAGCCAGACACAGAGTTGGTGCACACCAGTAGTCTCAGACTGTGGGCCAAGCAAGCTTGCATCTCCAAGAGGAAAATAATGAAGAAAAGCACTTATCTGCTTTATAGAAAACAGATAAAAACCTTTGTGAGAATCTCACCCCAGATTCCTGGCTCCACGTGCCATGCATCATGAGGCTGATTAACATGATATAATAAATAAACACAATTTATTCAACATGGCCTGGTCAAGCCCTTTTCAAATGCTTCTGCCATTTGAGTATTCAAAATCAATATGTGCCTTCTTGTCCCACTGTACACTACAAGGTCAATTTTCTGCCTAAATGCACCCAGAAGGATGATTTTTAGTTTGTTTGTCATTTGTTAGATATCACAGCACTGATTTTTGCACAATATTCTTTATGTCAGTAAGAACATTCACTGCTTTTCTACCAGAAGAAATGTGGACTTTTTGTCAATTTTAGCTCCATTCAGCACTTTGCTTTAGGAATGTATTTCATCTGGAAATGCACCATAGCATATTAAACCCAATAAAACAAGTAGAGATTGTGATATCCATTTGTACCCAAAAAATTAAGGGATAGTTATAAAAATATTCCCAGATGGGGAAATCTTGATGAATCAAACTTTTCCTTCTACAGCCTATTAAGGGCAACATTACAAAATCCATTCAATCCTCCTCTGTAGGAAAATGGTATTTGAAATTATTTTTTAAAAAACAAAGCAGGTATCACTTGTACACTACCTAACTTAGGGAAAAAATATTTATTTTAAGAAACAATCTGTCCAATTTTGGCATCCAAAAAGATAGGCTTGGGTTTTCTAAATGCTCAAAATCAAAGTAAAAAAGTGTCAATTTCTCACAATATATCCCTCTATGTCCTCACTCCCAAATTCCATATTAAACCTTTGGCTTTTTTTTTTTTGTTTTCCCTTCTAGTTCAGACATCTTTTCCCCCAAAAGACCTCTAAGCTATTTCATGAGCACAACATCTGTTTTCTGACCCATGCAAACGATGACGTCTGTGGAACGGTCTGTTACTTCCAGAGCGACTGCTCTCAGCTTTGCAAAGAGTACAACACTATTTCTGCAGCTGCCAGTCCTCTGAAACCGCCCTGGGATTCAAAATACATATTAAAGTCCAGTAAGATTATCAGATTCAGCCTTCAGGTCACACCTGTGCAACAGGGTTATTCTCCATGTGGTGGTAAATGAAGACTGAACTTGAGTCTAGCAAAGAGCTCAAACTTTGGTGCCAGCAGCACTGAGCCCCTATAGTTGTGCTACTTCTGCAGAACAGGGAAAAGGAAAATGGACAAAGCTTAAGTTTGTCACTTCCAGAATCAGCTCTGCTCTGACCTCCATGCCCTGGCAAAGACAGAAAAAAAAAAGGACTTACAAATACAAATTCAGAAGAATTGAATCCTCACTACAACAATATTTTTTTCAGTAATTATCCTGCAGTTCTATCTCTTATATACAACATTACACAAAAAAAAGCTATTAAAAGTACTCTAGCTCTTTTGCTTTGGGAAGCGTTTTCTCTTCTGTACACATTTTCTGTACACGTTTTATTCCTATTCCAAAGTCCAGAAAGATAAAATCCACTTGTGTGCAGGTAAAATGCCTTGGACACACAAAGCCCAGCGGAGGTGCTAAGGATGCTGTTCCCAGCATCTGGCAGGAACATCTGTGCAGGTTTTGAGCTGTTCAAGGAAAGGAGAGGAAAGCATGCAGCCATGAGCTCCCTCCGTGTGGCACATCACTGCTTGAGCACTGGCTCGGGTGGGAGTGACACCTTGGGGTCCTCATTGCACTTAATGACTACAGGTGGTTGCTTTCAGTCCAGCCTGAACTACAGGACTGTGACTCATGCTTTTTAACAGAGAAGGAATGCCCCAGACACTCATCACATCACACACAACACGAGGGGACAGGAGAGACGAACTGCTAACAACTCCATGAAACAACATGTAATGCTCCCAACATGGATTTTGGAGGCAAAGTCCTTCAGAATTACACCAGTCAGAGTCAGCCCCACAAACTGGGCCTCTCCCAGCACACAGCCCAATCCAAAGACTGCACTGACTGTGCCTATGGGACACCCATCACACCACACCACTGCTTTCTGCAAGGTAGAAGCTCATTCCACTGAACTTGCAATGGTCAGTGTTGGAATATCAAAGCAGCACTAGAAATAGACCTGGAGACACTGCATTTGTTTCACAAACTTGGTATTTTACACTATTTAGCCACTACATATTTGAACCACTCAAGCTGTACTTGAACTGTAATAGACATTCTGGGCCCGCCCAAATGATTTTCAAGGTCAGACTAATCCTGTTAACACATTCTCTCATTGTAAAGTGGCACAAAGTTATACCTGACTTGCAAGATAAACCTAAACAGAGATCCCTTTGCATGCCATGCAGTTCTACCTAGAATTAATATCAGTTATAGAGAAAGAAAAGCAGTCTGTCACAAAGGCAGAGGAATGTCATTAAGGCTAAAGCTTTCTAACAAAGCCAACCCCCATTATCCTGCTGTCTCTTTTGCAGCATCACTTCATGGCAGGTTCATGCATTCCAGGAATTTTAACAAAATCTGGCCCTCAGACTGAGCCTGTGTGACTCAGCTACTGACCAGGCAGCCCTGGGCAGTGGCTGTGTGTCTGTCTTAACCAGCAGACAAAGTCAGGCAAGAACATACAACACTTGAAATCTTGGCACTTAAGCTTTACTCACAAGGTCTATGCAGACTCCTGCAGCAACCCTGCAACTCCATAACCCCCCATTCTTTCAGAGCCCCAGGGTGGGATTTATAACAAGGCATGGGAGGTCCTGCAGTTCTGCAGGTGCAGGTGATTCTTGCAGTCCAAACCATTGCTGCAGAGTCATGGACTTGCACTTATGTCAGAACAGCAGCTGCAAAACACAGCTGAAAATGTTGACAGAAGCAACTGCAGCTGTGGAGAACTGTAATGAGCAAGTGGTCTGATCACCAGGCTTTGGGAAGAGCTGTCCCTTACTGTGGCTTTTAATTCTTCCCTCTTTTTTTTTCTTTTTTATTTTTTTGGCTATCTCTAATTTCCTAAAAAAGGGGCAGAAATAGGACAGAGAAAACTATCATAGCCCAAAACGCCTTAATGAGTTGACCAAACAGAAGCAATGACTTCTTTGTCTTTCTCTTATATAAGCTTTTGGAGGTTTATGGGTTTGGAACTTTGGATTTCACAGTCGAAGATATGTTTCCCCTAAGATGTAGATTCCTAATTGCCACTACTGGTTTGCTTGTGTTTTAGGGATTTTGTTAGTTTTTCAGGATGTGATTTTGTTTAGTCTAGTTTTCTAATGTTGAAAAATGGATCTAACATTGGTGTGTGGTTATAATACTCACTAATTATAACCATGTATTTGATATACCTGATTCATAGTGATGCCTTTGTGGTACATACATGTTTTACTCCAGGCACTTCTGAAAACATGGGATCTTGACGCAAGAGGTCATTTAAGTCAGAGGCAGGGGGAATCCTTCTCTGCAGGAGCCACTGTGCTCTGCTGGGCTGCCTCAAGTACCTCAGGTAACAGCTCTGAAGCTGCAATGGCAATTTCTGCTATGCATCTTGTGTACCTGGACTCAAACCAGTGCAAATAGAGAGGCAAAAACCCCCACCACACTCAGGGGCAGACCCAGGCAGAGTCCAAAAGCTCAGCTCCAAAGAGGACATCAAACAGGATCCAGTGCAAAGCCTGCCCTGCTGCAGCCCTGCAAAGCCAGCCTTGAGAGCAATGCTCCAGCCTGGGAGGTGGAGAGGGGCTCTGAGTATGGTCCAAGGCTGGAAGATGCCGATGGGAGTCAGCTGAGAGGAGGATCAGAGCCTCTGACACAGACCTGAGGGACTCAGTACGTGTGGGACCTTGCTGTGTGTGCACTGCAAGCCTGCTCTTGAAATGTGCCCCCTCCATGCACTGAAACCCTCCACGAGCCCAAGGCAGGAACTCCCCAGCACAGCCACCACTCTCCCACCCACACATCATCATCCGAGCACCTTGGACTAAAGAGAATTTCATCCTGACCAGTTATTTCCTCTCATTCTGAAGGCAGCTGCAGACTGGTAAATGTCCTCATGAGAGTGGAGGGGGTGTAACTGCAGCCTTTTAACTTCGGGCTTTCAAACCTGCTCATGTGGTTGCCAAGAAGCTGAACTATGAGTGTTCTCTCCCTTGCTCAGACCTCGTGCCAAGTCTTTCTGCTGGGGGCAATAGGGGGGACAGTGGGAGAGCAACCTCAACCCTACAAAAATGGGACATGCTAATGAAGATACTGACAGAACCGGACACCACCACTGAGTGCTGCAAAGAGAATTTACATAATGTTACTCTAACAGTTCAGTAAAAATGGCATCAGTAAAAGGAGGCTTTCAAGAAATGAGTTACCCCCAAACACTCAGGGAGTGCAACTGAGAGAGTTTCTGTTAGTTTCATTTTGTTACATAAATCACCATTATTATTGTTCTTATTATTGTTATTTCTTACTTACGATGTTAAAAGAGCAGGAGGATACTTGAAATAAAAGGCTGTGCATGCACAATACCCACACAAATAAATTCCAGTGATCCACCCTGGCACCAGGCACGGTGCCCTTCTCTGCCCACTGAGCTGAGCCCTCCCTTTAGAAGGAGTAGGGGAATTCATCACCAAATATACAGTGTATTGTTGTGGAATGATACCAGGAAACAATACTAACAGGAGCCTGAACATGTCCTTCACGTCATATTAATCTACTGTTTAACTCGGCAGAAAAGACAGTGAGGAAGTAAAAGCTCAATTCACCCAGCCTGAGTTCAAAACTGTCATGGCAATATTGGCAGGTTAGACCCTGATTCTTTAAATAGTACATTGCCTTTGTTAAATAAAATTCATTCTTTTATTACATAATAGAGATTATAAATAAATGTAAAGTGTGCATGCAGTCAACTGCATATTATACAAGCTATATCTATGTTAATAATTGCTTTCTTTGGCAGGCCAGAATCCAGCTGGACATGCAATATTTACATATCAAAATCCTTGGTGTGTTCAAGTCATATTGGATGCAAGTGAAAATATAATGTATATATATTTACCGTATACACACACATATATATATATGTATAAAGGTATATATACACCTCTGCATATATACTGTATACATATATACACATAGGTATATGCTAAAAGTGGATTTCATCTTTTTCAGATTCAGGTGATGCAGGCCTTGAAACACTAAAAATATCCTGACAGGGTATCTGGGGAGGGGACTGGGGTGATAAATGAGACTTGGGGGAAGAGAGCTGGGATACGTTCTTTTCAGACAATATTTTTAAAATTTCTGCCACCTGCTTCTCAAGGGCAGCCATCCTACTGCTTAGCAGCTGGATATCTTCTTTGAGTTCATGCTTGACTTCCTGCAGCGTGGTTTGTAAGGCCTGCTCAGGAATGGGGTAGAAAGGACACCTAGCATCCGCCTGGATGGGGCTGTGCTCCAGGGGGCTGCGAGTCTCACCAGCTTTATCCAAGCGAAGGTCACTTTTTGTTATTCCACTGTCACAAGAGTCTGTTTTCCTCAGTGGGTTTTTATTTACACCGTTCTCCGAATCATTGGACTTGGGGTCGTCGGACAACAACCCCATGGACTCAGCCTTTGTGACGTTGTTCCAGTCCTCCTTCTTCTCCTCGTGGCTCCCCATCGTGTTTTTCAGCCGAAGCCACCCTTTCCCGTTCCCGTTTTTCATCCGCATGGGGCTGTTCACTTTGAGACACTTCTGGTCTCCGTTTCCGTTCGGCTTGAGCTCCATGGCGTCGCGGTTGTTCTGCTTCACGGCCTCGCTGCTTTTCATGTACGCCAGGGTGGTCTGGATGGGGGTGATCTGGGACACGGTGACCACGCTGGTGCCCGTGATGGAGGCCCCGTTCTGCACGCTCCTGCTTTCCACCTGCAGCTGGTTCCGCTCCGGGTCGATGTGGGTGGAGCCTTGATTGCGCATCTCCTTTTGCTGCTTGAATTTCTGGAAGAGTTTCCGCACGGGGTGGTCCACAGGGATGCTCAGCGTCACCTCGTTCTTCTGGCGCAGGCGCTCCTCTTCCTCCTTCTTGACATCACTGATCTTCCGGAAGATGATCTGTGGGGGACAGAACCACAAGAGTCAGGACCAAAAGGACATTACATACAGATATTAGTTTGAGATGGGTAAACAGTCTTGAGAACAGCCATTTTTCTCTTAATTCTGATCTTCCTTTCCATCTTAATCTTTTGTAGTGAATTCAAACAGAGCGGATCAAGACATAGTAACTTCAAGATTAGCCACTCTAGATAAGGTACATACATACACACACACACTTTCTTAAAAGTATACATCAAGAGTGGGTTTCACCTTTTTTCTTGACACTACTACTTGAAGAACTAAAAATATCCTGACATCAACAAAAGGAAAGAAACTGAACAAAGAGAAGAAAGCAATTGACAAAGAACCCAAATACCGTGATGCCAGCCTGCCCATTACTCACACTCATACCTGCTCCCTCACTACCTTTAGTACAGATCAAAAGGAAACAGTAATTCAGTGGGGACTGCACAGCTGTAAGATTAATTCAATGTGCATACCCTTCCAGAGGCTGGAAAATCCCAATGTGCTCAATACTTTTTAGTCTTGCTGTTAGGGTTAGGGTTTTGTAGGAGTGGCTGGAGGGTGCAAGTAGGTTTCCCACGGGCCACATGTGTGGCTGCACACACTTTGCAAGTGTTCACTGCAGAGTTAGTATGTCTAATATGTGTAGATGAACTGGGAGCACCACAGAGAAGCAGTGTACCAGGGTTGTGTGGTTATAAAACCCAGCAAAATCCACCATTTCGTCATGCAATGCTATTTAATGCTGAGTTATTTCACCCTGCAGCATGTCTCAGGCTGCTACAGAAAAAGGAATTTGAGCTTCAGGCTGGGGGAGGATCCACAGAGCAAAACCTTTTTGTTGATTTTCTGCCTGTTACTCATATGATTTTATTTTTTTTTATCTTCATCCAGTTTTCTTGAATGTGGGACTGAGGCAGAATATGGAAAGTGGTTTTCTGTTTGACAACACTGTGAAAAACAGCCTATGATTAAATACAAATACAGACAGCGAAAGGATAGTGTGGTAAGAAAAGGAAAACAAAGCCCTTGAAATACACAAATAAAACCCTGTGTCAGTCAGCTGTAGGTTTTGAAATATCAACTGGAGTATCCATATTTTAGTATCTATTTACCTTCAAGTCTCATATCTTCCGAAGTCATCAGAGAAGTGCCACGATGGCTACAGATCCTTCACTGCATGAATTTTGGGATGAGCTGGACTTCAAAGCTTCATTAGAGAGCTTTCAATTGCAGTAGATACATCTTTGCCTGCTGCTGATAGATGCAGCTGCTTGTAATAATTCAGTTATCTTACTTATTAGAAGCCCAGTTAAAAAAAATATAAACAAAACAAAGGGACAACCACTGAAGTTACTTTCATCTGACTCCTCTGACCCAGATGCAGCACCACATTCCCTCATTTGGAGGCTCCCCTTCATTAGCAGCTGCCCTCACGGAGTTACTCTCTCTCTCTCAGACCACTGGGGAGAGCAAATAACAGCAAGAGAAGTTGCTGTTGATTCAAAATTGGGTGAGTACATCTAATTGAAGCCACGCTCTCTAAAGGCAGATTTGGGAGGTGGGTTATATGTGATGTTCTGTTTGTGCCTCTCTTTCCCCAGAGGGCAGCGCAGCACCTCTGGCAGAAGATGCAACAGTGAAAGCAACCAGCTGCAAGGATGTGTCCCCAAGGCATCTCAGGGGACATGGCTGGTTCCTCTGCTGCTGTCCCTGTTTGGCTGTGCTGCTCTGCCTCGTGCTGAGTCCCTGAAAACATCTGCAGTGGGGAAAACATCCTCTACCCAATGCTTTAAAAAGCTGTGTGGTGACAGGACAAGGGAGAATGACTTTAAAATGAGAATAGATTTAAACTGGATGCAAGGAAGAAATTATTTACTGAGGGTGCTGAGGCACAGGCACAGGTTGCCCAGAGAAACCATGGGTGCCCCATCCCTGGCAGTGTTCTAGGCCAGGTTGGACAGGAGTCTGAACAACCTGGTCTGGTGGAAGGTGTCCCTGCCTATGGCAGCGGGTTGGAACTGGGTGGTCTGTAAGGTCCCTTCCAACCCAAACGGTTCCATGTTTCTATGATTCCCCTGCTTTCTGGCCAAAAATCTATTTCAGAGCTTGAGCACCCTGCTCTCCTGCAGCCAGCCTGTGCCTGGCAGCTGCTGCCCAGAGGCAGTGGGGGATGCTGGAAGGGAGGCAGCTGCCAGCACCCAGGAATGGGCCCATGGTGCTTTCCTGGCCAGGGCAGCATTGGATTTGCCACTGGGAAAAGCAGGAGGTAACTCTGACAACTTCTGTCCTGCTGCAGGTTTATAAAGACCAGAATGACAAGATAGCCCACAGCAGTAGTTTTTGATTCCTCTCTAAAAGCTTGCACTTCACTGAAAACTACCCTTACCTCCTTTTTTACCCCAGTCCACTCTTGGTTCTTTTGTCCCTTTTCTAGACTCAGTTCAAACCTTCTCCAGACAGAGGTTATCTCCCTGCACAGAATATAATTACCAGTGACTGCTGCTGCTGGATTTGGCAGAAGAAAAGCCAGAACCTCTTTAATCTGACACCACCTCATACTCCTGAAGTGGGTCCTTATAAAAGCCAGGAAATGACTGCAGAGCTTTTTGCCCCAGAACCACTTGGCCTGGTGTCACTCAGATGGGTTGAGCCCAGTGGCAGGGGGGTCTGAGCACTGCTATGACTCAGAGCAGAGCAAACACGTTGGGGAAAGCTGATAGGGATGGGGAGCAAGGTGGCAAATGTCATCAGATACACAGTGCAAAACTGGTGTGGCTGTGTGAGACCAAAGACCCACTAACCACTCACAGCCATGAGATTTACCCCCCACTTTATGCCCATGCGGTGGAGAAAACACACACCCAAATCCCTGCTGTCACCTCCTCAGAACATGTCCTTTCAGCTTCTTGCAGGACACAGGCTGACAGAGCTCTTCAATGAATTATTTCCCTTTTCTCCTCTTGGGACAGAAATTGCTACAGCCTGGAATGGTTATGGGCAGCTCCTTTGAAGAAGCACGGTCTGCCAAACAATGAATTAGTTCAGAAAATGCCCAGGGACTCAGAAATCCAGTCCCAGGGTTAGGTGAGAGTCAAGAATTCAGGACTCAGCTACCTCAGTGGAGCCCTATTTGCAGTAGAGCAGAGGTGACAGCCCTGGGCCTACTCTCCCCTTGGCTTTCTCATGAAACCTGTGTGTGTTCATAGTTGTTTGCTATTTTCTTTTTCACTCTGAAATGCATAACCAAGCAGACCCTCCCATCCCAACTGGCCATGTGGGATGATGTCACTTTGGATGGAGGCTGAGATCTTGGTCCTCACTATCCCACTGAACTACTCTGCCATCAGGAGGAAATCATTTCACCCCATGGAGAACTTTCTCCTCAGCCAAGGAAGGTGTATCTCTAGCACAGCAAGGATCTAGTTTTGGTCAGGAGTACTTGAGAGTACTTGAGTAGAATATATGCAAGTAAAAGAAAAGAAAGATCTTATACAGACAAAGAACTGAGGGAAAAAAAACGAGCTGTGAATTCTAGCACCAACAGAGCAACAGTTATTTTTCATTACCAATTTTTCCATATTAGGAGATTTGTCATGAGCTTGGATTTAAGCCACTTCCACAGTGGTTTAAACTAAGCCAGAATAGTTAAAATGTGTTTACATTTACAAATGTTTACGTGGAGACTTAATTCTTTTAATGTCCAATAACTATTACCAGCTCTTTTTCCTTATAAATAAGAACAGAAAAACACCTGATGCAATCTGACATTTCTCTGCACACTGGGAAAGGATTATTTTGAAATCTTAAACTGGATGAGCTATTTTATTTGTCCCTGACCCTTTTCAGAGAAGTTACACATAGGCCTGCCCAAATGTATGTCCCAGGATCGACAAAAGTGTCTAAAGAGTTAATCAGGAAAAGCTGAATTGCATGTGTATACAGTTTATCCCAAGCAGTAAGGAGCCACACTCCTGTCTCAAACCAAGTTCCAAACTCATTAAAGTGACAGACATTAAGTGTAGAACCTCATTTCCTTCATGGATCAGATTGTGAAAGAATGTTCCATGTGACACAAATTTTGTCCCATGGGAACAGGTTTTTCTTTTAGTGTATTTATTTCAGAAAGAAGGGGCAACAGATGTGACATTAATTACTGAGCTGGCAAAGATGAAGCAGAAGTTAACTGATATCCAGCAATGGGGACTGAAATACTTGAGTTATTTGCAAAGCAGGCACAGAGGAGACAACAGCAATTTGAGATTCTCCATCTGATCTCAACCTCAGCCTCCTTTCCCTCCCTCCCATACCAAGAGGTAACTCCTGTGAATGTGAACTCCATCCCTTCCAAAGGGGGACCTTACCAAAGGGGCTGGCAATGGACTTGTCACTGCTGGAGCAGCTCCTGTGAGGTGCCAGCTCACATAACCAGCACCAAAGCCAAGTGCAGATGAGGGCAACAGCAATGAGGAGTCAGGGAGGCAGCTCAAGGCTGAGACACACACACTGAATTGATGAGTAAAGCTGTGGCCTGTTCAGGTGCTTTGAAATGCATCCCTTGTCTGCTGTCTTTTTTTGTACCAGTACTGTGAAAATCATCCCTCCATGACCTTGCTCCACACAGGAGATCCACACAAAGATCCCTTAATAAGTAATTCCCAAGGCAGGGATTAAAGACCTGGTAAAAGTCTTGAAGAATTACAGTAAGTTCACAGAAAATGGCAGGTGTTTCACCAGGGATCATCCTGTTCTGTGCCTGAACATCCCATGCTGTTGTTAGTGGTGTTCAATGTGTGCCTGCTCTTCTCCACAGAAATCCACAGAAAGGGACAGCAATGCATCCAAAGGGCACACAGTTGTCATGGTGATGGATGCAGCATCTGAGAGAGAGGGAGGGAGGGAGGGGGAGCCACACAGAGCCATCAAAAAGAAGAGATTTTCACAGTGTGAAGACCCTGTCCTGGGAGAATCAGTTTGACTCAGCTCATTGGACATTTCTGCAGCAGAAACACAACCCTTCAGTCCCCACAGCTACATCCACTCAGTAACCCACAGGTCACTCTTATTATAGACCTGGCTGATGTCAGTGCTGGTCACCTCTCAAAAGTTTGCCTCAGGGGTAACGGTCTTGTCTGCAACACTGTCCTGTAGAAGCCCCATCTCCCTTGCATCTGATTGTTCACAACCCAATGTATTTGTTCAGATCCCTGTATTTTTGTTCCTATTTAATACAGCAAAAGGCATCTGAGATCAGTGAGATAAGAATCATAGAACCACTGAATCGTTAAGGGTGGAGTCAAGATCATCAAGTCTGAGCGAGATTAATAAATTTGGAGAAATTTAGGGCTCATTTTAACCTGGACCCATCTGACAGCACAGATCCAGAGTTGTACTTGAAAACACTGCAGATGAGCAGGTGGGATGAGTGGACAAAGTGAGTTGGAGCTTTCCAAGTGATGGAGGCAGGATCTCAAGGAAATGCACCCTTCCTTGGACCACACTGTAGAGCTGGCGGCTGGTTTGAAGTTGGCTGAGACCCACCCAGAAGCTCCTTCATGAGCTTTCACATCCCACCAGAAGGATTTGGACTGGTCCACCTCCTCCAGGAATGTCTAATTACCATTAAAAAGGGCAATTAGAGTGTCCTCAGAAGGTGTGTTGGTCTTGGCCCCCTTCTATGTAGCTTTTTTGGAAATAAGAGATATGCCTTCCCTTGCCTTCTTGGCCTGAAATGACACGAGCTTAGCTGAAGCTGGCAAATGGATTTTAAAGTTTTGGGTGGTATAACCAATATCCAATACTGCAATAACACAGATTTCATTTTCTTCAGAAATAATGCTACAAGGCTGTACAACAGAAATTTCTGTAAAGACGTCTGCAAAAAATACTATTAATTTTCACATCTTGGAAAGCACTGTACAAAAGTAATTTTCGTTTTTGTCATGCTAATGTGGAAGGTGGATTTATGTCAGATCCAGGATTTAGACACAGGATACCCCAGTGCAGATGAGTGTGCTATTTCCTGGTCCTGAAATACATAATACATAAATACATTTCCTGCTCCATAAAATACACCCAATTTCCACAGCTCAGAAACTCAGAACGGGGCTCACCTACAAAGCCTCTGTCTGCATCTGAACTCACCCTCCAGGAGCCCTGCACAGCAGAGGGAGGAAGAAAAAAGCACTTGGAAGGTGTGAGTCATTTCACCTGCAGTGGGATGTTAAAGCAGGTCAGACAAGCTGTACCCTGAGATGCCTGTTTGTCTCCTGTGTCTGTACAGGAAGCTCCGTGCCTGTCTCCTGTGTGCAGACATCCTCCACAGATGGCGGGGATGGAGGATTCAAAGCCCTACCTGTGGCAGTGCAAACGTCAGGGTTTGGTGCAGACCATGTAAAAAGCCTCCTGTAAAGTTTTTCTCTGTGTATGTGTGAGTGTTCTGCACCCTTCATCTGATGCTATTTTTATTTCCCCCCCAGCAGGCTGTGGTATTGCCAGTTCCCAGCTGGGATGAATTCCCCACAGCCTCAGGGCCCAGCCAGTCCTTACAGACAAATATTATTATTTTAAAAGCTGCAGAGGAAGGACAAGCCACGACTGCCTAGGAGACCCTGCCAGACTGGTAGCTCTCAGTGAGAGCTTGGGGAAAACCAGATGCTTTTGCCTGCATAGAGCAACTAGATGAACCACTAGCAGAGAAAGGAAAGCCACCCTTGTTCTCACTACACTTCCCAGGCAAACTTGTAGTAGGGGAATGAAGCTGCCCACAGCCCGTAGGAAACTGGAGACCACCTGAGATGTGTCTTTTCCTGTACACCCACTCTTCTGCACTGCAAATCTCACCCCACTCCCAGATGTCACAGGATAGATCTGCTGGGGTCACT
Source organism: Lanius collurio (assembly GCA_020086605.1). Classification (NCBI taxonomy): domain Eukaryota; kingdom Metazoa; phylum Chordata; class Aves; order Passeriformes; family Laniidae; genus Lanius; species Lanius collurio. Next base: position 1,212,869 of record JACBWW010000004.1, read on the forward strand.
GCCACCACTGGCACTGGCACTGCCACACCCAGCAAACCCTTCCCAGGCCATTGCTCTGAGGGGCTCAGGGTGGGTCTAGGATGCTTCATCCCTCAGTCTGTGAGGACTGGTCCGCTCTAGGAGCCTTTAGTTGTCAAAAGAAGGCATATCTGGGATCCTCTTTTCTGACAGTGTGAAAACCAGGCCAGTCAAGCCCAATTTCTAATGCACAACCCTTGTGAAAAGGCTTGCTCCAAAACCCAAGTGTTTTTAAAATCTAGGCAGGTCCCAGAGAACATGACTCACTATTAATATTTGATGTTAAAATGCTTTTAAATCTTATTTTTCATATTTTTTTCAAAAATCTCCCAAGAAATTACTAATACCTAATTCTAAAATGCTTTTAAATATTATTTTTCAGATTAAAAAAAAATAACAAAAAAACTTCCATAATGTTGAAAAATCTTCCTTTTGATTTACATGAACTAAAATGTGAATTTAAAAAGTTAAACTATGAAAGACTGGACAGAAATGGATGAATAGGAAATGACCCCACACAAGCCTTTAGGCTGCTTCCCCTAATTTACTCCTGCAAATCTCCATAAACTCTTAGCTCACTTTATAAATCTGCACTCCAAGGATGCAGAGTAGATGGTTTGAAATGATGGCTTTATTGTTCTTCTCCTCAGTACACTCCTCAGATAGCTTCACTTTGATGTGAAATTCAGCCTCAAAAACAAACTGCTCTAACAACTCTTTTAATTGCTCTCCAGTAAATTCCCCTTAATCCTCCTGTCCCAGGAACTGTTTTGTGTTTAACCACTGCTCCATCTGCATGAGAGAAAGGAATCGCTGTCCTTTGCTGTGCAGTGAAAATGACTGACTGCTGAGCAATTACTTAATCTCCAGGACAGGGATGTTTCACTAAACAGTCTTTCATGCTGGATTTTGGAGGAAAAAAAGATTTCTGTTGGTTAGTCTTCTGGCTGCTTGAAAGAAGCAGTAAATAATAGCCTTTCTGCAAATTTCCATTGATCCTGACTTCACAGACATGGTAGCTTGCTACAGCAAAAGCTTCCTACCAAACAGATTTTAATTTTGCTTTGGAGAAATTCTATTCACATGCATTCTTCCTAAGAAACTATAGAATTGACCTGTAAAAGATGTGAAGATTTCCAATCCAAGTAACAAAGTGATGTGGCTTCAAGAAAATGAGAATTATTTCCATGATGTTGAAAAAGCTCTTTTAAGGGATATTTGATGGCATTTTATGTGCAAGGAAGAGGTTCATTATTTTATGATGACTTAATAAAGATCTTTGTCCCCCAAGTTGCTCATCTAAAGAAAAATCAGGATGTGTAATGAGGGAGAGACCCTTCAGAAGAGCACAACAGCAGCCAACAACTGATTTCCAAAGTCCAGAAATTCCATCATCTCTTTACTGTTTGCCCTGTGGTTTAGAAATTTATTACTGTTGGTCAAATTTTAATCTGGTACCATTTTGTGTTAGCAATCAATTCTCACAGCACCTGAGTACTCTTGCAGAGAGACATCTGGGCATGCTGGCAGCCAATTAGGCTGATCTGCATTTGTGAAAAAGCATGCATATTAAGATGAAAGTGGCTGAGAGTCTGACCCATCTACTTCATACTTGGTATGGATCTGAGGTCATCCTGATTTCATTTAAAACATGTCTGGATGGAAGAAGGAAGAGAAGGGAAGCGGGCAGAGATCCAAGTCTCATTTGTCACATCCCCGGAGCACCGTGGCCAAACACCCAGAGCACCAGGCTGGGATTCACAGGGATGGATTATCCTGCTGGCCTGACCTTCAGCCAAGTGGGAAGCCCTGTACAAATCACTCTCCTCTTCATGTCTCCATCTCCCCCAGTGTAAGAGAGGACAATAACACTGCCCTCATTTCCCCAATCAACTGGAAATCCCTCTGTCACTGCTAACCATTTACAACTGAGACACTAAAATCCATGGCTGACAGCAGAGAGAGGTCACTGTGCTGGCCTGTTGCCAAAACTGAGGCAGTTCATTAAAAAAGCAGTCATTGAAAAAACACACATAGGTGTTCTCAGGGTGTCAGCTCAAGATCAAGGGCCCAAGGCACTGCTGCCCTGAAACGTTCAGGGCAGTACACGATGGATGTACAGTGCTACATGAAATCCTGTCCTCATCCCCATACTGATTAAAGGTACTGGCACCTACTCTGCAAGGAAGGATCAGTCAGACCCCTCAGCTAAAGTGATGGACACTGATTCTTTAAACATTGTGATTACATGTTCAGTGCAGCATGGGCTGAGCCAAGGAGTCAGATTTCCAAAAGAAAGGCCAAAACCTTTTCCTCCCTTGGCACAATTATACAGATTTATACCAACCACAAGAGCATTAACTGAGAGCAGTTCAGTCTCCTGAATCAGGAGCACTTCTCTTTTTTCAGCCACCCAGGCCTGAGCACCACTTGCTCAGAGATGCTTCCATCTTTTCATACCCCAGGGGAAAACAACTCATGGATTTCCTGTGGCTGCAGGTTCAGCTGTTGTCTCTGATGTCTGCTGGGCTCTGCTGCTTGGAAAGCAATGCTGAAGAAGGGCACAGTGCATCACTGGAAGTGGGGAGCTTTGCCACTGTTTTTAAATGACACTCTGGAATTGGAACCGATCACTTATTTTTCCCTCACTATTTTCTGCTTTCTTTGCTGTAACCAAACAGCAGATGCTTTAGCATGTTGCAGAGCAGCCAGATTCAGAATGATTTCTCCAATACTATCCAAATGAGCAAAATGCACCTTCCACATACAAAATTATTTCAATCTATAAAAAGGGCTACTTTTTAAATTAATTTATGGTGGTTTTAAACCGGGGTCTGTTGCTGCTTGGCCTTGTTTAGGGTCAGTCTATTGCAAAGTGAAATATTGGTCTGTGTGGTCTCAGGAGGACTGTGACCATGGTCCAAACACACACAGTCTCTCTTGGGTTCCTGCCACAACTGTGAGCACAGAAGCCCAGCTTTAGCATCCTAATTCCTTTTCAGGAGCCTAAATCCTACACTGAACTCAATAAAAAGACCAAATTGGACCATGGAGCTGAAATAATACACTGAATCAGAGTCTAATTTGTTTTCTGTATATAACACGGAGTTGGTTAAACATGGGGAAATCGAGCAGAGAACAATCTGGGTAAAACTGCTGCAGTGTAACTATTACTGAGCAGCATCTCGTGGGGATCCCTGTTCCCTCTCACTGGTTAGGTTTACCCACTTTGGGATTTAAACTCATGCCTTCCTTCACTCCCTAACAACTCTCCCATGTAAACAAGTCTAACCTGGATTGATCGCTCGGTGGATAAGCTGTTGATGTGCTCTTGATGGAGAGTGTCATTTATTCATCTCTCCTTCCCCTTTCTCTTTTCCTCTTTGTGGATGCAATTCTTAGAGGGCAAAGGGCAAGGGAGATATTTCTCCTATAAATTTGTCTGGCATTAAGGCAGAGAGAAGAGCAGACTTCTCTAGCCAGGATTTATTTTTTTTTTCCATTTTGTAGATGTTTCTTTCTCTGCATAGCAAGGAAATCCTGCAAGAAGGGAAGCTGAGGTGCTTACAGAGGGGGAGGAGGACTCCTGCAGATGGTTAAAAATCCAAGCCCCCTAGACCCAAGATCTTTCACAGAATGTGGATGAGAATCCCAGCAAAGACAGCCCCCACCCACCCCAAAAAGCCCATCCTGGGACTTTCAGAGGACCCCACTGATGTAAATAGATGGTGACATGTGGCACCATGTGGTGCACTGCGACCACACTGTCACCACCAATCTCATCAGCACATCACCACGGGGTACCCCAGGGCTCAAGAGCTGAAGGGAGCTCCCCACTGCCTCCCAGCCCAGCTGAGGGGTGCTCTGCTCACTGCCAGACAGTGCCCCTTCCACAGGACAGTTTCCAGCTCGATCAGGCATGCTGGGTCCTTACAAACGTGTATCAATTGGCTGCTGAATCAATATCTGCTATTGGCACCGGCCTAATGAAATGTCAGTCAGCAGCACTGCCCATTGATCCACACTCATCTGTGCTGCAGACGAGTTACTGTCTCTGCATTTTACCAGAGATGATTAAAAGAAGAAAACAGCCCTCAGTTCTCCCAGGATCTCCTAAGGGGGATATGCTCCTGGGCAGGGATAGGCAAACACAGCTCAAAGATGACAGCAGGGTGGTTTGAGCTTGGGGTGAACTGCAGAAATGAGGGGAAAGTGCCAAAAGACTTTACAAGCTGCTCTTCAGCCTGATTTAACTTGGAGCAGAAAATCAATCATCAATAATAATAAGCAGCATTAATCCACCACTCCCCTTTCCCTGTATTGGAGGAAGTCAGATTTACGTAGCTGCCACTTGTGCCAGAGGCCAACACCAGGGCACAGAGAGGTCATGCATGGCTTGCCAAGGGTCACTGAGCTGTTTGGGGGATGGGCTGGGGGGATGGAACCAAGGTTTCCAGCCCAGAGCCCCTACAGTAGGAAAACCCATACTGAAAAAAGATTGAACATATAAATATATTTATTAGAAGTAAAAGAAAATTATTAATATAATAACCTATCTTTTCACCACTGTCTTGTCTGGCGTGTAGAGTTCTGGATTTGAAATAATTGAAAGGACTCAGTTTTAACTGCAGTTAATTGCTGAAATGAAATCCAGACCAGGACAACTTACTGCTGCTCAGGTTTGTGTTGGACAGAGGTGAGGAGGAAAGCAGAACTCTTTCTGTTTATCTAGGGACAATTTTCAGAAGGTCATGCTTTTATTCCAATGAAAAATATTAAAAACTTCATGTTTGGCTTCAGGCCAGCCCTGCTTGTGACAGACCCAGAGTTCCTGCATATCCCCAGCACAAAGCCACAGAGAACACAGGCACAGAGGATTTGCAGAATTTGTGTTTTCTTCTCTGTGTTTTTGCCTCTTACTGCTTTTTGCCTGAAGACTAAATGGTCTCACTAAATGCCTAAGAGACTCTCTCCATTTACCAAGTAATACATCAGCAAAAGAATTGCAAATTGTTCTACAAATGTATTATTCTCTCCTGTCTGCTTTAAGTGGAAATTTAAATTAATTGGAATCATTATGGCTTTCTTTTTTAACTTAAATATTACTGTACCAGACTATAAAATGCCTGAAATTTAATCTGAAGTCTTCAGACCTGAAAAAGTGTTTTGCAACTGAGAGATTTTTGATTTTTTTTCCAGCTATATCCACTGTTCCAATAAAAAAATAGCACCCGTTGCTATCAGCTTTGCTTCTGACATTGAGAACATTCTACCTGGCTTTCAGAAACCTCGGTTTTATATGGAATGTGCCACCACCTACTCTGCTCACTTCATCACTTTCAATGTTTTGTTAATTTATTGAAAAGCTTTTACAGCAGGAGCTTCAATTAAAACAATGCCTGTCCATTGCCATGCAATGTGGAACACCATCAGTTTTGTTTTGAAGCAGTAAGACAGAAATGAAGAAATAATTTTAAAAACTCAAATGGAAGGGACAACAGGCAGCCTCTGTAACTAGAAGACCCAAGACAGCACCTTGTATTACAAATTAGGGAGGTAAAACATGCTGTTCAGTCACTGTCAGATATTCCTCACCTGAATCAGGGCTAAAAACAGAGACAATTTATTGGAGAGGGTCACCAACACCAGACTCAAGCTAACTCAAAAACATTGCAGTATTGCTGTACAGTCCAGTATTGACTGGAGAAGATTTAGACTGGTGGATAAGCAGTCATTTGTTTCTTTCCCACTTGCTTCTGGATCCCAGTCAAGGAATTTTGGGGCTAAAAGTGAGGGCCTGCCTATGTCACACCACAGGGAAGGGCACCAGGACTCCTGTTGTCCCACAGCAGTGTCCCCCTGTAGAAAGGCAGGATCCAAGAGGATGGAGCCAGGTTCTTCTCAGTGGTGCCAACCAGGAGAAAATGGGCAGAAACTGAGGCACTGGAGTTCCCCCAGAACATGAGGAAGAACATCTTCACTGTGCAGTGACTGAGCCCTGGAACAGGTTGAAAAGAGAGGGTGCTGGGTCTCCCTCACTGAAGATATTCCAGAACCATCTGGATACAGCCCTGTGTTGTGTGCTCCAGGATGGCCCTGCTTCAGCAGGGAGGTGGGACCAGATGGTCCCCTGGGGTCCCTTCCAACCTGAACCACCCTGGGATTCTGGGATTCTCTGATTAGGCTGCTTTCAGAACTGCCCTTATCTGTCTCCATTTTCAAGACCAAAGCTCACACTGCACTGTGGTTCTGTGCTCAACCAGCCAACCATGCCAAAATTACCTCAGTTATTCCTTTTCCCACACAGCCTATTGCCATATCAGAGAAGACTGAACCTGTCTGGACCAAAGTCAGGACACTTCTGCCAGTTCTCACTCCCCTTCTACAGACTTTTTGGATGAAATCCAAGCTCAAATGACCACTGACCATATCCCAGTGCCTACCTCACCCACAGGATGCCCTGCAAACAAAGCCACAGGGATGCTTCCTGGGAGAATGAGCTGGGGCAATTCACATCTCTGCTTCTCAACTCAGAGACACAACACAAAATCCACTGGCAGGGTGACCTGGCAATCTTTTAATTTGAAATCAAGACTTGGAAAGGATTAACACCTCTGAAAGACAAGGTCAGTCCACTGCGCAATAGATGTGAAATAACTCCGTTAAACCATGGGGAAATCCAAATTTGACAGGCAAAGAAGACCAAAAGGTTATTTAAACTTTTAATATCTATTTCATTTAACTATAGGAATCTTGGTGAAATAACCTTAAAAAGTATCCCTGGGATTCTTCAAGTGAAACAAGCAAGACTTAAGGTTTTCCCAGCTGGGAGCTCTCGGCTGGCAGAGCTTGATGAAGGAGTGCTGGCTGTTGGAACATACTGTAATTGCCTTTAATATGATGACAGCCACTGCTTCAGTGGGGAGGAGCCACTTGGGGAGAAAAAAAAGACCCAAGACACAAGCATGCGACCATTAAGGAGTATGCTGTCAAGAAGAAATATACCATGAAGAGGATGTGTTTCACCTAAAACTTCTCCCTTTAGCCTTAAGTGGCTGGCATAGCTCTGCCACTGAGGGTGCTTTAGCTCAAGAGGGTGCTTTAGCTCGAGAGACTGAAGGAATTACAGTTTTTTAGAGGCATCTGTAGCTGTCAGCAGAGTAGGGGCCTTCTATTTACAGCATGATCAAATTAAATTAATTTTTAGAGAGCAAAGACCCCATTTCAACGATTCTGCTAATGTTTCCTTGTACTTCAACGTGCACCAGCGAAGAGCTCTTCCTTTCTGGAGCAGAGTGTCAAGGGAAATCACCCAGAGACAGGAAAGCCAGGAGGAGAGCTATCCAGCAGGCAGAGAGGTTTCTACCCCAGCATGGGAACACTGCACCAGCCACGTGAAACTTCAGTGTGCTGCTCCCTGAAGCCACCTGAGCACAGATGGAGTCGCTCACGACAGTCATGGCAGAGCTGCTCCTGGACAGCACCACAGGGCTGCCTATGGGACACACACCCCACGAGGATCAAGTGCTCTCCCTGTCCCCAAAGGGACCACAGCAGGTTTTCCCAGCTCAGGAGATGTGACTGAGGCACTTGGCAAGTGGGGACTCTGCAGAGCCTGGCATTTATTTCTGAAGGGGAGCCGCAGGAGGAAGAGGCAGCACAGGAGAGTTATCTGGTGGGGTTACAGGGATGGCACGAACAGATGGTGTGGTGAAGAGCCACTTCCTTCCCATTTGCACACTGACTGCACTAAATCAATCCCTGGGCTTTCCTGGCAATAAGCTAAGGCTGTGCTGTGAAGGGTTTTAACGACACTATATCCTAGATGTGGGTATCATTCTGTTGGGTCTCCACATCTAATCTACTCTTGGGGAAAGTTCTTTTTTTTCTCATGAGCTTCTTGGTGATCTTCCCTAATATCTGTATCACAGCTGTTGCCTCTTTGCTAGGTGTGGGTCTCTGTAAGGCTCACCAGCACTGCTTTCTGTTCCCATCCCTGTACTCAGCACTGACATGGGATGCTCCATAGGGGCTGAGCCTGCTGTTTTTGCAGCCTTAGCTTATCTCATTGCTCCAGACCTAAACAAATTAGTTTGTAATCCTCTGTATTGTATACTCTGGCAAATCTGGCTTTAAAAGTGATCAGAAATGACCTCCTCATGTAAAATTGGAGTCAATCCCCTCCTCCTGTCTGGGGCTAGAAGAAAAGCCTGTATCTGCACAAGTAACAGGCCTTTGCAATCAATAACATTGATAATTCTGTATCTCCCTATTTGTGGCCATGCTTCACTCTGTTTACACACAGTTTGTATTGCTTTCTACCACTCCCCGTGCACACACAATTAATGAAACACCAGCTGGTGCAGGATAAACACTGCTGCAGGGATGCAGAAAGACACTACACAGAAGTACAGATCTCTAGCTCTGTTATTTTCAATCTCAGATGCTGTGTTTCCCTCCCAGAGGTGCTTCTGAGCTCAGAGACTTTGGTTAAAGCATCTCCCTATTTTTCTCTGGTTTGATTTTTTTTTTTTTACATGTCTGAAAGAATCCAGCTAACCCTAAGCCTCCCACACAAGACAGCAGTTCTTCAGTCACCTTCTCCAGGAAGGCCTTCTCCAGGAGGTTGACTCTCCTCAGTGGGGTCTGCCACTTGCCTTAGATGCTGGGGGACACCTACAAATGTGCAGCTGTGTCAGATGTTAAGACCATGAAGGTGCTCAGAGGGCAGAGAGAGTTGGGCTTGTTCAGCCTGGACAAGGCTCTGGGGAGATAAACCTGAGAGCCCCTTCCAGTATCCAAAGGGGCTACGAGAGAGATGGAGAAGGACTTTTGACAAGGGCACGCAGTAACAGGACAAGGGGAAATGGCTTTTAACTTCCAGAGGGCAAGTCTGGGTTTAATTTAAGGAAGGAATTCTTCCCTGTGAGGGTGGCACTGGCCCATGCTGCCCACAGAAGATGTGGCTGCCCCATCCCTGGCAGTGTTCCAGGCCTCATTGGATGGGGCTCTGAGCAGCCTGCTCTAGTGGAAGGTGTCCCTGCTTATGGCAAGGGATGTGGAAATGATCTTTAAAACCAAACTGAGCCAAACCATTCTGTGATTCTGTAATTTTAGGCTCCACCATGGGGCAAGGTTGATCCATGGGGTCAGAGCATCTGCCCTCAAGAAGGCCAGAAAGGCTAATGAAGGCTGTTGGGGTTTTTTTAAGTCCAGCCTCTGCCCCAGCAGATTCCTTACCATCCCTATTAGCAACTGTCTGACACATTGGACTGAATTTGAGCCCAGCTGGTCTGGCAGGAAGCTCTTCATGGGACACATACTACAGAACTTTTAACAAATGCTTTAAGTTATGGCTGATAGTTCATAGGGCTCAGTCAGGCATCTGCTTGGTACATCAATGCATGGTGGCCCTGAGCTTGTAAATTATTATTCATGTACTTTCGTGGAACATCTTAAGGTTACTGGCTGAGTCCTTCACTAAATGGGAACAGGGACAATTATTCACACAAGGAAAACATGTATGATTCAGTTCATCCATTTACATTTCTAGTGTAGCCTTCCTTGCCAGGATGGCTAATACAGGCTGGGAGAAGGATGGTCGTCCATAATTGAGCTGCTCTGACCAACAACTGTTCCATTTAAAAATGGATTTGCCTCAGACAATGGAAATTCACTACAGTGGCATGGAGTCAGGGAAGGCAGAACTGGCAAAAATAGTGAGGTTAGACACAGAAATTAATTACTGTTAGCGCCCTGTTAAGGTCAGGGACATGGACAAGGAAAACTGGATGTCTGTGCACTGAGAAGGAAGCAACGAGCACAAACGGAAAAGCAAATTTAATCACAGTAAGAAGGCTTCATTTTATCTGACCAGTTGGAAATATCCTGATTAGAAATGGCTTGGTTTTGCTGCTGTCATCTGCTGGTTGCTTAGGTCCCCATTTTCACATTTTTAAGGGAGTGTGAAGTGTTTTAGGCTCTCAGAAAAAGCCAGAGCCTGTTCCTGCGGGAACAGGAGTGCTGTTCATAAAAAACAGGGCAATGGACTGCTTCCAAAGGGATATGTACTCACAGAGCACACAGAGGTAAGTCCCCTTGCACTGGAGATTCAGTGACTGATGGAAATTTAATACAGGAAACACTATATAGAACCTTTCTGGCAGCTGAGACAGCTTTGTGGAGTACTAAATAAAAAAACTGATATTCACCTAAAAGTCACAGGGGAGGTCCCAAAGTTCAAAATATCAAAAGATCACTGACAGTTTAATTAATGGAGTTAAGAGAATCAGAGGCATTTATAACTGCTCACACTATGCTCCTTTTTTTTAACAGTAACCTACAACTGAAAACTGTTTTGGTATTGTTATCTTCATGAAGGGAAACAAACTAGGAGCAAGGAATGTAAACTCTGAGAAGTAAAAATATGAGGAAAAAACCCATGAATTAATAATATACATTCCTTCCTAAACACACAGAATATTTTTGGCTTTCAGCAAATTGCTCAGAAGTGCAATAATAGGGGATTCAGCTTGTTTCAGGTTCTTCCCAGAATGTCCCTGTCCCTCCTGACAGCTGTGCCCACCTCTGGCATCTATTTAAGCATGTCCTAAATTTGCTCCTCCAGACTTTCTTTGCATGGGACCTAAACTGAGTCAGCTTGCTAATCACAGCCACCGGCAGACAATTAAAAAAGGCACAGTCAATCAGCCATCACTAAGTTGGAAGTGACAGGCTGGGTTTTATTTTTAACTAAAAGTAGTGAGATTCATGCAAACTTCTCCACCAAGTTCCTCTTGCACTTTTGTTTACAATTTACTGTTTTCCTACTGTAGAAAGCAGCCCCAAAATACCACTGAAAGTAAGGTAAATCTGGGATTTGCAGGACTGCAACTATTATTATGTGCTGAACCAGCATGTTTGGGTATTACTGCATCTGTAAAGTGTGAGCTGAAAAATAATAGATTAATGGATTTATACTGGCACAGAAAAGAAAGACCTTACACAGGGAGTTTTATTTAGCATTTGGGAAGCTGTTGATTTCTTTATTTATTTGAGAAGCCTTTCTGTTCAACTCAAGGCAAAAACCTGTTCAGAGAGTGCAGGGGAATAATAAATAAAATCTTTTTTTATTTGTCTCCACTGCAAAACAGCTGTGAAATTATTACTGATCATTTCTAGATGGGTCAAAATGGATCCCATTTAGGGCAGAGCCAGACAAGTCTCACTTGGATGAATGCTCAAGCTGTGCCTGTGCCTTGTGAAGCCCATGGGGATCCACTCATATGATCCCCACGAACAGGCAGAAGTTCTCTTTCCCCAGCCATGGCTTTGGGTGCATTTCTACAAGCATTCAGAGTCTGGTAGAAGTAAGGTTTAGGGAGTGAGAAGTCTGGGGTAGAAGCTCATTTTACACCTGCAAGTCACACTGTGCTGTTGCTAAAATGTCTGGTGTTCAGCTCCAGGAAGCAATGACAGAATTAATCATCTCAGTTTTTTAACATTTCCCCCTTTTCTTGCAGTTACCACGTTGAAAAAATTGTAGATCTGCACAGAAATTAGGTTCAGCAGCCTCTGTAAGAAGAAATCCATTGCTCTGGAATAACTGCTTGGAGGGGTGTGAGGTAACAAAACATATCTCTGTCCCCACTTTCTGTGCAAATCCTGCAGGCTGGTAAAAACTTTCTTAACTGGAAATCAAAAATGAAATGGTTCCTTCCCATTGCACCATGCACATTCCCTCCCCTTTCTTTGCAGTGGGAAGAGATTAAAAGCATCCATTTTAATCGATGAGGGGAGATAAACACAAGATGTTTATTTTTTAATATTTACAAGATTAAAAATAGCAAACCTTTGATTTATTTTTTTATTAGCAGTCATGTCCTGTGCAAGCAATGCTGCCTTGAACTGGTATTAGCAGACAGCCTGCAGAATGCTTTTTGTGTCAACCAAGGAGAATATCTTAATTATGGCAGCTTTCTAAGCAATAGTATTAATTCACAGAAAGCACAACAGCAAACAATCATCAATCTGGACCTTCACTCTAACACAGCCAGTTCACATTTTTGTCTCCCTATGGATGCTGCCCATCCCTGACATTTCTGTTCAATGATCCTTCCACACACAAACAAATCACCCAGATTGCTCTGCCTGCCTGAAGAAGGGATGCTCATACCTTTCACTGGGGTAACTCAGCTGAGTGCTTTAAGTATCAGCTGCTGAGACCCTGAGTGCAGAAAGCATCACATCAGCACACAGGATTCTTTTTTTATGCAGCCAGACAATGCTGTTCAAAGATTCTTGAATGAGAAATGTTCTAAATTGCCTTGCATTTCTCAATAAAGACCAGCAGACAAACAACATAAAATGACCTTTTGATTTAGACAGGGAAATTACACATACAGGAAAAGAGTAAGTCCACCTCTGTAATGCCATAGGATTTATCAGAATTGGGTTCAGTCCTGCTTTTAACAGAGCTGGTGATTTGCCTCTTGGTCCTACAGAAGCATGGTCAGGATGTCTGAGGAAGTATTTAAGCCAGGGATTATATCCAGAATAGAATATTGGCCTGCTGGACCCCAGGGCTGTGGCTCTGAAACACTGATGAAGATGTCAGGGCACTGGCTGATCTCTGCATCTGCCTGCAGCCAAAAAGTGCTAATCCAGACTGGGAATCCATAGCACCCCAGGACTCCCACAAATCCCATGGGATATTCTGTGCCCTGGGTTTGAGGAGAGAATGGGAGGGGAGGGGAGGGGAGGAGAGGAGAGGATGTAAACCATCCCTAGAGCAGCTTTGAACCATCCCCACCCATCCTGTCACTGGATCCCTGGGGCAAGAGATCAGCCGGTCTCTCTCCCCTTCTCCTCAAGCAGCTGCAGAGAGAAATGAGGTCACCCCTCAGCCTCCTTTTCTCCAAACTAGACAAGCTCAAAGTGCTCAGCTGCCCCCCACTTTCCTTCCAGCCCTTTCACCACCTTTGTTGCCCTGGATGCATTGAAGAGATTTCACACTAATCACCAAGTTCTGCTCTCAGCCAGGGGTGCAGCCACAGCCAAGGGAGAGAAAACCCCTGTGCTCCTTCTGCTCCTCCAGGGAGGAGTTTCAGAGGTGCAATTGCACCTCATTTCCCAGGGCCAGTATGACCTGAGGAGCACCCAGGAGAGATGGGTGTACGGGAGATGATGCAGTGGCAGAAAGGAGAGGGAAAGGAGTGAGGCACAGGGAAAAGAGTCCAGCTCACAGCTACCAAAGTGAGACAGCAAGCCCACGCCAGCTCCTGCAGCACTCACTCTGCTCCGACAGCTGTCCCACGCCGTCTGGCAGGGGCTGAACTTGAAGCTGCTGCAGTTCTCCCTTTCAATTTTTGTGCTGCTCTCCTACCTAGCAAAGTCACACACAGTCCTCCAAGGACTCACTTCCTTGCTTTGAGTGCCTTACACTCAAATCCCCATGTCCCTGAAGAGGGGCAAAGGCACAAAGAATTGCTCAGGGGAGCAGGGGATGGGAAAGAAGAGCTGCAGAAAAAACTCTCGCCTCAGATCTGTAATTCTCACTTGGAAGGATCTGTGGAGCTCTCAGTGGCAGAAGGTGGAGGATGGCTTGTGCTGGGCTGTGACCACACAGCTACAAATACACAAGGAATTGCTGCACTATCTGTACTGATAAACTCCCCACATGGGTTTGACCCAGATCCCTGAGCAGTTTCTCAAGAAATTTCCAGCCCAGGACCACCAATCAACAATTTGGAAAAGGTCACTTTATCTGAAGGCTTGGAGTGGGCTCTTCTCACCCAAGCACATTTGATGTACAAGCCTAGACACTATCAGAGATGGTATTAGATATAAACCAGTGAAACAGTCCTTCAGGAAATATTGCAATTAAGTATTAACATATCTGGAGAGAGCTGGGAATGCAACAAAGCTAAACTATAAAAATTTTTAAAAATCGCCCAGAGTGAAAGTCTTTTCAAGCATAATGGCAGCTGCAAAGTCTGCTAAGATGTGAATAAAATAAAACCAAATTCATTTTTGAAGGTATTACTTATTTGCTCTGCAATCATGCTGAAGAGCCACTGAAGGTAAACTACAGCTATAAGACCTATTTTTTTGCAACAACACATTCATGTAAAAGAAGAAAAACCCCAGACAACTAAAGAGCAGAGAGGGGGAGAAAAGGCCTGCAACAAGGCCAGTGCTCTGACCCCTTTCCATGTAAGCAAGTCACTCCCCACGATTGATGAGGACTGAGTGTGAGCACCAGCTGGTGAAGTGCAAACAGATCTGAACTAAGCTCCTGCAGTTGTGAATGGCTTAATTCAGAGCTCAAAACCTGTGAAAGTCCCCAGGGTAACCAGAACACAGGTGACCTTCAGGGGCAAGGGCTGATATGCCAGGCAATGCTCTCTGCCTCTGGCATTGCTTCTGCATCAGGACACTCACTAATACAGCACATCATTGGGAGGGTCTTGAAAATGAAAACAGGGGTGGCGAATGAACCTTGGGACAACCTTCACTTTTAGGACACGTGAATGCAGGATTCAACTTAAAATAAAGCTTTTCTAAAAACCACATGACACAGAAATGACGAGTGATTCACAAGAAATCGCATGTGATACACTAAAACCTCAAAGCAAGGAGAGGAAGGCAATTTAAAAAGAAATTATTCTAATCTGAAGGAAAAAAGGAAAACAGGATGTGTGTGTTAACACAGTCTGATGGCCTCACCCGCTAAAAAGCCCCAGAGATTCAGCGTGCTGGAGGTATTAGATAACATCAGCTGCTCACAGCGTTGGCCCTGGCATTAAGAGCATCGCAGGGAAAAGAGCTGAGCCTCCCCAAATGGGATTTCTCTGCCTTAAATGCACTCATCTCTCCTCACATCTCCTTGGCTCACTCTCAGCACACCTTCCAGGAGCAAACACAGCAGGGGTCAGACACGGACAACTATCCTCTTCCCTGGCTGCTCCTGACTCATTCCTTTAACTCGGCTCGTTCTGCCCACGGTAGAAAACAGCAGGATGTGACTGTGTGCCTTAAAAGCTGTGGGTGAATTCTTTGCTGTACCGAAGCACTGGAGAATTTTGGCTGTGATTTCAGGAGGGCCAAGATTTCAGCTGGATTTTTCCCTGCACTTGCACAGGCTCACAGTTCAGTGGAGGTGGTACATTAGCTGGTGCAAATGGAAGCAATGATGAGAAAAGGAAAAAAAAAAAAAAACAAAAAGCCCAGAATGTGGTTGGAGCAGGGGCCATTTGGAGGTAGGGCAGCACTTTTCCAGGACAAACATCCTTGTTCTGGGTCATGGAGATAAACACAACACACCACAGCACAAGTGTAGGAATGAGGTCGAGAAGTGGGCGTGGACAGTAGCAGGGAATCAAGACCACCCAAGACCCTCAAAGCCTTCCAACCCATTTCCAGAAAGGTCTGGAAGAACTGACTATGCATAATAACAAAATTGCATAGAAAAATGAAACTTATCTCTGGGATGAGCAAAACCCATCTATAAAGAGATACCCCCAGGAAGCCCCGGGATGTGTGCACCCCACAACCCTGGACACCTCAGGGGGAACAATGCTGGAACCAGGACTGGTGATCTCTCTTCCTCACCCTTCTTTTGCTTGCTTGCTTTCACTCACCTCTCTCTTTCTCTCCCCTCTTTCACCCCACTCCTTTATCCAAAACCCACTGTGTGCTTACACAAGGAGATCAGGGACTAACTCATGAAAATTCCCATGCCAAGAGTGTCATTTACTAATGAACCTTTGCAACCATTTGCAAAGACCCCCGGATTTTTGTTGTTCCTTTCAACCCAAGATTTCCACCCTGGGTGCTCATTTCCCTTTGAGGGTGGGATGCCACAGGGCCTCCTAAAAATCAGTCATGACTCCCCCTCCTCAGACCAAGCTCCACAGCTGAAACTAGCAGAGAGGCCCCCTCCAGCTATGTGAAATCTGTAGAGGCACTTAATGAATTAGATATTATTAATATTCTCTTCCAGCATCAGAAGGCAGTAATTAACTCTTTGAAGACTTATCCCAAACCCTGCTTTATTACTCAATCCTCAGAGGCAGCTATGTAATCTCATTGTGATTTTAAAGAATATCTTTCCAGATTAATTATTTGCCTTGTTTGGGAAAAAAAAAAAAAAAAAAAGAAGGAAAGAAGTTCAAAGTCCTGGTTCTGCCTTGGAATGTGCATTAGTGATCTTAGACACGCTGTAAAGATTTCAGAGCACAAAACACGATATGCTGCAATACTTTTCCTGAGCAGATGCCTTAAGGAGCTCATTCAACATGCCAGGCTCCAAATGCTATTTGGGAGTGAGAAAATATTATTTTCCCACTTCAACAAGACTTTTGCTTCCCTGTCATGTGGAAATAACCTTTTGTGCTGAGTACTATTATTAATTTATTAGCCTTTTGAATGTCTAAATGTCTTGCAGTCTGTGGACTACATCAAAGTGCTGGCTGAGGGACAGGGCAGCACAAACACATTGTGTGTGCACCCAAATCCATGGATGTGTGTTTCAGAGAGCAGCCCTGGTGCAAGAACACTTCTGCCTATACATTTTTGACAGTGAGAACAGCCATTTTCTCATGCACAAAACCCCAAGGAGCATATTTATGTCATAAATAAATGTCAAACCTTATGAGTGATGACGTAGAAAAAGTGCTAAGTATGTATTTCTACAGAAATCAATTAAAGGGGACAATGATTTTCTTTCCATTTAGATTACATGATGCCAGCACGAGCTGCTGCAGCCCAGTGCAGCTGTCAGCCCAGTCTCACTGCCTGAGCAAATGCTTTCTGTTCACCTGATGGAACTGTCCTGGACAGCACCGATTCTCCTCAGGGATGAACTCACCACCAAACCCTTCTGTGATTCCCAACAGGCAATCACGTATCCTTCCAGCAAATAGGAGGTTTGAAACAATCCCCTGAATAACTTTATGTAACAGGACTTAGATTGTGTCCCTGGTGTTGAATGTAGCATGATCTATTTTGTGCCCAGGAACAAAACACAGAATTTCTGCAAAGCAGGCTCTGGCTCAGCCCCTCTGACTGCAGTGCCAGGCTGCTTCCAAAACAGTCATTGACTGAAACCGCAAGAGAGGGGTGGAGTTCATCTGATGTACCTGAGGTATTTAGAAGTTAGGGATCATGGACTCTGTGAAAAAAAGGGGATGGTTTTCCCATCCCAGACTAGGTACCTAAGAGGGGCCAGATGATTTTCTCCTAGAGGAACCACCACTCACGGGTTATGAAGGCGATTGGTGACTACTCTGGACATCAGCACCCATTTTTTAATGAAAGGAACTCCATTCTGCATGTCCCACATTGACACAAACCTTCTCTGACCCTTCATCCACTCTCACATACTGCCCATAAATTCCCCCAAACAGCATTTCCTTTACTTCTGCAAAACCTAACATTTCTTCAGGAATGCTGTTCCCTCTCACTGGGAACACTGCCCCCACGGGAAAGTCTCTGTACCTGACACCGAGCTAAACACCAGGTATCTCAACTGGGAACTTGAGTTCCATCAATTTTTCCATCTGGGTGACTCCCCATGCCAGGGCCCTGCAGGGAAACCAATTTTCCTTAAAAAAAGGCGCATGAGAGAGAAGAAAATCCACAACAACTCAGCCAGGAGGCTACTCCCCATATGCATCCCTGGACTGCAGAGCTGAACTCCAGCACACTGCCCTGTCAGGAATAGACATGGCCATGTTTTTCTCAGGAAGCCAGCTGGAGTGACAGGTTCATGGATTTAAGAAGGAAAGAATTCATTTTGGTGCAACATATGTGGCATCATCTTGTCCCATGAAATCACCATCAGCAATGCTTGAGCAGAGCTGTCGTCACAGGGCTGTAGCTGGTGAGGTGGCAAGGGAGGGAATGCTGAAGTCAAGGCTTGGAGCACTTCTTATCAACAGAGAAGTGATAAGCTAGAAACCACAAACCAGCTTTCAAGCCCCAAAGCCCTCCTTCAGGTCTGAAGTGGAGTTAACAACCTCCCAGTCAGAGGTAAGCTGACAAGCTGGAACCAAACCTGATTATAACTCAGCTCTTTCAGGCTCCAGCACAGACACAGGGGCACTGTAATCTCATTGCATCTGCTTCCAGCCAGGGGTATTTTGTGCCATACTTGGGGCATTAATGAGCACAAGCAATGCACAAAATTTGAAACCTCCTCTGAAAGCAGCTCCAGTGGCTAGAGAGAAACTAGATTTTTAAAAAGTAAAATTCTAGTTGTGTTGAGCTCCTGTTATTGCAGAGGCTGAAATTATCTTATGAAATACTGAGGTAGCCTTGGTACATTTTCAGGTGAGATGCCCAAGGTACAGCTGCAGAAAAACGTGTTTCAGCAGCTAGAGGATCACAGCTAATGCTCAGTAATCTATAAATCACTGTTAGGAGATTTCTCTATGCAAATGAAATTTATATAAGCCTCATCAATCGTAAAAAAAAATCATAAAGATGAAATTTTGCAGCCGCAATGTGAATTAAAGGATCCCTTAACCTGTTTTCAAGCTACGCCTTTATAGCTAATTAATTTTTAGATAGAGTGTTCTTTGAAAGGACTAATGGATAGTGAGTATTGCTGATTGATTATAAAATGAGCAGGAGGGTTTAAGAAGTGAGCTGTGAATGTAAAATCACTACCCAGCTTTATTAACCTTGACATATTAAAATTCTAGAATATGCAACTGTGAGAAGCAGGTATTAGTACAGTAGCTTTGATGAGTGTATTTTATTTATTTAACATCAATACATTTTTCTTAATTGGTCTATGCCATGGAGATCCATCAGACTGTCCTCTGAACTGTATCTTAGAGACTTAACCTTTGAGGAATCCAGAATCTGGGTTCTATAAAATGTAACTTTATACATTTATGTGATGGGGTGGGAAGAAAAAAAAAAAAAAAAAAAAAAAGAGAACCAACAACTACGAAGAAAAGGAAAAGAAATGCAATTCATATGTCACCTTGCTAGGACTGCTCTCCAGAGCTGCAAATCTACAGGTAACTTTTATCAAGCCATCCTTACAAACAGTGACAGCATTCAGCAGAAGGTCACTCAATCTGCAATGACCCGAAAACACCACAACGAAACGCGGGGTTGTTAAACAGTGCAAGCACCTGCAGGAGTGTGCAGTCTCCTGAGGAGAGAAAAACAAGAGCTTACCCGCTTCCTGAGATTGCAGGTGAGCGTGAGGTTCCTCGAGAAGGAGTTGGCAAAAGCAGTGTAAAAATCCAGCACTTTCAGCAAGGCCTCTCGCTTAATTATATGCAAATCGCAGTAGGTCAGGGCCCGTACGTTGGCACAGGCATGGGCCAGGCTGGTTTCCTTCCAGAAGATATCACCAAACACATCACCTTTACCTGAAAAACAGCAGGGCAGGTTTGTTGAAAGGTAATGCTTAGGCAGAGTTTCTCAGCACGTAGATGATTTTTTCACTACCTGTCTTACGCTCCCAATTACCCCAATGCAAGCTCCCAAGCATGAAAACTAACAAGGTTGAAGGTTGTAAAATTAGCTGAGGTACTTGAGCACCCTTAGCAGTAGCCCCAGGTTTTTAAGGTATTTATGGATTGCTCTGTGAAGTGTCACAAAGAATAAGAGACAGATTGTAAAGGCCTCCTTGTACCTGGAGATATAAGTAATAGATTTTTTCAAAGGCTACTGAATATAATGAGCACTTAACTAATATTCAGGTGATTAAATATTTCAGGTGTCTGTTTCCCAAGTGATTCAGGAGCCCTGCTCTTACAAAAACCCTCTGACATCTAGGTTCCTTCATCCTCATGGCTCTACAGCGAGTGCAGGAGCCAGCTTCCAGGGCCCAAGGACCCCATTTTAAAGGATGTTTTAGCATTTTTAATTCAGTGTCACTGGTAACACTCCTCCTTGAAAACCCACCAAAGCCTCACTGAGACTTTTAACCTTTAAATAACCACCTCTAAATCTTAAACACATCCAAAAGTATAGTTCTAAACCTAGATTCATCCATTTAAGTAGAGGCTTAGGCTTAAGCCTGTATTTCAATGTTTGCTGAGTAAGAGAGGGTTTGACACCTCAGACACCTGCACATATAAATACCTTCAACCAGAGGGGGAAATTACACCTGAAAGCTACTTCTGCACTGGCCTGCAGTGTAGCAGCACAGCTGACTGAGGACTTTGGACTAGCTATAGTCCAGTGCCATGGAGAGAGGAGCTCCAGGGGCTGGAAGTGCTCTGACTTATCCGAGTTATCTTTCATCTGCAAGGAATCCATACCCCCTACACCTGTGCTAGACACCAAAGGACAAGAGGATGAGGACACCAGATTCAAAATCACACTCCTGACCTGACCAGAACCCCAGCATGGGTGCAGATTGGAGATACCCTTTTTAGGTTTGGACCCGCTGGTTGTTCAGGGAAGAGGCAGTGGCAGCAATAGAAGACACATTGAAACATTCAAAAGCTGCCTGGGCATGGGCTGGGCAAGGGCCACAGTGTGTGGTGTGCGGCTGACACCTCAAACCCTGAAGCAGAAACTGTGGTACAAAAGGCATTTTTTGTTTCAGACCCACAGATATCCCAGCTCTTTATTTTAGCAGTTATTAAAAGGGAACTCAAATCAGTCAGTCAGTAGCTATTGATTTCAGGCACCTCAAGCAGCCCCTTGGTGAAGGTTGGGGATGTTATAGTTTTGGCATAAAAAAGGTAATGCATTTTCATATTTTCTCTTTTAAGAACTTTTAACATTTCACTCCACTCTATTTTGGAAACACAGACCAGAAGGGTAATTTATCCAACCTTATTACTTTTGGAGGTCAGAGGCTCTATTTCTCTATTTCCATTTCTGCTTTTGGTATTGTATCCAGTAAAACATATCTAACATTTCTCAGCAAGAGGGAAATAAAATGTGCAAGTCCTTATCTTCCCTTCTCTGTTTTTATTTTCTAACAAATGTCTCTGTAACAGAATCATGCCTTAGAAAGGTTGTAACAGCATCTCATTGAGCTGCTTTTAATTCTACATATTTTTATGTAATAAAAAATTAACTACAATACATAACACAGCTGGTATAATTTATGAAACAAGGTGCTTTAAATGTTTTCCTTAATACAGAGTACTTTCTAATAACAGTATAATTTATCCAACGTACTGTTTTGAAATTACCTTTTGCAGTTAATTGTCCTTGTCTATACTTAGAGTTCAAAATCCAGTTTACAGACATACTCAGCACAGTTACATAATTTATAGAAAATAGACCATTTCTGAAATGCAGAAAATTGCTCAATGGATTTGCTCTCTGAGGTGCACCCAGGACAGAACTGAGTCCTGCATTCAGTGCAGAGTGCAGTTAAAACACAGTGGTTTTACCACTGAAATGTGAGCAAACCGTTTGTTCTCTTTTCAAATTTAGGCTAGTATGTAGTTAATTTAATCAAGAGGTTGAAAGCAGTGGATGCACACCCCAAAACTCAGCACAAGGGTGCATTACAGAATCTGTACACAAACCATGGATAAATGAAACCAACATTCATAAACTTGAGAAGATCTTATTGTCTTCAGTGTGGCAGGGAACTGCACTGGTTGGGACATGATGAACTGAACTTATTCACTCTTGTGTGAGCCATCACTCACTGGATTTGAAGGGTGAAACTCTGAACTCCTCTTACATTGTGCTTTATACTCTTCAGATTGTATAAAATCTTGGAAGCCTTTAAGGGTTCTTGAATTTGACATTTCCCACACACACTTCTGAGCTTGTTTGCTGGTTATAAATGTGCTAAGGAATGTACAGAATGAAAACAAAACCTACCAGATTCTCCAAAACAACGCGTCTTTTTTCATAAATACAGAGATTAATGCGCTATACTTTATCCCTATTAACTGTAGTTCACTGTGCAGACAGAGGTAATTACTCACTCAGGACAAGATCAGATGTTAGGAAAAAATTCTTTACTCAGTGGGTGGAGAGGCACTGAACAGGATGCTCAGAGAAGCTGTGGATGCCCCATCCCTGAAATGCTCAGGGCCAGGCCAGATAGGGCTTTGAGAAACCTGGTCTGGTGGAAGGCAGCTCAACCCATTTTATGATTCTGAGGTTAATTTTACACCTTGCAACTAAATAAAAACAAAAATTTCAGTGTTGCAAACAGAAAATGTAACTGGGTAGGTCTCACACAGCTACCCAGAGACACATACAAGTATTTTTCACTTGCAGAGGATGTTCAGAGCTCCAGGGAAAGTGCTGCTGGGGCTGGCAATGCAGAGGTACTGATCCAGCCTGCATAATTTCCAAGGCTTCTGTCTGGGGATTTATTGAGGCCTCAGCATGTTACTTCCCAAAACTGCCCTGTCCTGAGCCCGGAGCCCCTCCTGAATGGAGGCAGCTCTGGGAAACCCTCCTGCCCCTGCTCTCACAGTGCCCAAAGCATCGCTGGAAGAAGAAATACTCTAATTTGAGTAGGAACTACTTGCATACATTTTACACATCACAGAATCATAAAATCCTTTGGGTTGGAAAAGACCACTAAGATCATAAAAATTCAGATTTTGCAACTGAAAGGAGCATGGACAACAAGAGGACATGTGAAGGGTGTTGGTGGCAGGTATGATTTTTGCTGAAATAGCTACACTGCTGTAATTGTAAATACAGTGTACTACATATGAGTGCGTGCCTGTACATAAAATATACATATATATTCATGCATATTCACATATTTAGGGACAATCATATGGTATGCAGCTGTGTAACAGGTCAGGATATTTCTATGCACTATTCTGTCTTCTATATTTTGATAACCCTGCCAAATAGATTGGGGGGGACAGATGTTCTCTGCAGCGTTACACCATGGATTGACCTGCCAATTTGTCAGACAGCAGTTCATGCCTGGACCTTTCAGGCAGAAAAATTCTTAAGGGCTTTATGGAACCTCCCAGGAGCTTGCAGATGGAATGAAAAAGTGCTTGAACTCAGAAACACTCTTTTTAAACAGTATCTCAGAACCCACACATGTATTTATGTAAAGACAAAATTTATCTTTCTTCAGATGGGGACAGAAACTGAGCTAATAAATATCCTAGCAGACATAAGAGCTTGATGGATCCTTTGGAAGAAAGTTTCAGCAGGCAGTTAAATAAATTCTTGGTGGGAAATAGCGCTGGGTGAAAACACAAAAAGTGGACCAAGGCTTCTTAAGGAGCTGCTTTTCTGTGCAGTCTTAACTAATAGACCAGCTACCCT
The DNA here is from genome assembly GCA_020086605.1 of Lanius collurio. NCBI lineage: Eukaryota > Metazoa > Chordata > Aves > Passeriformes > Laniidae > Lanius > Lanius collurio. Next base: position 1,236,137 of record JACBWW010000004.1, read on the forward strand.
TTAACCATTTTAAAATATCTCCACAGCCTCATCAGTCACACTAGCACAAGCCAGACATGATGAATGATCTTGTCTTTCCATCATGATGTGCTCAAATCTTAGGTTGATTATGAAAAGCCAAGGCTGATGTTGTTTGAGAATCAGTAAAACTGGATCATGGAGAGAAACCATTTATCCAATCAGCTCAAGTACCAATAGCCCTGAGAAGTGATGACAGCATGGGCACAAGTAGAGGTCAGTGAGCAAGTACCACGTTCCTGTGGCCATAATTACATATATTGGTGTCTACATTCATACAAATACATCTGTATCTACGTATTTGCAGGGAAACCTCTTCAAATTGATGTGGAACCCCAATGAGCAGGGAATGAACCAGCTCCTGTCACCCAGAGTAGCTCCGTGATGGGTCAATGAGCAGTTCTGCATCTCCTTACCCTGCCACACTGGGGATGATTGCACAGGTTTGCAAAATGATGGGATGTATTAATGAAATGAAATCCATCTGTGGCTAGTAAACACAAAAGATTTCCCTCTGGGGGAAATACAGTTCAGTGGAGGGTTGGAAACATTCTGGGGAAGCGCCACAGTTTCCTTACTTCACCTTCCTACTTTCTCCTGCACATCTGCTATTGAATATTTCTGGAGAAGGGCTGCTGGGCTGGCTGGATTTCTGGGCTTAGCTGATACAGCTGCTTCTGCCTAAAGAGGGTATCTGGAAAAGCTGGGGGTGCTGCAGTGGTGCAAATCCACCAGGTGCACTTCCCATCTGGGACATCACTGCAAGCACAACCCAAGGTGTGCAGAGATGATACTGAACTGTGAGAGAGGTCTTCACATTCTGTGAATGTTTTATCCTCAACTTCTGGCTTTTTCTGGCATATCCAGAAGGGCCAGAACTTCCTTGAAAATCAGATCACAGCTAATCACTGAGCCATGTACAAATCCACCTCTACAGGACTGCACATGAACATGTGAAAGGGCAGAATGAGGGGAGAAAAAAGCATTTCCAGCCTCTGAAGCATTGTCAGAGCAGTCAGTAAAGCAGCAATGACAAGAGCTGTGCCACAATCCATGCTGGAAAAGGCACTTTGCATTATTTAACACAGTGCAACCTTCCCCATCTGCACTTGGAAATACAAAGGAATTGACCTTTCTTCCAGCATTCAGGACTGCTGCAAGCAGGGCCCAAGGTCCAGAAAGATTTCTCTCCTTTTCTCTTTCATTTTCAGTGCAACTATCAAAGTGCCTCACACCTTTCTAGAAACCCCAGCTCCTGGAGACAAGTTATTTCCATCTTGATTTTATACAGAAATAGGTTTCTATCCTTCCTGACTGAGGAAATAAGCCTGAGAGCATGACCATTCCTACCACCTTAAAAACTCGTGAGGCAAATCAGATTGCCTCAAACTATTAGTCTGATTTAAAAGAACTGCATCACACAACTTTTAAATAATTTTCCTTTTCTTGTGCTGGCAAGACTTTAGAGTTCTGGCAGTGAAGCATGCAGGTCTAACTCAAAAACATATCAATTCAGAGAAAGGAATTTTTCTGACTATGGAGGCTGCAGATCAAATCTGTAACACACTAGCTGGCACTAAATTAAGATTGATGTTTCTTATCATAATTAACCATCATGCAGAGAGAGACCCAAAAATATATTAACTTTACAAAATAATATGGAGAATTCAGGTTTGTCAGTAAGAACTAATGACACTTTTGAACAAGTATCAGTAGGACTAAATCTTGCATGGTACTGCAGATGTCAACCCAGACCTGCAAGGACTGATTCCAAGGCACTTTTAGAAGAACTGCACTGCACTGCACATCACACTCATTCTCAGACCAGTAACCCTTCAAGTATTTTGCAAAACAGTTTAAGATTCAGCACTTAAAACCCAACTGAAATCACATTAATTATTTCAGTTCTGCTAGCTGAAAAAAACCAACCCTTTCCTCTATGAATCATTTTCCTCTTAGAGTTTTAACTCATTGGAACACAGGGGACTGTTCCTATAAATGAAATAGGACACAGCCTGTTCTGTAAATTGTTTCCAGGTGCATGTTACTAACCTGGGGAAATGTTCACAATTAGTCTGCCTTGGTTGACTTCACATTGAAAACACCACAAAAGTTCAGTATAAATTAACAAGAGCTGATTTGACACAGGGGCCAATTCTGCCACCTTCATTCCACTTGAGAAGAAAACCAAGCTGCAACTAATTAAAATCAGGGAATTAGCCACTAATACTATGAGACAGAACTGGACTAACAGGTTTTCATGCCACAAAGTGCATCCCATACAGTCAGTCTTGTCCTGCACAAAGCACGTTCCTGGCTGCCTAGGCCTGGAAATTCAAAGTTTTGACTCATGGATACCAAATATCATCTTGCTAATCCCCATGGATGGGAGCTATGGAGCTCCTGGGCCTCCTGCTCACCCAGATGGGAGCTGCTGCTTGCTCTTCCTCCAAAGAACTTTTCTCTGTGTGATTTGGTGGGAGACTCAATCTTCTGACCCCCAAACACAAATAGCATTATGAGCAGAAAAAGACTCATCCTTATTTTCAGCTGCCATACCGAGCTCAAGAAGACACTTGTTTTCCCTCTACTCCTCTGATACTGCATCATATCCCCTTCCCAGATAAAACATTTGGAAATAATTAATGAAAAAGACCTTTAATAAGGTCTGGTTTGTCTAATAACAGTAAACAACAGGTTGCTCTGGAATTATAGACAGAACATGCTGAGAATTAACATGCAACACATAAAGACAAATATCTGAATATATATGGGATCAAGACCCCAAGTGTGGCTGAAACATGAACTATTAAATTTATATTCTTTCTGGCTTGACTATCAAAACTGAGTTCACTCAGCAGCAATCCCCACCAGGATTTCACTGCTCAATATACTTTTATCGCTATGCAGCTTGAGCAATATTTTTGATCAATTCCTACAATCAACATCTGAACGCAGTGGGCCATTATTTTTCTGCTGAAAAAACTCCTTCTTTAAACCCTGTTAATCAATATGCCCAGTTTAAGTTACTGCACAACTTACAGCCAGCTGTGCAAATAGCAGGAGCCGGAAAGCAACTTCCAGAGCCACTTGGTTGGTATTGCCACTGATGTGTAACTCCTCATCAGGAGCAAATTCAGGTTAATTGCAGCAGGGTGAATTATTAGGTGCCTTCTGGTAGCTGATGCCTCCTTTCATTAGCCTGGGGACTCCAAACCCCTGGTTCTTCCTGAGATCCTTTGCTGATAACACCTCCCCGTGCAGAGCAGTGGCAGTTAAATTGTTTACTCCTGCTTGAGATGGTGGAAAATTACTGATGTGCCTTCTCAGGGTCACCTCGCTTGCTGGGAAAGTTTTGATAATTAGAGACAAGACTGTTTGCCCTTCTCCATTCTCCTGGCAACTGCAGATGAGTTGTGTTAAAATGACTGTGCCTCCTTTTCCCCAGTGTAGCAGCACCCCAGTGCTGCACATGGAGTGCTCCCTGCTACAGCCAGGACCTGCAAAACGTGGGACATTGGCCTCGAGAAGGGGAGGTAACTAATGAGGGAGCATAATGGGGCACCTGGATATCTCCATTAATGAGTCCTAAAAACTGCAGGTCTACAGTTGGAGCCATTCTCTTACTGTTAGTGTTTCTGTAATGCTGATTCCTGCAGCGGCTGGGCATTTAATTATCCACAAATGAGAACAAAATCAAACCATGGGGGAACAAAATGTCACAGTGCTGCAAGTTGCCCTGCCAATCAGCTGATTTCAAGCACTGAAAACACCAAAGCTGCAGCTGTTGAGGCAGGAAGAATGCTGCTGAATGAAAGGATGGTTGTTCCCTGAAGGTGGAAGAAAAGAAAAGCACCTGGATGAGATGCCAACTCTCCTGAAGGCAGGAAGAAGGAAGGCTGGATGTGCTAACTCACTGTGGCTGCAAGGCAAGGAAAGGGAAGATGGACAAAGAGAAAAAGCAAAAAGATCATGGAGTGATTTATGCCAGGACCTGAGGGAGGATGGAGCCCTGCACTTTGGACAGAAGCATGAATGTAAGAGATGGGAGATGATGATTCTTAACCTGTTTTGATGTCCCTACCTGACTCTCTTTTCTAGGATATTCCACATTTAAAAATACATCAAACCATCCATCTGGAGGTGAGCATGGGCAAACAAAAAAAAAAAAAAAAAACCACCACCAACAAAAACACCCCTTCTCCCTCTCTTTCTTTAAGCAGGGCAAATAACACACTACTCTATTAAATCACACTCCACTATTATGTCCTCTGCAAGGAGCAGAGGCTGCAGACAGCATGTCCTGTTCATTCCTGGTCTTACAGAGAAATTAATGAGGACAAGTTTCCAAAGGATACTTATCACATTTCCTCTAGATTTCCACTCTAGGTCACTTCTGGGGGATGGAGAAGATGGACAGACTCGCAGCACAACCCTGAGAAATTACTTTCCCTGGGAAAACCAGTGTGGAAGCAGATGCTTGGAGCACTCAAAGCAGGTACTGAGGTTTTCCCATTAGTCAGTTTTTTTAAACCTGGTCTCCCCCTTAGGCAGATTCACATTCCTTGTGCTTGAACTTCTCAAGGCAGAACAACAGATCAATAAAAATTACGTTTTTCACTGTCTGATCTGCAGTTGCTGTTTCAGGTGTCACAGCTGCCACTAGAAATGTCTTTGCGACTACAACTGGGAGAGATTTTCTTCCACAAGTGAATTTTTAGGACACAACATCCCACAATTATTCAGTTCACTATTCTGCTAAATAATCTGTCAGAGCATGAAAAAACTCTTCAGTGTGTTCTAGGACTAGAGGAAGCAGTTTATCTTGCTTTAAGTTACATTTACCCCTTCTGCCAATCCCTGTAGTACATGATGAACGTAGCTCTGAGTCACGGAAGAATCGAAGGCACTTTTGGTAATTAAAGGCAATTCACTTTAACCAAATATGGTTAAAAGTCTCTCTGGTCAAACAGGGATTAATACAAATACGAGATTTACTACATCTACAAGGTAGAAACAAAGAGTTCTTGCTGTGATGTCATTTCAAACACACAATATTCATTAATAAATGCAATCAAGTTTTGCATGTAATCCATTTAGTGATAGCTCTTAGTTCAGTAAATCACATATTTACCGTTTTCATTGTAAAAACTGTTTGTTTAAATACTGCTATTTCCTCTTAGGCCTTTTGTTTTTTAAATAATTGTAAGCAAATATAAAATATCATCACTGAGATTAATTATAAAAATGAAATGGTCCAGTGAGCTGGAATACAAGGAATAATTTCCTATGGAAATTGTTGGTTTAGGAGTTTTTATCATAATTACTTCACATCTGAATACAGAAACAGATTCATTCTTTCATTAAATCTCTCTTTTTCAAAACCTTAGTGTGTACTAGAATGCAGTAAGGTGCAGCAGGTATTTCCAAAGAGCATGGATGTGCATTTTCCTGAGCTCACCCTCCAGCTGGGAGAATCCAAGGGATGCCCTGGAGGAGCTGTTTCCATGCAGCCCTATCCATACACTGCCCAATCCCACCCCAGTCCCAGGCACACACACACAAATTTTTGGGGAAACACATCAGGAGGCCTCTGGAGCCACCCTTAGAAGAAGGAGCACAGAGCTTCAATGGGGTCAGATACATCCCCTAGGACATGGAACCCACTGGATTTGCCCTCAGGGAGTGACAGCTCCATCTTAAGAGACGGTAAATATTCAACAGGAGACGAGTCCTACAATAAATGGGTTTATTTTAAACAGGCAAGACAGGCACTGGATAGTTTTTCTGCAGAGCCACCAGTTTCTCCTCCACATGGTTCTGCCTCTGAGGAGGATTCCTGCCTCTACACCAGTGCTGAGCACCAGTCCTGCCATGTGCCATACCTTCCCAATCCCATACAAGCTAACGAGGGTCTGCACTGGGCCCCTTCCCACCCATTGCTGGCAAACCAGACAGCACAGTGGGGTGACAGGTGATTAACCTGGAGCTCCCCCATTACTCAGATTTGTCAGACTGTGGTTTGATGCATGGTATAACCCCAACCCTTTGCAAAGCCAGATCAGACTCTTTATTTTCTGCAAAGCCAGCTCACTACAAGAAAAACATTTGCTTCCTTGCAGAGACTGTTTGCAGGTGTTATTCTGGGCTAGAACACAGACAAACAAAAACCCCAGTGCAGAGGTTAATGTGGAAATCCTCCTGAGGGAGTAACATAAAACAATGTGCATTTCCTCCAGCAGGCCATTTAAAAGATGTCAAGAACACAGGTGCCATTCTCCTCTGCTCAGGGACACTGGAGCTGTGACCAGTGAGCCACTCTGGGCAGAAACAGCACTCCCAAAGGCACAAAAGATGAAGGATTTGCTTCTGGAGAAGGATCTCTGGAGACACAGTATCTCCATCTTATGACAACTCCTAGCCTCCCATAGTCCCAGCTGATGTTAGGAAAGACTTAGTTAATATTCAAACCTCAGCAAAAGGAAAACACACACAAACCACGAGCAGTGCAGCAGAGATCACAGTACCTAAAATAGCCACCACCTCGTCGTCCTGGATGACTTCCAAGGATCCTGAGACCACAAAGCAAAGAGCATCAACACTTTCCCCAGCGTGGTAGATGAGGTCCCCCGGGGCGCAGTGGATGGTCTGGAACTCCACGGCCAGGGCTCGCAGGCAGCCGTCGCTGGCCAGCCGGAAGGCAGGGTGCTCATTGAAAACTTTCCTGTTCAGGTGCACACAGATGTCTGCCCTCATGTCCTTGGGGCAGATCGAGAGCACCTAGGTAGAAGAAAAGATGGAAGAATAAGCAGCTGGGGATGTGACACCAGGCCATTGCTGTATGAGGAAACCGGATGGATGTGCCTGAAAAAACTGAAGATGTGCTGGGGGGGGGGGGGAAGGATCTTGAAATCCATCCATCCCTCCAGTTAGCTCATAAAGCTTGTGGTGGGAGTTTTACCTGGATTTGGGGTGGACGTTTCCTACCTATCTACTGCTTTCACTTCACCTGAAGTGTGATGTGAAAGACAGGACTGTTCTGTTACACCGTGCTCACTCCTAACAGCTTTCACACTCCTTTTCCAGAGCTGCAGGTGGAAATGCTCTGTCCTGCCTGTGGGCATCCCTCCAGACCTGGTGCCCAGACTATCTGCCTGCTGCTATGCTCAATCCCTTGCAGGAGCACAGATCAGACACACGGAGCTGAAGGAGCTCAAGGACATGCAAAGACAGACCATCCACAACAGAAAAACACCACATTTTGTTCACACTCAGAAAAACGCAGCTTCCAGAAGTCCTGATGTGGGTGACCACCCACCAACACATGTCCAAACACACCCAGGGCTCAGTTTCAGGGAGACAAATAAGGAGTAACCTGCCCAGGAGAGCTTACAGACTAGAAAATCCAAAGAGATTGGAGGAAAAAGGAAGTACAATGAAACCTCATGAAACATAAAGGTGAGTGATGAACTGTCTGGGAACATGAAGACATCTTCACTGTAGATCAGTTAAACTGGATCTTCAACTAGTTTCTTACCTTAAATAGCTTTCCCTATTGAAACAGTAACACAAATACACCTGAAGCAAGAAAGTGAAAACCTGTGGGTCTTGTTGGGTTTGTAAACTGGTTGTTTAATATTTGCACACCCTCCCAAACACACAAGATCCTTATAGCCCCAAAATGCACAGTAGCCAATTGCACTGAGAAACACATAAAACCTTCTAATGTTTTTCTAGGATAAATGATAGAAAAGAGACCAAGACTAAGAGCACTCTGGAAGTCTCATATCAAGAAGACTGCAGATCAATAGTATTGATTAATTTCTCATTGTATGGGATTTATCTGGCAGCTTGCTCTGCAGACACTGCAGCAGACAGGGACACTGGGTCAGTGAGTTGACTATCATGGAATAATAGAGGGACACTCTGGTAACCCTGACTAAGCTTTGAGGCAAATGGTCATGTTAATGAACTCAAGTCATGATTTTAATTTCTGTTTAATGCAGGAGAGGTATAAACCAAATTACTGCAAAGCATTACTAAAGCTCCTAAAACACAGAAAGTGAAAAGAATAAATAACTCCTATTTAAATAATATTTAGTCCTTTTTTTAAAATTTAAATAGATCAAAGTTCCTTTGGGATCAAAGACATAATGAATGCAGAAAGGTGAAGTAGAAGTCATTCTCCCATTCTCTGCACTGTCACAGTCTGAGGTGAGAAGGGGCTACTGCAACCATCTATACTAACCTCTTCCACTACAAATGGTTAACATTCAAACCTCAGCAAAAGGAAAACAATCAATCTGAGATTACATGGTAAAATTACAGCCTACAATGCCTTGACAATGTTTTCAAATGATACAGGGTATCTGTTCCAATGGACAGCTTGGATGTTGTTTCTGAACTGATTTTTTTTTCATTTTCAGCCAATACCCTGAATCTATCATTTTGTTGAGATAAAAGACCTGCAATAATCAGAAATCTCATCCACATGTAGGTGTTCATAGAATATCACCAGGTCACCTTTCTATCTGGAAAAAAACAGAGCGCTAGATGATGCATTTTCTGCCTTAAACTATGAAGCCCAGCTCTTTTGGAAACTTCCCCCTGCATGAGGTTTTCTCACTTGCAACCAGCTTCCCAGAGCTACTAGATAATTAGTTTTTATTTTAGTTATTTTAGTTAACACAGAGTAAGTCAATTTGGGTTAATGATATATACAAAATGTTGTATAGAACACACTAAAATCCCCAGCATAAGTATATTTTATCATAAAAATTAGTAATAAACACATTTGACAAGACATATTCCTTATAAGCCATCATTTGCATTAATAATAATATCTTGTCTGAGTCAGTGTAGACCATATTCTGTACCACATTTCCATAATTTAGTAGGGGCAAATATCAATTTTACAAATTTCTATTTACCTGAGTCATTCCAGTTACCATTAGAAATAGGGGCATGCCTTAGCTCCTCAGTAAAAAACAAAGATTACTTTTGAGAGCAATTGTTTCACCTCAGCCTCACTTCTGGATCAAACAAAGTTTGTCTTTATTACAATAGAACAGAAACATGCCATCTTTCTTCATCTCAAGAGTAACTTAATGAAAAATTCTGCTTTCTTTTCTACTGTGATGGATGATTTTTAACATTTTTATCTACTCTTGGGCCTGAATTATGGTTATAAGTTTTTTACGTCCTTTTAATACTTTCAGAAATTTAAGTGCTTTTGACTTAACAAGGCCATGAGCTAGGAATTCTCAAACATTGCTCTTCAGAAAAATGTCTGTGTTCATACATGACTGATTACCAAACTCTAGCTTTTGAGCTTCCAAACTGCAGGAAAAATTGGTTAAACTGCTGCAGAGGTTGTTCCTGTAAGATTCTAAGATGTTCCAGGAGCCCTTGTTTGTTTACAATGTAAAATAATTGTGTCTCTCAAGAATAAAAGCCACTTACATGCAAAGCAGCATACTATTTCTTCACAAATACCGACTTAAATACAGAGCATTAAAAGCAAACACTCAAAGAATTACTCTTTTTATAGACACATATCTATAAAAAGAGCAGTATATCTATCATTACACACTGTAATACGAAGAGACAGAAAAAAAATCTATGGCATAGAAAAAAGCCAGTCTTAGAAAGCGTAATTCAGGAATTTTCTGATGCCATGATAAAGTGATTCTCCTAATGACAAATCACTGAACAGAGATATATGGAGATACCAGTTATCAACTAGGACAGCAGTAAATGATTAATGATCCAAGAGTTAGCCAGGAACAATATGCTTCATTTGAGTTTTCTTGCCCTTCTTCATAGACATTGAGAACAAGGAGGAAATAGATGACAACTAAAACAAATATTTAATATTAGAAGATTTGGCAAGGCATTGTTGACTGCTAAAGATAAATGTAGCTCTACATGGGGAAATAAAAGAGCAAAGATAGACAATTGCAACATTCAGCTATGTGTTTACTGCATGCTCTTCAAAGGAGCACTTGAAATTTAGACAAATTCACCTGAAAATGACACCTTTTTGATAATACAACACTTGGGACATTCTTATTGTGAACTCCTCTCTCTGAGATCTCAGCATTTTTAAGGCAGCATCCAGCTAAGGAGATGCAATCTAGAGACACCATGGCTGTCCCAGAGCCCATACTGCATAAAAACACACTCACATAGGTGTAAAAAAGAAATTCAGATGAAGGGAGAGGACATCCTACAATGCTCAGTCGATGTTTTCACTGTTGAGGAAATACCCCAACACATCCTGGTAACAGAACCAAAGCTCAGCTGGGACATTGGCTCTACCCTGTGTGTTCTTTCAGTAGCACAGCAAAAACCCCCAAGACAAATTTCCTTAGAGGAGATTTCCTTGGAGGTTCCATGGCCTTTCACAGGAGGTAAGGCAGGCAGGGCATTCAGGTTGCCGAGGGCAATGCTTTGCCAGGTGAGGGGTTTGGAGCCCTTGGAGGGGGCAGTCTGCCTGGACCAGGGGCTGGTGCTGCTGCAGAAGCTGCTCTGTAGTAAATCTGCAGCCACAGACTCTGCAGCCAGCTCTCCCCTGTGCATCCAGGCAGCATGAAAGAACAGAACCTGCTACATGTCAGTGCAAAATGAGAGGAGAAAGCTGAATTCTACCCAGAGGAGAATCTTTGCTGGCTGTATAAACTGATTTTACCAGAAAAGGTACAAAGCTTCCTGAACAGCACACGGGTATCTGCAAAGACCTGAGCCAGGAAAGCACAGAGTAACATTTATCCCTTTCCCCCTCTGCACAGAAAACTAAACCTCCTCAAAGTCATTGTAAGGCAAGTGCTGAGCTCTGCCATCACCACCTGGCACCCAGCTGGTACAGACCCCAACACAACACCCCCCAAAACAAAGACTCAACACCACCATCATCTCTAGATCATCTCATATGGAAAATGCTGACAGTGAGAGAATTGCTTGTGGTTGCTGCTTGAGATTGGGAAAGGCAGGAACCTGCTCTGGAAGACCCACAGGGAATTAGCACAAAACATCTCACAGTCTTTTCAGCTCAAGATCTGTAGGGGTGGTGGGGAATTAAACTCCCCAGGAGGTTCCATCTGATTTTTTAACTCTCATCCGTTTCCTCAGCATGTGCAGGCAGTTCATGATAAGCCTCCTGAAGAGCTCAAAGAGCTCTACAGGGAGCAGAGATTATAAAAAATTCAAACAAAAGCAAATGAATGAAAACAAAAACTGCAAAGATTAAGAGCACGTCCAAACAATATCTTTTAGAATGGGTTTACAGGTTTAAATATTTGTTAAAAAAACTTCCCCAGCTGGAAAACCCTACAGGATAGCTTAGCAGGTATTACAAAATCTGTTAAGACTTGTCAACAAAAAGGGCAGAGGCTAGTGAATCATGAACATTGGCTATCAATCCTCTTTCAGCACACAGGATTCTCACTTTTTGGGGGCTGTAGGTAGGGAACATATTGACTGATAACCAAGCCAAGAGCTTAGACAGTCTGTGGTGTAACAACTAGGACCATTTCCTAAATGAGTAACTGTAACAAATATCAGAGATACTAAAAATGCCAGCTTTGAAAATAAAGAAAATAAACTCCTCAGACCTCAAACCCATTTGAGGCCACACACAGCTCTTTTTATTTTGTGGAGAAAGGCCACTCTGGGTTTTCAGACATATTCAGCAGTCAGAATCAAGGTCAGTTCTTTCCAAAAAAACCACAACGCTTACTAGGCACCTGATGAAGTTACTCAGATTTTTGGAAAGATTTGGCTCATTTGAGTGTGGAACTCCTTTTTAGACCTGGCTAAAAGTTTTACAAATGGCACTGGATGGAGGCCAAAGAGACGAAGGTAAGAAAACAGCTGATTGGCAAATCACAGCGTTTTTCTGTAATAATCAGATAATTTTGTAAGGATCTCAAAGATGATGCATGGAGCTGAGCTGTAGTTAACCCTGCATGCATTAGAGTAATCTTTAATACATCACAGAGCATCTTGGCACTAAGAACTGAATGTCAGCAGCAATGGTGTGCTCTGTTATAACTGCAGTAAGATCCAAGGTCGTTGGATTTACATGCTTAGAAATTGAGATTTGAGAATCACCTCTAAATTGAGTTTGGATTGTTTTCTTATAAATAATATATTAACTGAAGCAGAGATTAAAACGGATAAATTTGGTGATAAAGTAACAAAATCAACTTGTTTTTTAACCAAGTGACTTGTTAGAGACATGAAAAAAAATCCCTAGAAATTGGCAGTAGAGTCCATTAAATTCGATTTTGTCAACACAGAGAGAATACGGCCAAAGGTTGGAAAATCAGGGCAAGATGAGAGGCATCACCATGTCTTTCAAGGAATAAAGTGGTTCACTAGCACAGGTGTCACTGGTTTGTCTGATGCACTGAAAAATGCACACTAATAACATCCACAAATGACCCGAAGTTGTAGATCCTAGGTTGCCTAAAGGTTGTGCATTTAAAGGTTTTATTCTTTTCAGTTTTGCTGTAATATCTACAGCAAGCAAAATTACAGCATGGCCTTCTAACGGGGCATAGGATAGCACGCTACAGGGAAATCTAACATGAAAAAACAGTTTTTTAGATAAAAGAAGAAAAAGAAACATCAGAAACAATGTGTCAAACATCAAAGAATTTCTCAAGTCACAACAGCTTCTGGCACTACGATCATCCTCAGAAGAACGGAATTGTTCAGTGCACTATTTTATTTTGTGCTGCTTCTGGAGGTGGCTTTATCTTCTAACATTCACCATTATGTAAAGACACTCAAGGAAATGAAGGATGAAAACAGATGTGGAGAAGACTTTCCCCAAGATGTGGTCTGGAACTGACATCCCATTTTTGTGCTCCATCCCTTTGGTGGCAGTGCTCAGGAAATTACCTGGCCCATCTACTCAGGGACTTACTCCCTCCAGAATTAAGCTTGTGAGCTGCCCCACAGTCCTGGCATCTCCTCAAGCATGACAATTTCACTGCTTATTCTGTATCAATCCCAAGATACTACATCCAAAAGGCAGAGATAATTGTGGATAATCTTTTCCTGGCCCTGCAGAGTGCATACAGGAGGCAAACAATCCATAAACGGGGAACAGAAAGCCCCACTGGTGCACAAGCCCCACTCCCAGACCTGTGGGAAGGACAGGGAGACCTTGAGCATCTCTCCTGCATTCCACTCTCCAGAGCCCCTTGGATTCCATCTGTACCTGTTCCTAGCTCAGCTCTGTGAGGCGAGGGACGACTCCTTGTTCACCTCATCCCAATCTGCAAGGAACGACCAACAACCTCTACAACAAAACAAAAATACTTGTCCAAACGATTTTTACCTGCTCTTTCCAGCAGGGAATTGTGTGCAGCTGTCACAGCTAATTTTATAGAAGCTCTCTTCAGCCACAAAGCTTGGCAACCTTCTACTCCTGGTCATCCACAAGGAAACCCAGCCAGCACTTATGGACACCTCGATGAGATGGGACATGGCAGGAATGGCAGCCTGATTCCTCTTTGTTGTCTCAGGGCATCACTAATTATTTCTACAGCTCTTGAAGCTCTTATTAATAGCAAACATGAATAAGCTGCACTGTCCTCATGCAGATTAATTTTGAGTGAAGTTACAACCTATGTCTATTTACCACAAACCCATCTCCTTTATGAAAGCTTAGTGGACCAGCAGTGAATAACTCTAATACTGTGTTATGTTCCTGTGATTTCCTTTTCAGTCACTGTAATGTGGAATTGGCTTTCATTATCCCAACTGCCATTGATGTTCAGGTTGAAACTAAATAAAATGCCTTTTTTCTCATTCAACCTATGGCTTTTCTGAAGGAAACTACTGTTAAAACATGATAGACATTTATTTAATTGCTTTCTGAGCAAACTGCAAGCCATACAACAGCACAGAGGTCAAGATGATAAAATCTTTGGGTCTTTACAGACATTTCAGAGTGTTATCATTAGATAAGACCTTGAGATATCCGCATGTTAGTTAATGGTTGTTCTGCTTTCCTGGATAATGACCTATTTCTTACAGAAGAGCTAATATCTATAAATTTCTCATTTGCTGCCTGGATATTTTAATAAAAACTAAGATTTGAATTCTGTGTGTTTCATATATCAAATTATTACTGCAAAGATTTTCTTAATCTACTTAAAAACAGTACTATACACAGAAAGTACTGCCTCTTTTATCTCTCACAAAAAAAACCCAACAAAAAAACAAAAAAACAAAAACAGGTTCTAATGGATGAGAGATACTGTTTAATGTATAAAAGCTTTTCAGTTTTGTTATGTTTTTAACCCTGCTTGTTACTAGAGGAGTAACCCCGAAACCTGTATCACTAAACATTAAATAAATAAATGAATCCCATCTTGTCTGAGCCACTGTTACACCAGGAAATAAATGTCCATGCATTACATATCTCATCCCAGCTGTCAGAGGAGGGCTCTCATGTTTAAGTGATTCAAGATTATGGATCAGAGGCCACTTGCTTCCCTTAAGGTAATAATAATAAATATGTTAATGCTCTCAGTGTCATGGTTAATTCCTTGTTTGTGAGCACTCAGAGACAGGCTGAAGCAATGTGGTCTGAAGACAGGATTTGAAGATGAGCTATTCCCAAGAAGATCAGGAAATCCAAAATCCTGAGCCTAAAGCACTGTCACTTCAGTGTGGGAGACCAAGTCCTCTTCCTCAAACAGGGAAAACACACTGAGGCTTTAAATTCTCTTTAGGACATCTTGCCACACAGGCAGCAAGGACTAGATCCTCACTGAACCTCCTCCACTCTGATTTCCACTTTGCCTTCAGTTCTCATGCAAGGACTCATCAGTTTTAGCCAAGATTTTTGTTGGGACTACACACTAACCGTGTCATTCAGGGATAAATATTTGGGGCAAAAAATCAACACATGTTAAGTGGTAGCAATTTCAATGAAGTTTTTAACTTACATTTTGATTTCAAGCATATTCATTTAAAATCTTTAGTTATCAAAGAAACATATGTATTAACTGTTGCTCCATCAATGCCAGGATCATTCGATACCATAGAAACCTACTGCAACCCTTATATAAAAAAAAACTCATTCTTCCTTTTTGTTCTTTAAATTTAGGTTTCAAAACAAAGCCATTTCAACATGCTGAGTGACTGAATGAAATGTATTGTAAATTTGGGGCAAATTATGTTCCAAACACATTCCAGTGTGACAGTGGAGATATATTTGGAACAATTTAGGATGCAATAGTGTATATTAGGCTGAAAAACATCCCTGGATGATGGAAATTGTCTGATCTGTCTGATGGAAAACGAAAAGTTAGAGTTCCTCAATAATTATCCAGTGTCATGAGTACATGTGTTTTGCAGGATAATAAGAAGCTTAATGAAAAGTTCATAAAAATTAAGGAAAATGGGAAATTGTGATGCAAATATAACCTCACAACAGACTGCTCAGAATGCCATTACTGGAGCTTTGAAAACAAAACTAGTAGAAACCTCTAAGGGCAGGTCCATGCTGTCAGACAAAGCAGTGCAGAGAAGCAATCCAAGACCTGGAACAATAATCCCCCTCTTCCAAACTGGAGCACTGTGAGGACTCAGTAGCTCAGCTGCAGGTGCAGTGCATCCCATTAGCCCCTCTGTACCCACAATAATAAATCTGAGCTGGCCCTGAGTACCTTGGGGGTCTCTGTGCTCCCATCCTCTTGCTGCTCTAGGTTTGGTGCACACTGATGCAATTTAAGTGCAGAGGGTCTTACAGCAAGGCTTGAAGGATTAATGAAGGACCTGAGGCAAGAGAAACCATCCACCCTAGATGACCAGTCTCTAGGACTGTACCACTCTTTCTATGATTTTTTTCACCTGGAATTTACAACTTTTCCTCATTTGTCTGGGTGAAGTACAACATAACACCTTCCTGAGTGGAGATGAATGTAAGAAGACTGGCTATGACACAGCTTTCCAAGCTTTTGCCAAAACCAAGGTTTTTGCAGCAGAAAGCAAACTGCCTGATCCTTGCCCTCGTACAGACGGACCCTGGAATGCTCTGTGCAGGCACTACAGGCCACTGGAGCTGCTGCTTTTTCAGACTTGCAGGCTGTAAGGGACACAAAACACCAAAATATCCAACCCAGTGCTCAAGTTCTTACGATTCTCATCTCTGATCTTCTGTAACATGGGCTTCTCTGGGAAGCTTGATGAGCTGCAACTACTGATGTCCAGATGCAGAGGTCCCTGAAATCCTTCCACTGCTCTAAATTGGATTTGGATCCAGGCCTAGATTTAGGCAAGTCTTCACCAAGGGAAAATTGTTAAAAACCTAAGTCACAGATTTTACAGGTTAATTAATTATCTCGCTAAGCAGCCAGTCCATCTTACAGACCAGAGAACAATGCTTGCCATGAGTCGGAGATTATGGCTCTAACTGCATTTTTATAATCTATAAAACTGGACATGCGGAAACTATGGTAGGAAATTTCGGTAATTAAAGCATCGGCTCTCCTAATTAACCCAAAGCATCATTAAAATCTAATGAAACTGTAGTGGAGTAACACAGAACTCTGGCTTAGCTGCAAGGAGATAAATGCAAATCAAAGTTGAATTTTCATGTAGTTTGAAGTTTATACAATAGGACTGAATGCATTTACAGTAGTTAAGAATATAAAAGCTCACTTTCAACACGTGTGAATCAGGATTAGGAAGTTAGGGTATTAATGTATAAGAAGTTAAGATATTAAAGAATGTGGCATACTGAAGCACAAGAATCAAAGAAATAAAAATTTTTGCTGCTTAAAGGAGTTGCATTTGTGGTGGTAAACCGAATTTCACAGCAGATGATAGATAAGAGAACTGCTGTTGCATCAGCAAAGACTAAACTTTTTGGAGCAGAGACTTCATCCTGGCATACCTAAACAATCTGTACTATCCTCCCATATTGGACCAGAGACTGAACTGAAGAAAGACCTCTAAAGCTCTGAAAGCAAACTTCATTAATCTGTCATGGCTCTTCCTTACCCTCCTTCAGACCCTTGGCTTTTAGGTTCTTAGGAGGAAAATCATGGCTACTGGAGCTTAAATGCCTAAGATAAGCTGATGTGTACCAGGTTCCCAGGAGCACCACTGATCCTCACTGAACAAAAATCTGTACCTAAAACTGTTTTATCTTGCCTTACACTCAAGGTATTGCAGGTGGAACCCTTCCCTCATCTCTCTTCAGCTCTCTGAAATATCCAAGGCTGGACAGACTCACTGAACATCCAAGGGAGAAAGAGAGGTCTTGAGGACAAGCCATGAGGTCAGTCCTGGCAAATGATCAATCACTGCCCAAAGATGACCTTCTTTAATTAGCTTTTGAAGAAACCTGAATGACCAGTCCTTTCTGAGGTCTAAAGTACTGTAGGACCTCTACCCTGGCATGGATGCAAACAGTATCACATTCTCTGTACCTCCCTACCAAGTGCCAGTCCAGAGATTTGAGCTCAGGGAGATCAATGTCTGCTGCCATTAAATCCTACACTAATTAGGCTGATGGATACACCAACATCCTGGGCATCAGCAAAAGGTCCAAGGCAATCAAACTCATTTCATTGCAATGCACAGATGCCAATACTTCTCAGGATAATACCAGTGTAGTTTAGACATCAAATTATGTTTTCAGGCTAATTTGAAGACCAATCTCCCATTGATTTCAATAATTAAGTACATTAAAATAATTTAGTATTTAGACAAACTAAGACTGGACAGCAGAAAACATTTACCACAATGACAAATAAAGGCATACTTTGAAAGCAGCAAAACAGTAAATTTTTAAACCAACCAGTTTTAAAACATAAACATAACAAAGGTATAGGGTGCAGTTAAGAATTTGTTAGCAAATTATATGCTGCTATACAGTCTACTTTCTACGAAAGCACACAACAGACACAAAGTCTTGCTATCTAAACTGTTACCTCGGGTACTCATACCTTTTCTGTGTCAATTCCTTTAGACATGGACCAGGTTGAGACAATATAATCCATGACTCTTTCACTAAGGCCTTTTGGGACTTGATATAATTTTAGGAAATCCCTCACATTGTTCAGCATCTCATGGTACCGGTTGGTGTTGGCATACATTTGCTGGAAAATCGTGGTGACGTTTCCAAAAATAGTTGCATAAAGAAGAGCTGGAAAAAAAATGAAAAATTAAAAATAAATATGCATGCTCTAGTCAATGTTAATCATAATTCAAGGCTAATGTCAGAGAATTTTATGCTTGGTTACAAATTACTGCAAATATGTAGAGGTAAACTAAGAATTTCAATTTATGCACACCTTCTCACACACGTTCATGTACAGAGTTGTTTCCTGACTTTACCCATACAGCTCATACTTCCATCCCACATGCATTCATTTACAAAATCATAGAGATCATGTCCATACATGGAGTTATTTGAAAACAGCTGGTGCATTTTAACTCTTTTACCCTATGCTAATCCAAACTAATTTTCAAACACAGCTTCAGCCTGCCAGTAAACCTTGAAGGCACTGCCCAAAGAATCTCCTTGATCTCCTGTAAGATTGGCTCAGCTTCCACGTGCTAGGAGCAGAAAATGGCCTCGGTCCCAAAGATGAAACGAAGTGGAGAAGAAAGGAACCTGGGAAACTTGGCAAGGGGATAGGGATACAAATGTGGTCCTGTGTCAATGGCCAGGATGTTCACAGGAAGGACTGAGAGTGGCAGCCACAGTCTAACATCGCAGAGAGCTCCATCACACGTGGCTGTGAGATGTCAGCTCCAGCTGCCAGCCACAAATGACCCCACAGGGAGAAAAACTGCACCAGCAAAAAATGGAAAGTGCCTTTGCTGAAGGCACATGGCTGGGGCAAGAGGAAGACATGGCAGACTGGAGGTGCTGCCTCAAACCCACTCCTGGAGTTCTCTTCTGGTTTGATTCTCCCCTTTCCAAACACACCCAAAAAATCACAGGCCACACTTGAGAAAGTCACATGTTTTAAGGAAGCCTTTCCAACTGGGAAGCCATCAACCTTAGTGTACCATTAAAAATGTGATGCAGTGAATATTAATTGATGCAGAGCAGTTAATTTTTAAAGGCTTGATTTGGCAAAGCATTTAAGACAAAATTTAAATGCACACCTTTGCTAGTGATGTCTTGAACAGTGCTGGATTGAAACATGCTTTAAAGTCAAGGAAGTTTCAGGTGCTTCAATATTTCACAATGTAATTACACGTGCAAACAAGACCCAAATTATATTCTTACATTAGATATTACAGATTTTTACAGAAAATAAATTCTGGTATCTCATATCACCAATGTGCTGCATTACTTCTGTTTTTTTTTTTTACATTATCAAATACACAAAAATGTGCCTGTCATTTTTAATAATCTTTGTTCAGAGGTACTTTATAGCAGAATTCAGCTATGCATTTCCATATTGCTTTTTTAAAAAAAAACAAACTGCAGCCTACAAATGGTAAGAAATAAGCCACTGTGAAAGGAAAAAATGGCTTCCATTGCTCAGTGCATAATTTCTTCCCTCTACACAACTCATTTCTACCTCCAGAAATCTCACTTTGTTTCACACTAATTTACTATTGTTCATCACCTCTACGTGAGAGGTGGCATTGTTATAGAAACACGGTGCTCTCCTGAAACCTATCTAATAGAAGAATTGCACTTGCATTTCACACAGTGCTTTCTATATGTCCAGGTAGAAATCAGATGTCGAAATTCATCACAAATACAGGATCATACCAAACATGGTCACACAATGTGTAGCACAAATGAACACAAGATTTCTGTTTAAGAAAAAACAGCAGAATAATACTCTGTGAGACATTGCAAGAGCAGGTTTTTTCCTTGTTTTTCTGATTGCTGCAAGCTACAGAAAGATTTTCTATACCTCTGTATCCATTCAGACACATATCAACACTTTAGGAGTATAAGTATATGTATTATAAGAAAGATTAGATGGATGAACACCACATGACTTTTTTTATTTCTTTAGCTTTCTCTGCTCTTTTGGACTTCTGCAGCAGGACAAACCTGATGAAATATCACTTCTCTTAAGTGCAACATCCCTCGTTCTTCTGAGCAGTTGCTGATTTATCATGCACTCATCTCATCAGGTTTGTGAGGGCACGATATCTCTGATGTTAGATGTTACTGCAAATCATTATAAATGCATAGAGAAGCCCTAATTGGCCCCAAAATGCTGTCTTTCTACAAGAGTAGAATTTTTACAACCTCTAACTAAAACTAGACTGCATCTGCAAATCCAATGCCTGCAGCCCAACTGGCCATGCAGAGCTACAACAGAGGACACAGGCTGATTGAAAATGTGCCCTGTAAGCCCAGCACAAAGAGATTCAACTCTGTCACCTGCCAGCTTGGAAACAGATAAGAATGCCATGGGGAAACAGTTTGTCTGGAGCAACTGGCACCCACTGACTTCTCTTGGCAGACAGGATTTGTAGAAAAATATATGGCCAGAGAAGAAATTCTAGTTCTATGTCTCATAATATAGGCTCCTGGACAAGCTGTACTTAAAAAAAAAAAATGGGTTTTTTTGAGACATTAAAGATAGAATAAATCATTGGATCAAGCACACAAAAACCTTGTAAACACCATCCAGCAACATCTCACTAAGCCAGAATCCACCAGAGAAACTCAGCATTACCTCCCTGTTGGAAACCAAAGCCTTACTTTTGAACTGGAAATGGTAAAAATGGTTGAGTTCATCCAAATACTCTACTTCTCTCAAAGGTCACTGCATGGGGGATCTTTGGCAAAGAGTTGAATGGAACCTACTCAGACCTCCACAGCTTTGAAGCTGTGCCTTACAGGCTCTCCTCACTCGTGTTGCTCCTCCACACACATACCAGCAGCTGCTGAGGCCAGTTTGCAGGTTTTTGGGGGAGAGAAGATTTTTCATAATTTACCTCTCTTTAAATCCTCTCCCCATCCCTGTTCACGATAACTAGAAAAGGAGGTCATTTATAGAAAGCTGTTTTTTTACCGTTTCGCAGGTCTTGGTATGCAATAGAAGCTCAGACACGCTGACAAGCATCTAATGCTGCTGTCACCTTCAGAGGGTTAAAGCTCTCCATCAATAACCCTTAGTGTCTACAATTAGCAAGTGAAGATTTCTCAGAGAATCCCATTTTAATGAGCAAATGTTGAAGTGACAAGTGTGAGTCTTACCCCTCACCTTTAAAAAAAAAAAAGCAAAGGCAGATGAGCAGTACCAAGGGCATTTCACTTTTGCTGTATTTTAATTATTTTTGGCAGGTGAAATTGGCAGTAAAAAACATTTGCAAAAGGTTCTGAAAGAAAATAAAACACTGCCTCTCTTTACAGTGGAAGTATTTAAACAACCTCTAAAGAAATCTCTAAAGGTATTCATACACTTTAATGGTTTTCATTTAGTCTCTCAGTTTACAGTAAAGAGGAGAGAGGAGGTTGAAGGTGAAATTACCCAATTTTGCACTTAGGTCAAACTGCATTTATTCACCTTCTCTTTAATGACCTGAATTTCTCCAAATATTTCCTATTATGTTCCTACACTCATGCAACACTCATTAACTCGGTTTTTCAATGTGTGTAAATCTGGAACAGACTTCACTAAACTTTATAGAGATAAATTTGATGTAATGATGCAGAAATATTTTTTCTCGGTCCTAAAGGTGAGGTAAGTGGTCCAACTGTTATTTTAGCTTTTATCTTTACTCTTCAGTGTGGCAAATCCCCCCAAAATTACATACAAGAACCTAAGTACTATATATTTTTACATATAAAATCTGTTACTATATTTGTACTTTTATAAAACATTTCTGAATGATTTATCAGTAGTGTTACATAAATGTTTTAGCCTATTTAAAAATAAGGGACTTTCAGAAAAAAAAAAATTACTCAGAGTTACCTAAATAATCCCAAAGCATTTCAGATCTCTTATTATCCTGACCATATGCTAAATACACCCAGATAGGAACACCTGCCTTAAGGAACTGAAGGCTTAATTGAGAGATCTGATTTTCCTTATGTCCTGCTCTATGCTAGAATAGTATTAATCCAAGCAAATACAATGTTCCTCTAAACTGCAATTGTAAAGAAGATTAGCAAGTGGGTACCACCCTCTTCTCCCAAATATCAAGTGACAGGACAAGTGAAAATGGCCTCAAGTTGTGCCAAGGGAGCGTTAGATTGGAGATTAGGAAAAAATTTCTTTACTGCAGGAGTGTCCAGCATTGGAACAGGCTGTACAGGGAAGTGGTGGAGTTACCACCCCTGGAGGGATTTAAAAGACATGTATATGTGGCATTTGGGGATGTGGTTTAGTGGTGGGCTGGGCAGTGCTGGGTTAATGGTTGGGCTCAAGGACCTTGGAAGTCTTTTCCAACTTAAACGATGCTATGAGGCCATGATCCTGGAAAAATACAGATTTTCATTTCTACATGTTGAGGTTAGCTGCAACTTCTTCAATTAACTTATTTCAAAAGTTATTTTTAGGTCAGTATTATTAAAGTTCTATCATTCAGGAGAGATTTGATAAAAACTCCAATATTCATTTATATACTGGGTTTGCATAGCCTGGTTGTGGTACTGAGAGGGTGGCATCTCTGAGAAGCTGCCGGAAGCTTCCTCCATGTCCAGCAATCCCTGGCAGCTCCAAGCTGGATGTGCCACTGGCCAAGGCTGGGCCACTTAGAAATGATGGTATCCCTCTGTGATAACATATTTAAGAAGAAGAAATAAGTTACTGTGCAGACATAACTGCAGCCAGAGAAGAGCAGGATGAGAATATGTGATGGGGAGAGCTCTGCAGACACCAAGGTCAGTGCAGAAGGAGGGGCAGGAGCTGCTCCAGGCACCAGAGCTGGGATTCCCCTGCAGTCCTTGGTGCAGCCCATGGTGAGGCAGCTGTGCCCCTGCAGCCCATGGAGGCCCACGGGGATGCAGAGATCCACCTGCAGCCCCTGGAGGGGACACATGCTGGGACAGGGGGGTGTCTGAGAGGAGGCTGTGACCCCATGGGAGGCCTGTGCTGGAGCAGGGTCCTGGCAGGGACCTGCAGACCCATGGAGAGAGGAGCCCAACTAGAGCAGGTGTCCTGGTAGGACTGTGGGGGACCCACACTGGAGCAGCACATCCTTGAGGGATTGACCTCATGGAAGAGTGAGCCACTCTGGAGCAGTCTGGAGAGAAGTGTTGCCCATGGGATGATCTCACATGAGAGAAGTTCACGGAGACCTGTCTCCCATGAGAGGGACACCACACTGGAGCAGGGGAAGGACTCCTCTCCTGAAGGGGTGGCAGAAATGTGTGATAAACAGACCAAAACCCCCATTCCCATCTCTCTGTGCCACTGGTGGGGAGGAGGTAGAGCTGGCAAGGAAGAAAACATGGCGGGGGAAGTTTTTAAGGTCTTAAATCAGGTCATTATCCTGCTCGGATTTTGTAAGTACTAAATTCAATTGATATCTGAGTCTTTTTTGCCTGTGATGGTATTTGGTGAGTGGTCTCACCCAGTCCTTACTTCAACTTATGAACTTCTGTTATATTTTCTCTCCATCCAGCTGTGGAGGGGAATGATAGAGAGGTTTTGGTCAGTGCCTGGCGCCCAGACAGAGTCAACACACCACAGTTTACTAAATATAGAGAGAAGCCCAGTGCTCAAATGCCTAAATTTATGATTTTTAAAGCTGAGCAGTTTTCTGTTATTTCTTTCCACCTCACCTTAACACATCTGGCTCAGACTGCAAAACATTTGCAGGCACTGTTTGGTGCACCACCAGGCAGTGCCCATCTCCTACATCAAACAGCCTCACTGAGATGCTGCAGCAGCAAAAAGCTGTCACTTTCTCAACAGAAATAGCTTTCCTCAAATCCACCAACACATTTCAACCAAATGTACTACTTGGGAGAAAATAATCCTCCTAAGCCCCCTCCCTCATCACTGTTTTATAGCACTTCTTTGATGCCAGCCCCAGCCTCCCACCTCTCCCCCTCAGGGACACTCCTGTCTGCCAGCTGTGCCAGTGAAAGCACCAACACAGCCCTGTGGTTTTACAGCTCTTCCAAAGGCCAACCTTGATTCTGAATCCTCAGCCCCCAGTAAATATTCTGCTGTTGAAATATCCTCTCCTATCCCAGCAATGTTTTACATCAGAGTTCAATTGGTGTTTCAAAATACAATTGCTCCCCATTTACAGGGAGATGCCAACATCAGAGCACACTAACTTGTAAATTTTTTCTTCCAAAATCATCCAAAGCACTAAAAAAAAAAAAAAAAAAAAAAAAAAAAAAACCAACTTCTCCTCCAATTACCCCTGCAGCCAGATCATTGTATTATCCCATGACACATCACCCGATGTATTTAACCTCCTATAAGCCCCAGCAGTGCACTGTCGCACTCACCTTGCAGAGGAGAAGCTAATGGGCAAAGGTCTGGATTCAGCAATGAAATTCAGCTCTGAACTCCTCACCAAAACCATCTGACTGCTGAAATCTGGGGGGAGTTGGACAAAATTGTGTCTGATCAAAAGCCCACCATGATCCCAGCCCAATTCCACCACCAGCCTGGGCACTTCCAGATGTGTGTCCTGTATTGCCCCTGCAGGGTGGTGGCATTCCTACATCCCACACTGCAGGCACAGAAGGGGCACAGCTCCTCCGTGGGTCCAGCTGACATCCACCCCAGTTTTCCTGGCCCATCAGCCCCCTGATAACACAGTAATGCAAACTAAATCAAGAGGATAGTGATAATAAAGATAGGCATGTAAAATCCTTGTTAACATTGATATTTGCTTGACAAGAACTAAATGATTACGTAAATTAGATTATTATCAATAGTAAATTGTAGGAACTCTCTCACTGTTCTTCCCCTTGCAGGGAACATTGCACAGAAGAGAGGGACAGCTGCTTTGGAGGCAGTTGGGCATTTGGCATTCCTTATGCATAAATTCTTACTAAAATGAAGGCTTTCAACTGCACTTGAACAGTCACTAATTTTTAAATGGTGAACCTGGGAGCATTTTTTTTCCACGAGGACACTGAGCTAATCGAAAATACTTACATTAAAGCTCCAGTGCCTCACCAACATGCAGATGTGATGAGCTGACTAGCTGCACTTCTGCACAGAGCTGCAAGCCAAGACTGGCTGAAATGGTATTGCAAAACATGGTCTTAAATGAATGCTAACATTGTCCACAGCTATCAGTGTGTTTGGCTTCTTGTCCTGTGGCAGTGATGGACAAGAGCTGAAGCTGGCTAAAGTTATTTAATAGCACAGACAACAAAATTCCTCATTTCAATCCACTGAGGATGAGGGGCCAAGAGCTCCCAGGGCTGATGCTAAGCAGCTTTAAATCACAGTTTGCACACACATTCCATGCTCAACCTCCCCTTCCACAGCCACCTCAGGATATTAGATTACTTTGTTCCTTCACCTGAGAAGCAGCGCTGGCCATCAGAAAGAGAGCCCTGCACAGGCTCAGGGGGTTCCTTTCAGTATTTGGATTGAATTTCCTGCATTTTCTTTCCACTGGAGAGCTTCACAGGTCTTGGGACTGCCAGGGTCTGCTTCTTCCTCATCACATTAGTCAAGGGTGTTAAGCAACATATGGGAAGGCACAGCCTGAAAAATGGTGGCAATTACACCACAACAGGCAGCAGGGCAAACAGCAGTACCCTGTGCTAACTGAATGGTAAATGCATCACTTTACCAGAAAAACCCTTATTTTGCAGTGAAAAGGCCTTAATTCTGGACAGTTTTTTGCTAAGAGCTCTGAGGTAAGAGGCTGCTTAGGGCTTCTTTTACACATTTCATATGCACTGGAAGCTGGGTCTAATGGGCCACAGCTTTTGATGGTGACAGTTGGGGCAGGAATATTTAACTTTTCATTTAATAGAACAGTATGACACAAACACAGATAAGAATTAACTAGTGAAAGGAGTGAAACCACTTTCTATAACAATGCTTCATTATTCCTAATTCTTCAGAAACCCATCACCTCCTTGCTAAATGGCACATCTAGCATTTCACACACTGCACAAAGTCCCGTGCAATGGTAAATGTTAATTGAAAAACAAACACTTCCCTAAAGAAATTGCAGTGGGTGCAGAAGGAAAGCAGAGAAGCAGAAATTAACAGAAGTTCATGAGAATTATGTTCACCATGAATTCCAGCAACTTCCATGCTGCTAGCACACTTTGCTCCATCCTTATCATTTCCTCCATTTTGAATATTATCTCTAACATTGCCTCATTTCCATGCAAATCCCTTCAGTATTTCGGAAAAAGCTGAATTGTGTCTGTCAGACAATCACCCACCTATCACATAGATCTTTCTCTTTCCTTTCTCCATCAAAAAAGTATTCCCAGAGTGCTGTCCTTACTCTTGTTACTGCCCAGAACTAAGAGCCAGGGATCAAAACCATCCCGTGCCTCCCTCACTGTGCCAAAACTGTCACCAGTAACAAGCACAGGACACAAAGGGTCTCCAGCACTACTGAACTGCAGCACAGGAACCAAAGGGATCATCTCCAGAGAAAAGTTCTCTGAGCAAAGTCAGCAGCTGTCAGCATCACTGTGAAACAACTTTACAGCTCTGTGCGGGATTTGAGCCGCAAGGGTTTTTTCTCTTGTTGATTTTTTCCCCCCCCCCTTTAATACTTTTAAAGGAATTTTTTTTTTTTAGTGGGACACCAAGTTCTTGTCACATTAAGTCGAACTCAGGATAGCAATGTTGCTGGAGGCAGGATGCCAGAACATCACTTGCACACTGAGGAACACCACCTAAATTGCCTGTCTTGTTAAAATATAATGGAAAATTTGTAAACACACCTTCAAAGTACTGCACTGTATGAAAAGATGCTTCTAGAATGCTCCTAGGTTCTTTTTTTTACGTGCATGCCAGTGCAGAAGTTTGTGCATCTATGGGGTGTGGTTTAGATGTTCATATATTTACATTTATATATGTACACATACACAGTGTAAAGGTGAACACACAACATCAGGGGGCTCAGAATTTCTGCAGCTGCAAATTTTCCTTTGAGTCTTCTAATTTGCTTGTTCTTTCTAGTTCTTCCAAATCTAATTTTGCTTATTCATTTAATTAAATGTTCGGTTTTATCTCAGCACAAATAACAAGAATGGATATGGGACTATTAAAAGAATTATTCCAGCTATAAAACACAGGCTATGTACAGCCCTGAGAGATGTGGTAAACACACCTGTTACCATAGCAGTGAGTACTTATACAATATCTGTCTGAAAATATTAATGAGACAGAGAACAGGTAAAGCAATACTGCTTCTATTCAGGAGAACTCGGCCTGAACTCTGGGTAAGAATGATTTTTGTGAGTAATTATAGGGTATTTTTAGGAACAAAGTAAAGTACTTAACCCTTAATATTAAAAGCCTCAAATTTGGAGATGATGTTTCCATCCTATTATTTTCAGAGTAATTCTGTTTCATAAAATGACCACAAAACTGCTTCACTGAACTCAACAATAATATTTCTTACTCATCTAAGTCGCCTACAGAAGCACTTTCCATTAATTCTCCATCCTGCAAATTCAACACTTTTAGAGAGAGCTTAGCAAACTTCTGTATCCAAGATTTTCCATCTGATGCTGACAGATTAGCTCTGATTAAATTTCTCTTTCCTGACATGTTTGCGCTAAAAGCAACGTAAAAAAAAGAGATTTCCAAAAAGTTGAAACAATTAACCTCCAGGTTTTATAAAACTAAAATAATTCACAGCAAAACATCTTTTCCTCCAGTATTTTGATTTTAAATATTAGAAACCTGAACAATGGAAGAAAATCACATTTTGATGCAAAAAAACTCTTAACAGCCTAAGAAAAAGTGGAACACTCATTGTCTTCACAAATACCCTTAATTTATATTGCAATGGAATATCTTCCACAAAACCAATCCATGAGGTCCTAGCACACTGCCAGCCATAAGGGCCTATCCAAACCCTTTTTTGCCCAATTAATTAGCACCAGATTTTCATTTTATCAGTACACCTGCACACATGACTGGTGTGAAACCTGCTCCCTACTCCCACGTTTGGGCAGAGCTCAGGGCTGGACCTCAGCACCTCTCATCTTTTCCTGAAATAATGCTGGTTTTGTCTAAAAAATTTCACACCAACACTTTCAGACTTTCAAGGTGAATTAGCTTTACTCTACTTTGATTATTCACTTTGGGAGCCTGTCCTTCATGGCAGTATTGATTTAGCTGTGGCAGATGCTGAGCTGTCACCGAGCCTGACAGCTTCTTCAGAGCTTCCTCTGGGGTTGTCTTGTAAAACAGTCAATAGCCAAGTGAAACCTAACTGTGAAAACAAGCAAGTTTCCCCCTTTTATACTCCATGAGATCACACGTCCTGCATCCTTCTGGGAGGAGAACTTGGCCTCTCAGTTTGGCACTCAGCATTATCAATTAACCCTTTGTGTAGTTAAAGCACATCCACCCCCCTGCCTGACACCCTTGTCACACATCTGGGGCTTGGCAGTCACTCAGAGCTGTCACAAAGCCACTATTTACCAGTGGAGAAGGGTCTTTGGGGAAGGTGAATGTGCTTAGGAAAGGGTTTCATTCCCTACACAACGTTGATTTGAGTTCCAGTATATCTGGGTAGTTTTTATGGCACTTCAGAGAACACCTATGGTCCTATGAAGACCATCTGTTCCCACCTTTGCAAGTGCCACAAAGCACCTTGATGAAGGGCAAAATGGCAGGCAAAACCCCAAAAATATTTTTGCATTGTGCATCAGAGATTCACAAAGCCAGATAGTAATTTATATTTATTTACAAATTTATATGTAGAACTGGGCATCAGCACTCCAAAGGCTACAAGGACATCTGTTTTCAGGTGAAACAAGCTCTCCAAATACTGTGTCATTCACATTATCTCCACTTCTCTACACCAGTCCCATAGCTCTCCACCATCTCCTTCTCCATAATACCAAAAAAAAAAAAATTTCTGGAAGCATTGCTAGCCATTGATGTTGTCCTTGCAGAAGGAGACTGAGAACATTCAAAAGAACAACAAAAGTTTGCATACACTGTCAAACTAAGACCACAAAAAAGCCTGGATTTCCATTTTGGCCCCAGTGCATGTATTGCTGAACTCTCCGTGACTATGTGAGACTGGAAAAGTATCTTTATTTCCTGGCAGCAGCTCCTGGAACTCCTCTCCTCCCTGTCCAACTCCTTCTGATCAGCACTTGTTTCTATCTGATTACCTCTCTGTTTTCTTGCTCACTATTCCAGGAAGGAGATGCTGGAATTAGATTTGCTGAATTTCCATTCCTACATTAACACTAATTTCACTGAAGTCAATGAAATTACACTGATATCTGGAGAGTATCTGAGGATAATAATTGANGATGCAGTAACATTAATTTCAATTGCCTGCCCAGGAATCCTATTTGCCTTTTGTTGACTGGTACTGAATATTGCACCGATATTTTCAAGGAACCCTCAGCAGTTAGAGGCAGGTGTCATTCCTCAGTGGTAACTGCTAATTCAGAAAACACTTCTGTGTAGGTACAGCTACCTCTTCATTTGCATGCACTGACATTGAATTTCATCAGCCCTTTTCACAGCCACTTCTGAGGTGGGATCGCTGGATCAAACCAGCAACCCTAATTTCAGGATTCAGCAGACCTGCAGCACAATGGAGTTTTCTCCTACACTTCTCCCAAGCTCAGTTGTCTCCTTAGCTGCATTTAGATACAACTATGAGGTTAAAAATAAAAGTCTGTGCAAAATTAAACTGCTTTAATTTTTTTTTTTAGGTTTATGCCAGTATCACAGCTTAGGTCCCAATAATTGGAAAGATTTTATCATCTCGGTACTACAAGCAGGACAAAGCTGTTCCTGGATGTCATCCATGAGTGACTAAGCCAACTCTGAAAGTCCAGTGAAAATAAACTAGAGATTTGACAGAATAAAAATATCAGGATTTGACCCAATAATTATAACAGTTATGAGGTGGGATATCTCTTGAACATTAACTCTTTAGCAGCAGGAAAAAGCATCAATTTCTAAACTACATGTTTAACGCCCTAGTCTGGCAGCCCCAGTGTGCCATTAACACTGAACATCTTCCTGTCTTTATTCACACACCAGTGAGATCGGCCATGAATGCAAGAGGTTAATTTAAGCAGCCTTGATGCCTTTGGCATACTTTGTCAGTATTTGTTCACATATTAGGAGCTGAGGGAATGATTGCAGGGTCTCTCCCTCCACTTATTTTGCCATCTGAGGGAACTCAGCACTTCTGAACAACGAATCAATGTGATTACACAGAAGCTTTGAAACTCTCTAAAACATGCATCACCTCTTTGGGCATCATGCAGGAACTCACACATCTTCCAATTTCACAATATTAGCTACTTATCACCTCTTTTGGGTATTTTGCTTACTTATCTTACACATTTTACCTATTTTTACATACTTATGCATAACCTATACAGTTCACTCACTTATACATTACTCACTACTTATCCATCTTACTCTGTTTTTACCTAACACAGTACATACACATTTTACTCACTTATGCTTACTTAACACACGACTTACATATTTTACCAAGTTATCCAAAATACAGTGTATATATACATTTAGCAGCTGCTGTGCATGAGATTACACATTACTTGATTGGTCCCTCTACTTTGTCCAAGAGCTCCACACACACTTTTCAGGAAATAAGATTGGTTTTAGTCCCATGCAGCACAGCCCCTTTTTTCTATTCCTTGCTGTCTTGGTACTTAGTTTTTCAGCTTCTTCTTTCCCAATTCTTTTTCAATTTAGCAGTTTACCTTTCAGTCCTTGATGAAATCCTAAGGGCTCTAACAGGTGGGCTCCAAACCCAGGAAAGCAGAGTCAAGATGATAACAGCAACAAAACCCATCCAGTGAGCAGCAGCCAAGTTAGTCCAGGAAATCCAAGCAAGCAGACAGCAAAGGACAGGGAGCAGCTACAAACCTGTCCCACCTCTCTCCTCCTCTTCTCTCTCCTGACTGAACCTTCTGACTGGGCTTAAAACCCCTCCAGGAGCTGACCTGCTGCAGCTGAAGGTGGAGGGGCAGGTGAAGCTGGTGAGGGTAATCCCAGCCTGGTCTCTCTCTGAGGGCTCCAGTAGGAATAACTAAAGATGGTTTGGCTGGGGCACACTATCATGATCCAAAACACCTTACAACAAACATCCTCAGTTGCTTCTCAGCTGTTGCAAGGCACTCAGAGCTGGTCATGTGTGCCAATAATGTCCTTTGTTAGGGACAGTGACATCTGAAACTACACACAGAACAGGCACTGCACATGGAATGGGGAGTTTGGCAATAAATTCACTTTTTTTGAATGCAACTAAACACCTGCAGGTATCACTCACATTTAGTTGTCCAGCCACCAACTACTCTGAGTAAGAAACTGCTGCAAGCCTTGCAGGATGGAGTCTTCAAGCCCCATGAAAATGAAATTCAACAATGCATTTATTAGCACATCTCTTCAGGCCTTCCAGCCTGCTTCTCCCCAAGCCTGTGCAGTACATTAATTTTATACTGAACTATTAATTGCAGTTGACTTTGCAAAGCTCTGTTCTTTACATTTTTTTATTCAGTTTCACAAAACCAATCCCAAAGGAGTTCATCTTATTCCCCACAGCTGTTTGATCAAATTGCAAATATTTCCTTTAATCTTTTCAGGCATTCAGATTTATTAACTATGGAGCAGAGCCTCTTCATCTCCTCTACTGATGGTTTGGGAGAAACAATCTTTCACATATTTCTCATTTTATGCAATTGCTTATTCCTGCAAGTACAAATTAGTAAGCATAACATTAAAACACATTTACCTAACCTAAATAAAAACACTTTGAACCAAATTTGCAAGCTGACCTGCTTTATTCTTAATGATATTAATCTTAAGTCATTTTTCCCAGAGGTTGTGGTTTATAATTCACCGAGGTCCATAAAAAGTAGCTGCTGATGTTAGTGAGTTTTAAGGTTGGCAATAAACACATACCAGTATATTTTCCTTAGAGAAGCTGTATGAGAAATTTCCCAAACGCAGGAGAAAAGGCCTTTGGGGGACAATTTTAATTTTCTTCATGCCTATTCATAGTTAGAATTAGGAATAATAATAATCATCATCATCATTTCACTGTAGCTTCACATTTCTCATTAATATATACATTTTACAAAGAAAGGTAAATTATTAAATTTTGTTCCATACTTAAACATTTATTATTAAGTTCCATATTTAATCATTGATGTCAGTTTTCCTGGTTCTAATTTTTATTAGGAAATTCAGAATGAAATATTTTATAAAACTGAGACAAGAACTCATGGTTTTAAAAATTGCTATTCCCCATTTCGTTATTTAGCTGCTTTTATTCCATTACATAAGATTAACTTCAGAAAAAAAAAAAAAACCAGCTTAATCTGAGTCTTAGTCTGAATTTATAGCTCTAGAAGATCTAAAGTAAAAGTGTAAGTCAAATGTCTTTTTTTTTTTTTTACTATATTCTACTTTTCCACCATCCAAGGGAAGTTTTTAAAAAAACAAAATATGGTCTCCTTCCATTTTTAAACCTTTCCAGCAGAAAACCAAGGAAAGATTTTTCTCAGTTTTTTTTGCAGTACTGGAAAAGAAATCTGAAAAGCAGAGTAAGAGAAGGATCAGGAGAGGACTTTTCAGTTCTCTTGAAAACAACATATGAATTGGGATGTAAAAAAAACCCTCATGTATATCAATTCTTTTCCTCAAAATACGTAATTTAGAATAAGAATAAATTTCCAACAAAACTAAGGATTTTCCCAAGTACTTTCCCTTTTATCTGAACAAGTTTCCACCACAAGTTTTTTTCACTATCTCATTAACTCCTTCCATTTCTTCCTCCTTTCAGCCTCTGCTGGAGTATTCCAGAGTGACACAGTTTATTCTTTATTTTGTTTAGTAGCTTGGCTGCCTCCCACTTGACATGACTTGAAGCTGTTATTCTTCATTTTACTCAATGTTGTTTGTAATTATTTAACCTAATTGATGCGATGCCTCCTCTGGGTAGAGCTGGTTGCCATGACACTGTAAGAAATTACTCCATATTTCTCCATTCCTGGACCTTCCTGAAGAATATATGCAGAACATCATGCCTTCACCAGCTCCCTACCTTCACACACATCCATTAAAAAAAATAATTAATGGTCTAATCCTTGCAGGCAGATTTCACTGGAAAAGAGGGTTAAAATTGGGGGTGGGTTT
Organism: Lanius collurio; assembly: GCA_020086605.1. Lineage (NCBI taxonomy): Eukaryota > Metazoa > Chordata > Aves > Passeriformes > Laniidae > Lanius > Lanius collurio. The sequence goes on from JACBWW010000004.1 coordinate 1,269,442, forward strand.
TTTGTGAAGTCTTCTGCTGCTAATACTGACCAAGATTGCACAATGTGCAATCACAGAATTGTTTAGTTTGTGGAAGACCCTTAAGATCAGCAAGTCCAACTCTTCACCTACCACTGCCAAGACCACCACTAAACTATGTCCCCAAGTGCCATGTCCACACATATTTTAAATCCTACCAGGGATGGTGACTCCACCACTGCCCTGAGCAGCCTGTGCCAGTGCTTGACAAACCCTTCCATGAAGAAACTGTTCCTAATACTCAACCTAAATCTCTCCTGGCACAGCTTGGGGCCATTTCCTCTTATCCTGTCCCTTGTTCCCTGGGAGCAGAGCCTGACCACCCCCCCCCGGCTGCACCCTCCTGTCAGGGAGCTGTGAGAAGGTCTCCCCTGAGCCTCCTTTTGTCCAGGCTGAACCCCCCCAGCTCCCCTCAGCTGCTCCTCATCAGATTTGTGCTCCAGACCCTTCCCTAGCTCCATTGCCCATCTCTGGACACACTCCAGGGCCCTTCAGGTCCATCTTGTCATGAGGGACCCAAAACTGGACACCAGTGCCCAGTACAGGGGGATGATCACTGCCCAGATCCTGCTAGCCACACTAGTGCTGGCACAAGCCAGGATGTGAAGGGATACAGGCTGGGCTTGATGGGACAAGCCAAGGGCACCCAGAGGAAGGCAACAAGCAGTGAGGTGGTACAGGCACAGCACCATCAGCACAGGGCAGCTCATTTGGACACGTTTTAGGAGACAAGCTCTCAGTTCTTTTGCAAAGCACCCCCACCATTCACATCAATCAAAAACATGGAGGGAAAAAAAAATGCAGCTTACAGTACACAGATGCCTAAGAAGATGGAGCCTAACCCTAAAGTTTCAGGCAACCTTCCTGTAATTTCAGCAATGCAGTTTGAGACAGGGCCTTACAGAACAGGCATGAATGGCTGAGGTGCTTTTGAAAGGCTCTGCAGCTCTCGAGGTGTTTTACAGCTCCCAAAAAGGGGCCACCTTGAGAGGAGTTCCTGCAAAGAGCAGGAACACAGTAAGGAGCTCCAGACAAAGCTGACATCCTACTTAGAAGAGTGACCCTTGGTAGAAGTTTCCCTGAATTCTGACAACCCCAACCCCTCCTGCCTGGCTCCTAAGTCACTTCAAATCTCAATCACAATCTTCTCACAACCTCCTCTACCTCCTGACCCAGACCTTTCCAATCAGAACATTCATCTGAAAACATGAAATGAAGGTAAAGCATGTTAAGTACACACAAAGCAGCATTAACAGCTCAATGTCTACAATCCATTTTGGTCTGGCTTTGGACAATGTTCACACTGCTGATATTACAATCCTCTGGGCAATTATGAACAGTTTAGAGGACCACATTTTTATACTTAAAGCAGTCTGAAATGCACAGCATGGACACAGTGTGTTTGTCCTTGTGAATGTTTCTAGCAAAACAGAATATTAACTATATTCATTATTTTTACTTACACACACCACTAGAGCTGTGGTTCTGCTCCTCAAAACTATGCACTCGATACTGCAGAAATTATACAAGCTGGGAATAGCCAAGCTTTTCATGGTAAGAAAAAAAGACATTTATTTTCATTTATACATTATTAAGAAACTTGCTGAGCAAAACCTGCTTTTATTGTTGTTGATGATGATTCATTCACCAGGCAAGGAAAAAAAGCTAATGAAAACTTAAGTAAAAAGTCAAATAACAAAACTGTATCTGAAGTCCTTGATTTTATCTCCCTTTCACACTTCAGAGGCATAAGGCTATTATGAAATCTCATTTTTTTAAATTATTATTTGGGGCAGATTCATGTCAGATTCAAGAACTGATTTATTCAGCTAATATATTTATTTTCATTTGTGAAAGACATTTCTGAGTGCTGCAACCAAAGTAACATCAAATTAAAATTCTCAGAAGCTACAATTTACTGATTATAATTACTAAGAGCTTGCCCATCTCCCATCCCATTTACACAAAATGAATTTACAGTCCATTTCCAGGTTCATCCCCCACAAGCAGTCAGCCAACAGCAAGTATTTCAAAGAACATAGACTTAGAGGGACTGTGTGGAGGGTGAGAAATGATCCTTTTGACCCTGCACAGGGCCCACAGATAATGTAAGCAAACCTGTGCCTCCCCCACAAATCTGCCTCAAGCAGACATGGAATCATTAATTGCACCATAATTTGACAAGCAGAAGAAATGAATGTCACTAAGAGTCAGTGTGAAGCAAACAGGACAAAGTACATCCCCTCATGGTCACATTAACCATATATATATATATATATATATTTATATATATTTATATATATTTTTATATATTTATATATATTTATATATATATTTATATTTGCCTTTGCCCTCTCCACGAAAAATATGTTGAGATTGATATGGCTCAGACTTTCTTCTTCTCAGGAAGCTTTGATTTTGAGTCCAAACTGGAAAGAAAGAACAATTTTTAGACTTAAAAACTGTGGGCAGGTGGGGGAGGGTTATGGTGATAGGAATTAAAATTAAATTGGTTTTGCATTATTTTATATTCCACTGGGTAACACGAAACAATAAAAACCTCAAAGCTAAGGATGCTTAATGACAGAATTGATAGGTCAGTTTGTCCCATATGGAATTTATCAGCCCATAATGGAATGAAGGGCACACAGAGTGCTAAGAAATTTTTAAAAGACGTTTTGGCAAGATCAGTTAAATGGTTCCTTCTTTGACAAATTAGCTTCCTCTATTGGAATAATACTCTCCCTCAAAGATTTTAACTAGCTTTAATAATCTGCCAATTTGTTTGCTAGTAAGGGATTTCTGCAGTGCTCCCATTTGCATTCAGGGCATTCAGACTCAGGAGGGCCACACTGAATATCTTTGCATTGAAACTCAGGAGGATGTTCAGCCAGTTAACTCTGTGGCACAATCCAGTACTAAATTATTATGAGCAATTTGAAAGCAATTGTTCAGCCAGTATCTTGATTTTTCTTAATTACTGGAAGAAGAAAACTCTTCTCTTTTTGATCTCATGATCCTCACATGGGCTGAGATGACATCTGCAAAAGGCTACTGAACACATTTACCATGACTGATCTTCCACACGGTATTTTTCACTTTCCTTCAGAGAAAAATAAAAAATAGAACTTCTCAGTACCAGCTACTAAAAATACATAGCAGAGTCTTTTAGAAGCAAGTCTATTTCTCACTATGTTTCACCTACTTTATTTCAAATAGAAACTGAATCATTAAAACTCCTCTTTGTTAAAATCATGGCAGGGGCAGCACACTTATCCACAGAGAAGCAGTGGCTTTGTCCTCTGCATGGATCTGAAAGATGACTTAATACTGTACTGTCACTGATGAACTCGAGGCTCCATAGGCTCTGTAGGCTGTTCACCAGCTCTTTGCATCCAGCAGTTGGTCAGAGAAAAGAACATTACACAGCACTTTCTTTTCCTAACTAAAAATAATTTTTAACAGGTTCTAAATTTATGTGCTTTATATTTAAATGACAAAAAGGTAAGAAGAATCTGTATTAGGTGTAATGTCTTCTATTTAGAGAAGAGTGACAATAGACATTCTGGAGAAAAAAAATGTTACATAAAACTGGAATCAGAAGACTCAAACTCCAGCGATTGCAGTGGTCCTCCCCTATGAGCTGACAAAACTTCTTTTCAGCAGTCCCTTGCTGGGAAGGGAAAGGAAGGGAAGGGAAAAGGGTAAAAGATGAGGAATGAGGACTGAGTTTGGACTGAAAATATGCAATAATTTTTCCTGGTTTTGGTAGCAACGGCTTTAGAATCTTTTTACCTTTGTTACGTGAACTTTTCATGATCCGTTCATAATCAATACAGAAAAGCTGCCACCTATTTTGAGAACCCAAAAAATGTCTGTATCCTGACTGTTTGACATTATCTGCATTGTTGGAGGTGCTGAATTCACACCAGTCTGACAGCAAACCTCCAGACTGACTCCTTTGCCCCAGGCAACTCCAGAGACATATCTGGGAGATGTGCATTGATTCTAGCACGAGAAGAAGTAAAGAGGCAATGAAAGGGAAAAGGCACAAGAATTTAGGCAGTGCTTTGCTTTGCTAGCCAAGCACTATTTTTGACTGAGAAAAGAAATGACAAACTGGGTGATCAAAGATTTTAAAACATCAGCTGCACTGGGATGGCAAACACAGGTGCAATCTCCTCTCTGCCCGTGTCCCCAGCAACCACCTGACTCTGGTTATTTTAAGCCTCCTGTTTTCAGCTTTTCTTCTCAAGAAATGTACTATGAGCTGCTGCTTTTCCCACAAGTAGAAGTAAACATGCAGTGAAAGGCATTTGACAAATAAAATCTTATTACTTATGCAAAAAAGTATGCCTTTTTAAAGACAAAACATTTTCTTCCTTTTCTCCCTTCTTTACAAGGAGTATAAAATGGCTATTGCATTTCTAGACATTTTTCAATTTTTTTATGTTAATGTACTCATTTACTGTTAATGTACTCAACTGTTTTTGCAAAAGTTGAAAAAAGCCTTCAGAAGTAGGAAGCATTTGCACAAAAAAATGCCATCTTGATAATTTGATTTTTTTCAAGAAGCAGGCTTTTTTTCAAGTCTTTTAAAGTACCAATTTTGGAAGAAGCATTCCATTTAAAAATTTACTTTTTCTCCTAATGCAATTATGTAATTGTATTAAATGCTCTTAGTCATAATTTTTTTTTTTAAAAAAAAAGAAGCTGGGACAGGGTACTGCAGGCAAAACTGGTCTGTACACACAGCTTCACTGTGATGCCAGGGTGTTTCAGCATAAACATTCAGGACACATAATTTCACTTGGATGAGTGCCTTGCAAAGTGAAAACTGAATCATTGTTAGGGTCTTTGGACAGCATGGAACAAATCCAGATTAAAAACAGAAGCAGATAAAAGTTTAAGAAAATTCTGATGCCTGCATCACTGTGTTGCAATAAGGACTAACCCTGGAATTACTCAGAATCATCAGCTGCTTCTCTTTTTAATCTAAATATTCCTGAGTCACCTTCAATGATGCTTTTCTGCAGAGACTGAGAGACTCAGCAAAGACACGGGAGGGACCAGGCAGAGTGACCTGCAATCAGTGGAGACTTGAAAACTCAGAGTATGTGGGAAAGAATTAAGAAGAGTTGCCAGGCTTGGTCACAGATGAGTGAGTTCATCTGGAAGAGAACAGCTGGGAAAGAAACAGGCAGGAACCCAGAGCAGGGTGCAGCAAGAAGGATAAGATGGAGAGGTGGCCTGGAATCTCTAGAAGGTGAAAGAAGAGGGACTGAAATCCCTCAGAGCACGGCTGGTTCCTCCGGGAGATTTTCCTGGGGAAATCCTCTGATGACCAGCTCCCCCTCAGGGCACAAGGGAGGGCAGTGACTGCCATGGGGAGCCACCACTGGCTCCGTCCAAAGAGCAGCTTCTGACTCCAGCTGCCTTTGTGGAGCTGGGTCTCAGGTGGGCAGAGGATCCTGGGAGCCACCCTGCCTTACAAGCTTCTGTTCCTGGGATCCCCAACATTTACATACCCACTGTGCTCAGTAAGAAAGCCACAAAACCTTGGCAAACTCATCTGGCCATTTCCATGTTCTTCTGTCCCATGGTCCCAGACAGGAAGCAAGGAAAGGGCACCTGCAGAATTTATAAGGTTTGCAGCTTCAGCCAGTGCTGTGAAGATTTGTTGTGGTGGGGCTTTTTTGCAACCTCTGGTGTTCATCCTGCAAAACAAATCCTTGGAGAAGATCCTGTGGATCCAGTTCAGCTGTCCACGTTTACTCACCCTTGAAAGTGGGTGTTTATTTTTGTCTTCAGATAACACTCCAAAGCTAGTTTCCTTCCACTAATATATCTCTATTAAATTTCTCTACTAATTAAAGAAGCCAAGGCCATAGCTACGGAATTGGAAAGTGCTCTAATGGAATTACTACTCTGAGGTGGCTTGAATGTCATAATTTCCTTCTCCAACATAGCAAAATCTTAACAATCACCTTAAAGGCAAAGAGCAAGAATAAATGCTGCTGGCTTTTTCAGGGGAAATATCATTATGGATATTAACTCCTTCTGTGTTAACAGTAATACAGGGATTAAACATAGCAGCCTTAGTGACTGAAATGCCTATAAAGCATCTGCCACAAGATAAAGTGTAAAGAAAACTCTGGGCTGAGAACCACCCAGGAAAACTGCAATTAAAAGATCTCCAGCACAACTAAACTATGGCTTCCATCAGACTACAAATACAATCCATTTCAATTTCTCTTCATATTTAAGAAGTTATCTAAGCTACTTCAACATCAGGTTATGCAGCATTTATGGTTTGGTCACCATATCAATGCTCTCTCATCTTTTCACTCTAATACCACTAAGCAATAGGGATAAAGTCTTTTCACTGTCTACTACGTCACCTTAGGGAAGAGGTTAAATGAACCCTCAGCATTAGAGTGGACAAGGACATGGTTAAAGAGCCAGGCTGTCTAACATCAGGTCTCTTGTCTTTCACACCCTCACTGCTTCTGCATTTAACAAATGAAACACAACTAAGACAAATACTTTAATTTGGGAGCACTGACATCCCTGGTTTTGGGGACATTTTACAAGGTATTTTTACATTACAGCTGTTCCAATGTATCATCTTTGAAAGTCAATGTACTGTCAAGTATTTCACATTTAAATTGCTGGAGCTGTTGAGTGGATACAGAGCTGGCATTTAATTTTATTTAAAGAAGAAGGAAACAAAAAAAAAGAAGAGGTGGAGGAATAGCAGGCAAAATCTTCTTTTTAATTAAACAGTGTTATTTAAATAATAATAGTAATGATAATTTACACTGGTGAATTTTACCCTGAGTCAGGCAAGTAAGCTTCTAGGAAGCAGAGTAATTGGGATAAAAGGGAGGAGAAGATGTTGAGGAACAATTTTGACAATGCATTTCCTCCTCTTTTTTGTTTGATACCCTTGATGAACACCTTGTCAGCAGTTTTAATGTGTAGCTCTAGAGCTGATCAAAAGCTGGGATAAGCAAACAGAGAAGCTGTAAAGCAGCAAAGTAAGAGTAAAAAATAAACCAGCATTTGAAAAATGCCTTTGGGCTGTCTGTAGGAATAATTGCTTAGCACTAGTTGAGCATCAAATGCCCAGTTTACTCAGATTTGCCTTTTCCCCCTACATACTCTACAGAAGGTGCAGCACAAACCAGATCATCACAGGGACCAGAAAACAAATTACTGCAATGCTGAGCTCAAGGTTATCCTGAAAACCAGCTCCAGTCCACAGCTGCACGAGAGCACATCCCTGCAAAGCTGCTTGTGCAGATGCTGGGAGCCAGAACCAGTCCCAGCCTCCTGCTCTCATTCTGCCCTCAGAAAATCAAGTCTTAATATCAAAAGCACAAGGATGTCACAGGACCCCCAAGCCTTACTGTGCCAGCCAGCCACGGGACTTGCTACAGACAAACATAGAGCAACTTCCAAACCAGCTTTCCAAATACCGTGATTATTTCCACAGAGTGACAGACAGAAGGGAACAAAATAAAGAAAGGGAATGAGCACTCAAAGTGGCAAAATGTAAACAGCAGATGGTTGTACGTAACTGGCAAAAAGGGAAAAGTAAAGGAAAAAAACAAACCTTCATTAAAGGGGCTAAAATATTGTAGATTAGAATCTCACTTTAAAAATCGCTGCATCATATGAAGCTGAATAGCTCAAATGGGAGAAAAATTATAGAATGCAAAGGCTTTCATCTCTCCATCCTCAGTCTCTGCTCTGTGCTAGCCAGTAAATCTATATTCCTGGTTGGGTTCAAATACAGGCAAAGTTCACTTGAACCCAAACCTTCCTGTTACTCTCTGAGCCTCCACATCCAACTCATTTGCAAATCTTCCTAACTCAAATCCTCCCAGAGGACACCACTGCAATAATATGATAATCACGTTTACAGGACTCATCACAGGAGTAGTTTAATGTTCATCTAAGCCAATTGTACCCCTGGTAAGGTGACTTGCCACTCCTTGCCTACATTTCCTGCCCTAAACATCTCACAATAACTTCTGGGATCAGAAATAGCTGGTTGTCTCTTGGAACATATTTGGATATGTGCATAAAAGCATTTTCTAATTCTCTTCCCACCATGTAAGCCTTTAATCAGAAACAAGGTAAGAAGGCACTGTACCAGATTCAGAGATGTGCTTACACAGAACTCCACTCAGCCTAGCCCAGGACTAGAATTAGCAATGAGATTAAAACCACAAGATCAAGGAGTAAACTTTTCTAATGGAATAAGAATCACGAGGTAAAGGAATAAACTTCTCAAGGAGGAGGAGAGAGTGCCTTGAAATTCCCCTCCTGCATGCTCCAAGCATAGGATGCTGTGCCTCTCTTTTCCTTTTTTCCCCACTGCATTGTTTTTTTCAGGCCAATAAAAGAACTGACAGACTTAAAGCTCAGAACATTTCAATCTCTGACCCTGTTGGTTGATTTACTTATGGAAATTTTAAAACAGAAGAGCACTTATTTTATTATAAAACGAAGGTGCATTGTCCTTTCCATAAAGGCACTTCCACTGCAAACAAGCCCCTTGCACAGAACAACCATTCCAGTTTTACACCAGGTTTTAACATGAATCCAGGTCACTACTGACACACCAAACTCTCAGCCCTTCTTCCTCCATGAGATCTGGATGAGGAAAACCACACTCCTCTGCCATTTTTCCCTTGGACCATCTCTGCCTGTAGTGTTGTTCATCCTTTGCAGAGGTGAAATCTCGGGGATATGCAGAAAACACAGAGAAACGAGCTCTGATAATGCAGCCATTGGAAGGAAGAGGCAAACTGAATCCTCCTCCTCAGAGAATCCAGCACAGCTCTTCGGTGCTTGTATTTCCTTATCCATAGAGATCCACCAAGTGTGACTCCTTTGTTTCTGAAATAAGTTTGCTGCACTGTATATTAAGTGCTTGATTAATGGACAGCTCTGTAGGTACTGACTACAAAAAGGTGGGAGTTTGTCCTTTGTGTGGGAAGTGTGTGCATCAGATTTTCCAGTGAAAAATGGGCAAGATTAAAGCCAAAGCAAATAGAATCACTGCTAGGAAATGAGCCCACAGTGCCTTTTTAATATATGTTTAAAATGTCTCCAATATTCTGTACTTAAAGACTTTGACAACATAATTCTGCGAAAAAGCTTATTTATCCTGCATAAAGAACACAGAGTGCTCACTTCCCAGAGGAAAGAAAATACTTATGGCTGTTGCTGTGATAAATGTTTCTGACAACAGCAGAATATCCCTCCTCTACTAGCACGAAGAAACACAGGGAGCAACCCTCACTGCCAGCCCTCACATCCCAGTTCTTTACATACTTAGGGTTGGAAAAGAGGAAGAAAAATTCCTGACCATAATTAATTTTAACCTTTCCTAATTTCACCATGATTCATGTTCGAAAATATTTTCATTAACTAATCCATACAATACTGAGCTACATACTTAGCCTAATTAGATTACAGAAATGGTTTTAAATCGGGAAGGTTTCCTCAGCAGCAATTATTTCCCATGATATTTCCACTACATGATGGGATCACATGGATTATTTCATAACAAAAGAAAAAAAAAGTATTTTTCTTGCAATTCCACCTTCTACTGCGATGCACAACAAAGGCTTCACTCTTTGCCTATACAAACAGATCAGCCATAAAAAATAACTCTGACAGACACTCACTTTCACATCTCAATATCACAAATACACCCTGACTAAAGTCAGCTTGGTGAGGGAGGGGAGGGGAGGGGAGGGGAAGGGA